>CM053026.1:267583120-267652206 GCA_028564925.1 Lithobates sylvaticus
TCCTCCTTCTCCTCCTTGTCCTCCTCCTCGTCGCCGTCCTCCTCCTCCTCTCTCTTCTCCTGCAGTAGATAATAAGAACAGGTCAGAGGTAATTGTTTTTTTTTTTTTTTTTTTTAATGAAATCTGCTCACTTTTGGGTCCATTTAGTGAGTTCTTGTCCTGGAACAAGCATGCAGCCAGTAAAGTTTGAACTCCTATCTTCATGCAAGTTGAAGGTCAGCAGCTTTCTAGGTAGCGCAGCCAGGATCAGAATGAGATCTTAGTGTTCAGAATGGCTCCCATATTCTTATTTTCATAGAAGAGGCTGTAACATTTGGATTTACTGAGTAGCTGATGCGTTTTATTTCTTTTATTGTAATACGCTGCATATGCCATTTCATCTATACCTTGTGGTTGGTTAACTTTTATATATTCCATCTTCCTTTTTTCTACCCAGGCTGGACAGGAGAGTTTCCGTTCTATAACCAGGTCATATTACAGAGGTGCTGCAGGAGCGCTCCTTGTATATGATATCACTAGGTAAGAGAAAATGACAGGGGTGACGTTTGTAACACTGGCACAGTTCTCTGTTCTGGATCATATTCTGTAGGGGACGTTTACTAAAACTAGAGAGTGCAAAATCTGGTGCAGCTCTGCATGGAAACCAATCGGCTTCCAGGTTTTATTAAAGCTTAATTGAACAAACTGAAGTTAGATGCGGATTGGCTACCATTCTTAGCTTCACCAGATTCTGGGTGCTCCAAGTTTTAGTAAATCTCCCCCTGTATGTGTACTAATTTACATTGGGGCCTATTCACACCACTGCAGTATGGTAGTGCACGATGTGTGTTGCGGTGCCATTCATTTTGAAAAGTGCCCCAATGCACTTCCAGTGCAACCTGCAGTAAACACACTATCGTGCATTGCGTTTTGTAAAATGCAGCACATAAAAAATGTTTAATCGTTTGGGCTTTCCATTCAAAGGACATGTAAATGTGCTTTATACCATACTGCAATGAACCTGACCAGTGTAAATTGGCTCTTGCCATATTGTTCTTGTAGTGATTAAAAGTAACTACTGTATATACTCGAGTATAGGTCGACCCGAATATAAGCCGAGGCCCCTAATTTAACACAAAAAAACTGGGAAAACGTATTGACCCGTGTATAAGCCGAGGGTGAGAAACGCAGCAGCTACTGTAAGTGGAAAAGCAGGGTCAACAATGCCCATCTGCAGCTGCATACCCCCCTGTGTCCTGTGTACCTCACTGCATCCATTGCAGCCTACCTGTGTCCTGTGCATGCCTCTGTGTGTCCTTCTGCAGCTCTGTGTGTCGTTTTGCCCCGATCAGCGTGTCATATCAAAACAGACGGCGGCCATTCCAGTATTCAAAAGCCACGCCTCCTCCTCGTCTGTGATAGGCGGAACACTCAATTTCCCAGCAGTCAGTGTTCTGCCTATCACGGACATCCCCTCATCCTCATACCACAGACGAGGCTGAGAGGATGCTGGGAAGGATGCTGGGAAATTGAGTGTTCCGCCTATCACAGATGAGGAGGCGTGGCTTTTGAACACTGGAATGGCCGCCATCTGTCTGCATGACACGCTGATCAGGTAGGCAGACGGCGGTGACTCGAGTAGAAGCCGAGGGGGGCACTTTCAGGCCAAAAAAAGGGCTGAAAATCTCGGCTTATACTCGAGTATATACGGTATTCATCTGTGACTGGAGAAAGAATTTTGATGTTGTGATTTTCCAGTTGGTCCCATGCTCCTAAATCATTTTGTTGCCCAGCAGCCCTTTATTATCACTGTGCCTGATGGTGTCAGAATTTACATGGAGTTGATGATGTCCCCTCTCTGTTTTTCACTTGACTGTTATCATATCTGGAAGCACCTTATATCATATGGTGGTTTTAAAGGATAACTTCACCTTTTCGGGCTGAATTTCCAATTTTTGTAATAAATACCGTTTTCCAATGCCAATTCTGGCCCAGCCCTCACAATGTGCTTTTCTCTCACTTACCTTATCCATAGAGTTTCAAATGTCAGTTTATTAGTATTTTTAAAAGGATTTGCAGATTCCATCACTTGCTCAGCTTTCACTTCCTGTTAGGTCATCTCCCAGAAGCTTTCAGTTCTTTGTTGCATCACAGAAAAGGGTGTAATAGGGTGTGTTCACCACTCTGGACCACACCTCCCTCATTACAATACTACCTTCCACCCACTTCCTATACAATCTCCTATTAGATCTCCCATCAGCTATGTAGTACAAGGGCCTGCCTGATTTGATACAAATTGAATAGATTGTTCAGGTGTGTCCTCTATTCTATAGTTTTGGTAAATCTAAAGGAAATTGTACAATCAGATTGCATAGTGTATGGCCATCTTTATACAAGAACATGGGAGGCAGTGGACAGAGACACTCAGTCGTCAGGCCCGTTCCCATCTCCACGTTGCAAAAACGAATATTCCCGCTTGTGTTTGTTTTGGGTATTCTGGAACATTTTCATTCGTCACGCATGGGCCAGGCTATTCACTTGAATGGACTTCTCTACTTGCGACAAACGCCCCAGAGAAGCTCCAGAACTCTTTTGCCGCACTTGCGGTGCTTTTAACGTATGATCACACAAGCACTATACTCATTTGCAGCGTTTATGAAACGCATTGGCAAAGTGCACATTTTTTGTGTAGTTTGCTGTGCATTTGGAAACGCACAGATGTGAATGGAGCCTCATTGTTTTTGTGTAAAAGCAATAACACTTCCAGGCCCCATTTATACCTAGAGTAGTGGGAGTGCACAGTTTTTGGCTCATTTTTACAGTGACCCACACAGGGAGCCTGTTGCTTTCAATGGGCTTCGCTACACGTGGCAAAGTAGCTCATGAGACATTTTGCCATGGTGCGAGTTGCACGTTTTTTATTGCATTTGTCGCCTGCTTTTTCATGTAGCAAAATGTGTGTTTTTCTTCTGTGTTTGGTTGAAAGCGCAACTAAGTAATTTTAGTTGTATAAATTTGGCCATACACTATACAATCTAATTGTACAATCTCCTTTAGATTTACCAAAACTATATAAGACACACCATCGATCCAATCACTGTGTATCTAATCAGGCAGGCCCTTGCACTACATCAGGGGTGTTTCGTGGGCTGCATGCGGCCCCAGGGAATTTAGCATATCTGGAGGGACACGGGGCAAGCCAGAAAATGCGCGTGTGGAGAAATACGGAGGATGCTGTGAAAACATAGTTAAGCACTTCCGGACCACCGCACGCCGATATGTCGTAAGTTTGAAGAGGAATATTGTTATGGCAGCAGCTAGCTGCCATAAACCCGGTATCCTCTTTTTCGGCCGGTGGTCCGGCTTCGATAATGGTGGTCTCTGCGGCGGATTCGCTGCAAGATCACTTTTATCAGCGGCGGGAGAGGGGCCCCCCTCCTGCCCCCCTCCTGCCACGCTCTGGTGCTCTCCACCATTTACCGGAGCTGTCTGCAACAGCGGAGGCAATCGGAGGTTGATCCATGCTGGGTATGGAGAGAGGGAAAGGGAAAGTGAAAGGGAAAGGGAAAGTGAGGGGAAGATGGCACCCACCTGTCTCCATACCATTGCTGGGCAGAAGTGACATCGAAACATCACTTCTGCCCATAGCTCTTAAAGGGACATTTTTATTTTTTTTTTTTTTATTGCATTTTAGTGTAAATATGAGATCTGATGTCTTTTTGATCTCATATTTAAGAGGTCCTGTCATGCTTTTTTTTTTTTTTTTTCCTTTATTACAAGGGATGTTTACATTCCTTGTAATAGGAATAAAAGTGACACAATTTTATTTTTAAAAGAACAGTGTAAAAATAAAAGGTAAAATAAATCAGAAAAAAAAAAGTTTTTTAAACGTGCCCCGCCGAGCTTCCGTACAGAAGCGAACGCATACGCGAGTAGGACCAGGATATGAAAACGATGTTAAAACCACACATGTGAGGTATCGCCGCGATCGGTAGAGCGAGAGCAATAAATCTAGCCCTAGACCTCCTCTGTAACTCCAAAAAGTGCAACCTGTAGAATTTATTTAAACATCGCCTATGGAGATTTTTAAGGGTAAAAGTTTGTCGCCATTCCATGAGCGAGCACAATTTTGAAGCGTGACATGTTGGGTATATATAATAAAAAAAAACTGGGTTAACTTTACTGTTTTTTTTTTTTTTTATTCAAAAAAAGTGTATTTTTTTTCCAAAAGTGCACTCGTAAGACTGCTGCGCAAATACAGTGTGACAGAAAGTATTGCAACGACCGCCATTTTATTCTCTAGGGTGTTGGAAATTGTTTTTATAATGTTTGGGGGTTCTAAGTAATTTTCTAGCAAAAAAGTGCTAATGAGGTAATCTGGTAAACTCCTTCCTGTGTCTTACTGGTTCCGCTGTCTGTATACCAAGGAGTCTCTGACCCTTTCTAAGAAATATAGCAAGGGCTAAGGTATGGTCTTGTTCTCAAAATCAAGGAGAGCTTGTATTTTTCTGCATCAGAGGTACATTAATGGTATATTGGTACATAGGGGAGCTGGATTTTAGAAAAAAAAAATAAAAAAAAGGTGAACTTAGCCTTCAAGCAGGCTGAAATAAGAGCTGTTTGAACTGCCTGATGTGATTGATTGTGTTTTTATTTTATTTTCATTTTTTTCTTTATAAGGAATTAGTCGTTAGAAGCAAGTGTAAAAATGTGAGAGCATATGTTTAGAGTTGTTTTTTGTTTTGTCTTTCAGAAGAGAAACATTTAGCCATTTAACATCATGGTTAGAAGATGCGCGACAACACTCTAGTAGCAATATGGTGATCATTTTAATTGGGAACAAAAGGTGAGCTTTCCATTGTATCATGCCTTCTCTTCTGTTTCAGGCAAATATACATGATAATTTTCATAAATAACTACTTCCACGCTGAGCAAAAAAAGGACAAGTTTTGAGTATACGTATTACAGCCGTGTATCATGATACATAATTAAAGGGTCGGTGTACCCAAAGCTTACATTTTTTTAATTTTATTTTTGTTTGTTTTTTTCCACACTTGGTAGGTGGTGCCCACGTCATCTTTGTCCTTCCAGTGGAGAGATCTCTACATTTAAGCAGAACCAGCTACCAATAGGCCTTTGTAATAATTTGTCTCTTCACTTCTAAATTGTTCTAGTACAGCCTTACTTCTCACAGATTGCTATGGTGTATATTTTCTTTGTTTCATTCTCCAATTCAGGAAGTTTAGGCTGTAGGGCTGTCCTAGCTCCTGTTTAAGAGGAGCACTAGTAAGTCACTAAAGAAAAATATCATGATAAATGTGCTGTCCGGTTTACAAAGACAAAAAGCTTTGGTCTCTGATAGCTACACCCTCCTCAGGCAGACTGTACAATGGTCCTAAGCTCAGGCTAGAGACAAGTCAACCTTTACAGCCTGACACTGAGTGAATAATAGTACAAACACCAGTCTCTGAGGTAAGGCTGCACAATTCTAACAACTGAAGAGTGTACCCTTGCCCTTTCCCAGGCTAGTTCTCTTTAAAGCACTCCTTTTCTTTTCCAACATTTATAAAACATTCTGGCAAATCTTATAAGCAGCTCTGCATTACTACTATAAGGTGTAGTAGTGATTAGTATGGCAGTTGTCCTAATAAAATGGTGGTCAGTGGAGAGAGCCCCGAATTGTCATATCCTGGGCCAATGGTGGCAATATGGACATTGTGCCTACCAGGGTTGCCTACCATCCATCAGAAATTGTCTCCTGTCAGCACTGTCCCATCCCGATTTCCCCCCCCCCCCCCCGCACTGGCGGTAGAGGAGAGAGGGATCGATCTGCCCTGCCTCCTCTCACCCATCTCCCTCTGTGTCTACCCTCCCACACTCCAATCCCTGCCCAGTGCTGTGCCTGAGAAAGATGATGTAGTTTGGTCTTGGGGCCAGAAAGCAATGTTACAAATTCATCTCTGCTATCCCTATGGTGGTTCTGTTTGGGACAGGATTGCCTCCTCTCCTGGAAGGAATACCAATGAAAAAGAATCTAGGGGGTTCCTGCAATATCTGCTAAAGCCTTCTTGTACTTGCATAGCCAGTCTTACTAACCCTGGGCCCCCAGCAATATGGGCTGGATGTTGAGTTCTAGCCAGTTTGCTGAATTTGGTAGAACCCTTATCCCTAGTGCAGTAGACATGTGCTAAAATGTATACACTGTATTCCATACATTGGTGATTAATCCAATTATTCCTCAGTGATCTGGAAGGCCGTAGAGATGTATCAAGGGAGGAAGGAGAGGCATTTGCAAGAGAACACGGCCTGATATTTATGGAAACCTCTGCCAAAACTGCAGCAAATGTGGAAGAGGTAAGATTGAGGCATATATGGCAGACATGAGCATTTTACAATCCCATTTCTAGGCTTTAAGCACATGACTCTTCCTTTTTGTTTTTAAGGCCTTTATTGGCACTGCCAAAGAAATTTACAAGAAAATTCAGCAGGGGCTCTTCGATGTAAACAATGAGGTAAGGATCAGGAAGTCATCATGTCTTTGATGGTGTCTGTGGAGGATGATACTAATCTAACATTTTCTTTTTGCTCCTTTTCTTGCAGGCTAATGGTATTAAGGTTGGACCACAGCAGACACTTCTGGAGCCTCTTGGGGGAGCAAGACAAAGCCAGGCAGAAGGGAGAGGGTCTTCTGGTTGCTGTTAAAAAAAAAAAAAAGAAAAATGCTAGAATTGATAATATTTGAGGAAAATGGGGTTCGGCCCTTGACTCACTATTTCCCTGCATCTCTTCCCTTATTTGGTCTATTGTACTTCTCTTCATATTTTAAAATTGGCCCTATTCAGGCTGTTTCAATGCACACATATGAGGGGTTAATCTCTTCTTCAAACATTCATTTTCTTGCTGAGTGTAGCAAGTATAGTAATCTGCGTGATTGATAAATACTATATTATAAACTGGTTGAAGAAAGAGAAAATATGTTTACATTCCCAGGTGTTTCCATTTGAAGTGTTACATTTTAAGGGTAATTTATCACCATGATTATTAAGTGCCATGGTTAATATTTACAGGCTGTTATCCTTAAGGTGTATATAGTTTGTCTGCTTGAGACCAGGTTGCCTACGGGGACTAGTATTTGCATCTACTGTATGTACTGACAATGGGTAGCTTGGACACGTATGGTAAAAAAAAGTTACCTGAAGTTGCTTCAATAAACAGCATTGTACACAGGCTGGCTGAACCAGCACATTTGTAGTAAGAAGGGAAATGCGAGTTCCAGCAATTGAGCTTTTTAAATGAAACCACATAACGCCTTGTATTTACAAACTGCCTGTTCTCTCTGTAGCATGCAGTCAGATGCCATCTGCACATTAGGTTAGGTGTGACTTGGTGGTATAAACTACTAGTTTGTTTTCCCAGAATCATCCTGCGGGATTATGCATGAGAGAAGTCTTTTACCCACCTTTTTAAAGTGGTTGTAAACCCCATTCCTGAAATCTGACCTGGGCACATATATATGCAGTGTTTTCTTGTCTCTCTCCAAAGCTCTGAGTGCCATGTCTTTCTGCTGCTCCGTTCCTCTGTTATCAGCAGAGTCACGTCTCGGACACACGAGATAGCAGCTGCAAATTTGTGTCGGGAAGGGAGCTTAGAGATAGATAAGCAGAGAGCTTGTCTCCTCACAGTACAGCTCTCCATGTTCCTTTGCCTATGTGGAGGTGGTGTGTGTGCCTTTCTTCCAATCGGCTCATCACACAATGTAAGCCCAGGCTCCACACCCACTGCTGAACAAGGAAACAAGATTTCTAACACGATTTGCACTTTCTAAAGGGTGTAGAAAGGGAAAAACAGCAGATTATATATATATATATATATATATATATATATATATATATATATATATATATAAAACTTATGTAGGCAGATTTGTTTCATCTCTGTGTATCATCTGAGGCTGTTCACTTCACTGGGTATGTGAAAGGGTTTACAACCACTTTAAGGAACACAAGACTGAAAAAGATTTAAGAAGGGCACCTAGGAGCCAGCACTTCAGTTCTTGTGCTTCCTGCCTCCAAAAAACTTGCACACGTTTGGCCTCCTAGTGTACTGATCCCTCAGAGGCCAGTTTCTGACTGATCTGATTACATGGTTAAGTTGCCTTTTTTAGTGGCCATCACTTCAGCTTGCAGAGTAAGGCTTATTTCACACAGGCTTCAGTTTGTAGAAGAACAATGTGAACAGAAAGCAGAGGTTTTAGCAAGCTTTGTTAAAGCTTGTAAAGTACCATCCAACTCCAGTTTGCAAATGTTGAACACAGGTCCTAATGAGAGTGCTGATTGTCACTTTCTGCAAGCTACTAGCAGGCAAAAAGTGATACTAAACACACAGTTTAATTTTACATTGTCTCTTCTGTATATGGATGATGGCACTAATTAATTTAATAAAATAAAAAAACAGCCTGTCTGCAGGGAAACTTAAGCAGGAGGCGTTTCTAGTCCTCTGCTACTGTTTTAAATTGTGTATGTGTGTGTGTGTAAAAAAAAAAAAAATAAATAATAAATATATATATATATATATATATATATATATATATATTTATATATATATATATATATATATATATATATATATATATATATATATATATATATATATATATATATATATATATATTCTTTGAAATCAAATCTTTTTTGGCAAAAGCATGGTGTGGGCAGATTTCTGGCGCTCACAGGCTGCGTCTACAGTACATGTAATATCACACTCCCATTGTGTTTGGCTGGTTAGTGGGCATGGAGGGGGAGGGAGGGAGTGGGCTGTCATTTACCACTGTGTATACACCCATAAGTGTGATAGTCACATTGGCTGCTCCGATGTGATATGGAGGAAAAGCTCAGCATTGCAACTTGATGCATAGAATGCATTAAGGTGAAAAACCTTGAGGGTTTACAAGCCCTTGTAAAATGACAATCAGCACTCCCATTTTAAGATCTATGTAAGACATTTCCAAACAGGAGCAGAAAGGTGCTTTAAAAGCTTAAATAATCAAAGCTTGCCAAAAACGTTGCAAAAGCTTGTTGGAAAAACATACATTAATTTGTTCTCTCTCTCTCTATTTTTATTTTTTTTATTTTTTTTTTTATTACAAATTATGTGAGAAGACTGCAGTTCCTCTTTAAAGAGGAGTGCCAAAAAAAAAAAAAAAAAAATTAAAAGTCAGCAGCTACAAATACTGCAGCTGCTGACTTTTTTAATAATCGGACACTTACCTGTTCCGGGGTCCAGCGATGTGGGGGAACGAGACCCCCCCTCGTTCTCCACTCGCGGCGCCGGCATTCGCGAGCGGCGCCGTGATTCGATGCTCACTCATCTGGGACACATGACAGGTCCCAGATGACTGTGCGGCTCCTACAGGAAGTGACTTTTAGCCCGGGCAATGAAGGTGGCAGACTACGAGGGACCCCCTAGCAACAGGCATTTAGAAGCGAGTAAAAAAAAAATTTTTTTCCAATTAATTTTTTTTTTTTTTTCACAGCCGGGCACCCACTGCGCATGCGCGAGCGGCGCCGTGATTCGATGCTCACTCATCTGGGACACATGACAGGTCCCAGATGACTGTGCGGCTCCTACAGGAAGTGACGTTTAGCCCGGGCAATGAAGGTGGCAGACTACGAGGGACCCCCTAGCAACAGGCATTTAGAAGCGAGTAAAAAAAAAATTTTTTTTCCAATTAATTTTTTTTTTTTTTTTTAAGATTTTGAAGCCACTTTTTTTTTTTTTGGCCGCAACCCCACTTTAAGCAAGCTTTAAAATCCACCATATCTAGATAGACTGCACTTCTACTGGTAAGGCTTGCCCTATATGAATCGCTGTGCATTCAACCAGAGCACTATCTACCTCCTGGGCAGAAAGGGATGGTGCATCTGAACAGATGTGCAGGTCAGCTACATGGTCAGACCTAAATGCTGTCACGAGTCACTTTGGCTTCCTCTCTACTCAAGCTTAGGTGTTTTGAAGGAAAATGCTTGAAGTTGTAGTCTCACCTTGGGTAACCTTTTGTTAACTCTCTCTTGTGTATCCTTTTATATGGAGGATGATTCAGGAAAAACCTGAGTTAATTACCTGAGAGCTGCTTTCCAAGAATCCTGCAGGACAGGAGCTCCCACCCTCAGGTTTCTACTTTGTATTGGTTATTTGGATAGTCATCTTCTAAACTACCGAGGCACTGACTCCTAGAACTTTTTAATCTCTCAAGTCTAGTGTTTGCTGAAAGTGAGCAGAGCCATGTCTCGTGAACCACACTGATGGATTCTTGGAAAAGGAGTTAAACTTAGGTTTTCCACCAGTGAAGATAGTGAAGGCCATTGCTTGGTGATCATTTCTTTTGTAAAGTGCATATAACTTACTGGAAACACAGCATGAGAATTCAAATTGCCTATAGCTAGTTGTCTTATTGTTCTACTTGAATAGACACTAATTTCGTTTTTTGCTCTCCTATTTTTTTATTTTTTTTTTATGTAAATGTTACATTGTATTTTAGCACTTTATTGCCTGAAATTAGGTACCAGAGAATGCCATTATGTATTACTTATTATTATTATTATTATTTTTATTACTATTACTTTATTATTATGATTATTATTACTATCAACTATTATTAATATCAACCATTTGGTGCCATTCAATGTGTTTAATACATTTTTTGTTTGCCATTAAATATTTCTTTTATTTTGCCTATTGCATTTTGCTGTCTGTGGCTTCTGTTAATAGTAAATTAGACGGAGCCTTTAAAATGAAACCGTTTTGACCATGCATGACATAGCAGCAAGTGTGTTGAACTGCTCCCTTCCTTTTGCCCTCCTACCACTGCATTCGGCCTCTGCTGGTGTAGAATGGTAGCCTTGTGTATGCTACAAGTCGCAATCTGGAACGAGCACAGTGCTGAAGAGATAATGCTAATGCTCCACGTGAAGAAAACGCACACATATGTGGATGTAGCCTTAGAATGGCTTTTATTATTGCATAAGAAATATACTTTCTATGCACTGTGCCCAGGGTTATTTTGTCAACTTATGGAAGAGCAGGGAAGTAAAAGAGAATCAGTCAAAACTCATTGTAACAGAGGGACAACTGCTGCATAATACAGTGGTGTGAAAAAGTGTTTGCCCCCTTCCTCATTTTCCTGTTCCTTTGCATATTTGTCACACTTAAGTGTTTCGGAACATCAAACCAATTTAAACAATAGTCAAGGACAACACAAGTAAACACAAAATGCAATTTGTAAATGAAGGTGTTTATTATTAAAGGTGAAAAAAAATCCAAACCATCATGGCCCTGTGTGAAAAAGTGATTGCCCCCCCCTTGTTAAAACATACTGTAACTGTGGTTGTCCACACCTGAGTTCAATTTCTCTAGCCACACCCAGACCTGATTATTGCCACACCTGTTCACAATCAAGGCATCACTTAAATAGGAGCTGCTTGACACAGTAAGGTCCACCAGAAGATCCTTAAAAGCTACACATCATGCCGAGACCCAAAGAAATTCAGGAACAATTGAGAAAGAAAGTAATTGAGATCTATCAGTCTGGAAAGGGTTATAAAGCCATTTCCAAAGCTTTGGGAATCCAGCGAACCACAGTGAGAGCCATTATCCACAAATGGCGAAGACATGGAACAGTGGTGAACCTTCCCAGGAGTGGCCGGCCACCCAAAATTACCCCAAGAGTGCAGCGATGACTCATCCAAGAGGTCACAAAAGACCCCACAACAACGTCCAAGGAACTGCAGGCCTCACTTGCCTCAGTTAAGGTCAGCGTTCATGCCTCCACCATCAGGAAAAGACTGGGCAAAAATGGCCTGCATGAGTTCCAAGGAGAAAACCACTGCTGAGCAAAAAGAACATCAAAGCTCGTCTCAATTTCTCCACAACACATCTTGATGATCCCCAAGACTTTTGGGACAACATTCTGTGGACCGATGAGACAAAAGTGGAACTCTTTGGAAGGTGTGTGTCCAAGTATATCTGGCGTAGAAGGAACACTGCATTTCAGAAAAAGAACATTATACCAACAGTAAAATATGGTGGTGGTAGTGTGATGGTCTGGGGCTGTTTTGCTGCTTCAGGACCTGGAAGACTTGCCGTGATAAAAGGAACTATGAATTCTGCTGTCTACCAAGAGATCCTGAAGGAGAATGTCCGACCATCTGTTCGTGTACTCAAGCTGAAACGAACTTGGGTTCTGCAGCAGGACAATGATCCTAAACACACCAGCAAGTCCACCACCGAATGGCTGAAGAAAAACAAAATGAAGACTTTGGAGTGGCCTAGCCAAAGTCCTGACCTGAATCCTATTGAGATGTTGTGGTATGACCTTAAAAAGGCCGTTCATGCTCGAAAACCCTCTAATGTAACTGAATTAGGACAATTCTGCAAAGATGAGTGGGCCAAAATTCCTCCAGGACGCTGTAAAAGCCTCATTGCACGTTATCGCAAACGCTTGGTTGCAGTTGTTGCTGCTAAGGGTGGCCCAACCAGTTATTAAAATATTAAAATACTTAAGCGCTAGTGAGGATTAAAATCAGAGGACCATTAGTGTTTCAAGATGGCCAAATGATACAGCTGCAAACCCATAAGAAAGTGCTCCCACACGTGAGTGATATGTTAAAAGTACACAAATAAATGTGTGATGAGTGCGCTTGTATCAACCTTAAAACAAAATTCAAAAAACCTGTACAACACTTAGAATATATAGTGTATACACCGTGATTAATAAAAACCTGTGTAGTGCAGTGATTTAAAATACGCTTTTAGACCTCCAATTGTTGTTTGGATAGAGGGTTAAAATAATGGATATAAATGTGTCAAGTTTCTCCTATAGATCCTGAAACATTTTTGGTGATTATCCTGAGTTTATTTAATGAGGCACTTGAATGATTGCTGGTGAGAGGTATCAATTACCTATTGCTCAATGTAGAGCGGGTGCCAATAAATGAACAATTATTTGAGTATATAAAAATAGGGTAAATTAATGCATAAATAACTGCTGTCTTTGTTACAGCCGCCGATGCTCAAATTAATGAAGAATATTTCTATGCATTTACCCGGTATCCTACCAGGCTGAATCAATCTGTATCATTACATGCAGAAAAAGGAGATTGAATGCAGGAAGTTGCTGCTCACAATATGAATGGTGCACAAGTAAAAGGAGAAAAAAAAGACAAAAGGAAAAAAAAAAAAAAAAAAAAACTGACACTTTCCTTTTCTGCTGACACCTCCAGGTGCTGTTCGTTTTCTGTCTTTTACGCTGTGCTTACAGGCACTTCCAGTCAGTTTGCATATGGGGAGAGAAAGAAACATACACCATTGCGCAGTATTTGCACATGGTCCACACACACAAATTAATCACTTGTTAAGTTTTAATTATATTTTAAAATCTCGAATAAAGTTCAGCACACACACACAGACCAATTTTGTCGGCCAATACTACTCTGCCTATTCCACAGAGTCCCATCTGGTATACAACCAGTTAAGTGAAGGATCTCCGCAGCACCTGGTCACAGTGGTGTGCTGATTGTGGATGATGAGCACAAATTAGTTACTATGGCAACCCGCACGCCATGAGTTGCCCTATAAATATCCTCAGCTGTCACAGGGCTCATTATCCCTTGAAAACGTTACGTGACTGTAATGCAACGCGTCGGGAGGAGGAGCCTAGTGACATCACCGCAGCACGCAGAGTGTGGACGAGCAGGGCATCCAGCCCTGTAGCAAAAAAGCCTGACAAGCATTCGGCTATCGGTGTACCATTACCGGGTGTATGTGAGTAGATTACCGCTCACTGGTCACAGCACACACACACATTTCTTTTTAGGAAATACTGCGCAATGGTGTATGTTTCTTTCTCTCCCCATATGCAAACTGACTGGAAGTGCCTGTAAGCACAGCGTAAAAGACAGAAAACGAACAGCACCTGGAGGTGTCAGCAGAAAAGGAAAGTGTCAGTTTTTTTTTTTTTTTTTTTTCCTTTTGTCTTTTTTTCTCCTTTTACTTGTGCACCATTCATATTGTGAGCAGCAACTTCCTGCATTCAATCTCCTTTTTCTGCATGTAATGATACAGATTGATTCAGCCTGGTAGGATACCGGGTAAATGCATAGAAATATTCTTCATTAATTTGAGCATCGGCGGCTGTAACAAAGACAGCAGTTATTTATGCATTAATTTACCCTATTTTTATATACTCAAATAATTGTTCATGTATTGGCACCAGCTCTACATTGAGCAATAGGTAATTGATACCTCTCACCAGCAATCATTCAAGTGCCTCATTAAATAAACTCAGGATAATCACCAAAAATGTTTCAGGATCTATAGGAGAAACTTGACACATTTATATCCATTATTTTAACCCTCTATCCAAACAACAATTGGAGGTCTAAAAGCGTATTTTAAATCACTGCACTACACAGGTTTTTATTAATCACGGTGTATACACTATATATTCTAAGTGTTGTACAGGTTTTTTGAATTTTGTTTTAAGGTTGATACAAGCGCACTCATCACACATTTATTTGTGTACTTTTAACCAACCAGTTATTAGGTTTAGGGGACAATCACTTTTTCACACAGGGCCATGATGGTTTGGATTTTTTTTCACCTTTAATAATAAACACCTTCATTTACAAATTTCATTTTGTGTTTACTTGTGTTGTCCTTGACTATTTTTTAAATTGGTTTGATGTTCCGAAACACTTAAGTGTGACAAACATGCAAAGGAACAGGAAATGAGGAAGGGGGCAAACACTTTTTCACACCACTGTAATACCAGCACAGCTCCTTGGAGGTAGACACACGCAAGGTTATTTACTAAAACTGGAGAGTGCAAAATCTGGTGTAGCTATGATTGTAAACCAATCGGCTACCCAGTTGTATTGTCAAAGCTTAATTTAACAAGCTGAAGTTAGATGCTGATTGGCTACCATGTACAGCTGCACCAGAGTCTGTTCCAGTGTTAGTAAATCTCCTCCACAGTGTTGCATGCTTGAAACTCTCTGGATATCACGAGACACTGAGAGAAAGTCAGATACTCAGCCTGGTCACTTACTGGCTGGCTTTTTTTCCCCTCAGTTTTCACCTGGTGATCTGGCCAGTAACACACCTCCTATATAGAGTGCCCCTATTCTGAATGAAGGAGCAAAGGAGGCACAGCAGCATTGTCAGCCTGGGGGAGGGGAGCGTTAGATGTGCTAGCAGATTTAGATACACTAAACAAATTGAAGCTGAACTTAAGCTAACACTTTATAAGCAGCTACAGCAAAGCTTTTTTTTTTTATTTTTTTATTTTTTTTTACCTTTTTTGAGATAAAGATTTTACATTAAAAAATAAATTAAAAAACTGATGATTGTAAGCACCCCTGTGAGTGTTAAATGGTTTGTCTCAACACTCTTAGTGCTGGTTCACACTGGTGCGACTTGAGTCACACACAATCCCATTACAAGGGAAATCACATTATTTTTAATGGTGCCTGCCAAAGTTACACTGCATAATCACTCTGAAAATTGCATTAAAAATGCATTCACAGTACTGTGAACCAAGCCTTTACTAACATTTTCAGGACAGCATGTTCTGTTTAAAAGCAACAGACTTACTGGCCTGATCACCAGATGAAAATAAACAAAGAAATAGTACAAAAATGCTCTATATGAGCTTGTTTCCTTATTGCCAAGGGAACTGGCTTTTTTTATAAGCCCAGTGTGCCTCACTGCCTACTGCTTGCCGCTGGCTTTGTCTCTCCCACACATTGCAGCGGAACCTCCAGCTTTACAGGAGTGCCCCCTGCTGCTCATGCTGTGGATGGACAGACACATTTTTCAGCGGATTCCCAGCCAATGTTTTGGCTGTGAACCTGCTGATGGCCCTGGCTGGTTTTGCTTCCTGATCCTGGACACGGGCATAACTATACTAGTGTCCCCAATAACCTAGTGTCTGATACATTGTCCTCAAAACCGTATTGTTGGCAAGATCAGGCCTGATCTCTACTACCACTAGCAGTTCATTTTATTACAGGCGCAAGCAGTCCCTGATTGGTAGCCAGGAGCCATTTTTTCCCCATAGTCACCAATAGGTACCTGTAAAGTTAGTGCCCAAAATATCCAATAAAAGGTACACTAGTGAGAGGTATATAGGATTTTGAGCATGGCGGATGAGAGCAAAGGGAAGACCTCACTGTCAGAATCAGGCTTAGAATATGAACTTGTAGAAAGCAGTGGCATCCTGACCGCTTGCTCGGATGATGGTGAAGAGGTCCCTGCTAAAATCAGATGCAACCGACCCCATGTTGCTGAAGTGCTAGAAACACATGATGCAAACACAAGTAGTAGCGCCGCACTACATTTTGGTGATCTGGCAAACACCAGCAGCATAGTACATTCTGGCCTTTTAGACACCAACAATGCAGTTTATCGTGGTGAAGTAGTGAGCACTAGCAGTGCAGTACAAGCTCGTGAGGTAGCTAGCACTAGTAAAGTAATACAACCACAGGCCCATAGAGCCCATAGTTGCCCTCCAGAGGTGCTTGAAAACCCTAACTGGCTGCCCCCAGATTCAGCAGCACCTGTTATCCCCCTATTCACAGCCCAGCCCTGGGTTCAAGTGCATACAACCAACTTAATGATGCCTCATAACTTGAGTTTTTTTTTTTTTCCACCGAAGACCTCTAAAATTTAAGTGTGGACCAAAGTAAGGTTTATGCCCTACAGTTCATTGCCGCCAACCCAAATGCATACTTTGCCAGCTCATTTGAAAATATTACGGTTTTCAAATTGAAAATGATTTTGACCTAACCCTTAACATGGGCATTACAAGAAAGAATGAATTGCGGTCTATATTCATAATTGATTTACAAAGAACTTGGTATTAGGAGTTATTAACTATGATAGTTTTTTAAGGTGAGTACTTCTGTGTGTGTGTGTGTGTGTGATATATATATATATATATATATATATATATATATATATATTTCTGTATGCTATTTCTGCATACATTGATCTTTCTGAGCTCACAGATGGGTCACATTGTCTCAGACCATTATGGTTATTTGAAAAGGGAAAGGAGCTGCGCTAAAATTAGTGAATAAACACACTTAGTGTAAATAGATACTATGTGTCTAATATCGTGGGATATATCCTCTATTTATATCACCGGTGAAGAAGCTAATTAAAGATGTGAAAATAATAAATTTTGTCAAATTACAAATCAACACCTGAAGTGTGCAGTGATAAACACCTGACTGAGTCTACAACACCACCCTAAGGTGTTTAAGAAACAGAAATTCAAAAAGGGATGAATCTATATCATACATGTAAACACATCCGATGTTTTTAAAGTGAAAAAAAAACATAAGTGAATAATAATAATAAACAGCAGGCCGGGCCTGTAACACCCAAAGTAAGCAATTGGTACTGAGCAAACGGCTAAACATATAACCACACCATTGGATGATCACAATGCAATGTTATGGCCAATATTGAAACAAAGTCCAAGTAAATATTAAATAATGTCCCATGTAGGGGGCGCAAAATTAAAAAAACAAAAACACAAAAGTAAAAAAACTTCCAGAAAGCAAAAAATTCGAAGTGACTTTTCACAGCACGCTGCAGAGTGAGATAAACCACCACCGTAAGGCACCCTTGTCCGCTTACCCGAAATACGTGGTCCCTTGTTATAGGGGACCCGTATAGGCAGGTGGCTCTTAACCCCAGCCAGGGATGGAACGAACTCCTAGGACCTTGCAGGTACTAATCTCCAGGGCTATCAATCGGGACGTCTCCAATGTGGGGTCAGATAGCACTTAGATCAAGTCAGGACAAAAGGCGAGCCGGCCGGTCTCGCTATACAGCCCGTGGTTCCGGGACTACGACAGATTGCGGTGACGTCAGGACGTAGCTCCTCCTCCCTGCGCGTTTCGTCACTATGCGGACGTCGTCACGGGGCACGGGCGGCGTTCTGACGCACTGCATTAAATAGTAAACATAATAACCAAGCCTCGATGTGAATCCTAGACCCGAAACAGCGTCGGCCATCTTAACTATGGCAAACCGCTCCACACAGCCTATACTAGTAAGGGAAAGGCTGGAAACCAATGCTAAACTGATTGAAAGGTAATCTAAAGGAATACATATTCTCAGGGCATCGTGTATTGAAATATCCACATAGCCAGCAAACAAAGAAATTTACTGCTACAATGTATCTATATTGAATTAAAAATTGTTTAAAAATGTAAGAAATAAAATAGAAATTAGAAAAAAACAAAAAAGCAAGAAGAAATATTTCCAACATTGGAACATATTGAAATATCTCTGGGCCATAATGATGTATATATTCCCTCAATATCGACCACTATATGATATCTTGGTATGATGTATGTAAACACAGATATGATTAGATGTCCATTTAATTTGCTAATATCTAAATGGTGTAATATGCTGACAGAAAAAATGTATTGTATCTAAACGATCTAACCGACCCGTCGAGGATTCACACCAATAGTAGATCTCACAGAAGATATCCTTACATTTAAAAATAAAACAAGAATAAGAAACATTTTCAAAATAAATTAATTTTTTTTTTTTAAAACATTTTTAAAAAACCCCTTCAAAAAATATTATTTAAAAAAAAAACTATTTGGAAATGAAAAATAATAATTATGTCCATTGTGATCTGAACAGACATAGAAAAAATCCCATGAGCACCTTGGAGACACAGCCACTAGGAGTTATCAATAAAGCAATTTATATCAACATCAATGTTGAGTCCAAAAGGGGTATAACTTTTAATTTTATGAACCCAAGCCATTTCCAACTTGGAGATACTGTTAACAAGACCACTACCTCTCCAGTATGGTCGAAATTTGTCTATACCCAAGAAAATCGTGTTGCTAGGATCTCTATTATGAACTAGGAGGTAATGCTTTGACACTGAATGCTTTGCATCTACGGATGTTGTTTATATGCTCGTTAAGACGCACTTGCAGTGGTCTTTTAGTCCGGCCCACATATTGAAGCCCGCACGGGCATTGGAGCATATAAACAACTCCGATGGTAGAACAAGTAATAAACGGTTCTATAACATGACTATGTGAAGTGCAGGTAGATGTAAAAAGAAATGGTTCTTCTAGTTCTGCATTTATTGAGAGTACAGACTTGACACCGTCAGCACTGGTAATAACCCGTAAGTGTAGAAAAGAAGCTAGTTTTTGCACTTGGAGGATTTAAGATATTGGGGGCCAGTTTGTCTCTTAGAGAGGGGGCTCCTCTAAAGACAATCTATTTTGCCACAAGTTGCGGGAAAAATTACAAACTTTTTTTTTTTTGCCCAAAGTTGTCACCAAATGATATATTTCTCACACATGCCATGGGCATATGTGGAATTACACCCCAAAAAAAATTCTGCTGCTTCTCCTGAGTACAGGAACACCACATGTGTGGGACTTTTTGGGAGCCTATCCGTGTACAGGACCCCGAAAACCAAACACCGCCTTCAGGATTTCGAAGGGTGAGAATTTTTGAATTCACTCCTCACTACCTATCACAGTTTCAGAGGCCATGGAATGCCCAGATGGCACAAAATACCCCCAAATGACCCCATTTTGGAAAGTAGACACCCCAAGCTATTTGCTGAGAGGTATGGTGAGTATTTTGCAGATCTCGCTTTTTGTCACAAAGTTTTGAAAATTGAAAAAGGTAAAAAAAAATTAATTTTCTTTCTTTTCTTTCTTCATTTTCAAAAAAAAATGAGAGCTGCAAAATACTCACCATGCCTCTCAGAAAATAGCTTGGGGTGTCTACTTTCCAAAATGGGGTCATTTGGGGGGGGGGGGTTTGTGCCATCTGGGCATTTTATGGCCTTCAGAACTGTGATAGGTAGTGAGGAGTGAAATCAAAAATTTACGCCCTTCGAAATCCTGAAGGCGGTGCTTGGTTTTCGGGGTCCTGTACACGGATAGGCTCCCAAAAAGTCCCACACATGTGGTGTTCCCGTACTCAGGAGAAGCAGCAGAATTTTTTTTGGGGTGTAATTCCACATATGCCCATGGCATGTGTGAGAAATATATCATTTGGTGACAACTTTGGGCAAAAAAAAAAAAAGTTTGTCATTTTTCCGCAACTTGTGGCAAAATATAAAATATTCCATGGACTCAACATGCCACTCAGCAAATAGCTTGGGGTGTCTACTTTCCAAAATGGGGTCATTTGGGGGGGGGGGGGTTTGTGCCATCTTGGCATTTTATGGCCTTCAAAACTGTGATAGGTAGTGATAGGTAGTGAGGAGTGAAATCAAAAATGTACGCCCTTAGAAATCCTGAAGGCGGTGCTCGGATTTCGGGGTCCCGTACACAGATAGGCTCCCAAAACGTCCCACACATGTGGTATCCCCGTACTCAGAAGAAGCAGCAGAATTTATTTTGGGGTGTAATTCCACATATGCCCATGGCATGTGTGAGAAATATATCATTCAGTGACAACTTTTTGTAAACATTTTTTTTTTTTTGTCATTATTCAATCACTTGGGACAAAAAAATAAATATTCAATGGGCTCAACATGCCTCTTAGCAATTTCCTTAGGGTGTCTACTTTCGAAAATGGGGTCATTTGGGGGGGGGGGGTCATTCAAGTGCCTCATTAAATAAACTCAGGATAATCACCAAAAATGTTTCAGGATCTATAGGAGAAACTTGACACATTTATATCCATTATTTTAACCCTCTATCCAAACAACAATTGGAGGTCTAAAAGCGTATTTTAAATCACTGCACTACACAGGTTTTTATTAATCACGGTGTATACACTATATATTCTAAGTGTTGTACAGGTTTTTTGAATTTTGTTTTAAGGTTGATACAAGCGCACTCATCACACATTTATTTGTGTACTTTTAACCAACCAGTTATTAGGTTTAGGGGGCAATCACTTTTTCACACAGGGCCATGATGGTTTGGATTTTATTTCACCTTTAATAATAAACACCTTCATTTACAAATTTCATTTTGTGTTTACTTGTGTTGTCCTTGACTATTGTTTAAATTGGTTTGATGTTCCGAAACACTTAAGTGTGACAAACATGCAAAGGAACAGGAAATGAGGAAGGGGGCAAACACTTTTTCACACCACTGTAATACCAGCACAGCTCCTTGGAGGTAGACACACGCAAGGTTATTTACTAAAACTGGAGAGTGCAAAATCTGGTGTAGCTATGATTGTAAACCAATCGGCTACCCAGTTGTATTGTCAAAGCTTAATTTAACAAGCTGAAGTTAGATGCTGATTGGCTACCATGTACAGCTGCACCAGAGTCTGTTCCAGTGTTAGTAAATCTCCTCCACAGTGTTGCATGCTTGAAACTCTCTGGATATCACGAGACACTGAGAGAAAACGGAAAATTTATATCAAATACTTACCGTAATTTTCCTTTCCTGATAGGCTCCATGGCAGCATACGTGTGGGTTGGCCCCGCCTCCATAACTACCCAATAGGACCCCTCTCCCATAAATCTTTGCTCCTGGCTGCTATCCGTGTTCCGTAACTAGCCTACTCCAGACATTTGGGAGGGAACTCCTGCTGCCATGGAGCCTATCAGGAAAGGAAAATTACGGTAAGTATTTGATATAAATTTTCCGTTTTCCTGACAGGCTCCATGGCAGCATACGTGTGGGAAATAACTCGCCAAAACACACTCGGGTGGGCAAAATGTTGAGCAAAGAAAACCAAATTTATTTAACATTGTCCAATGACAATACTTGTAAACCAAAATTAATAGAAGACAGCGCAGCTGGTTCAACGCAATAATGAGAAAGAAAAGTATTAATTGTGGACCAAGAGGCCGCTCTACAAATAACATCAGGCGCCACATGCCGAGAAGCTGCCCACGAAGTTGAGATGCTCCGTGTTGAATGAGCCGTCACTGCCTCAGGAGGAGCCAAGCCCTTAGCTCTGTATGCCCTTTGAATCGTCTGCACAATCCACGCGGAAATTGACCTAATTGACGCACGCATCCCTTTATTCTTGCCATGAAGAAGGACAAAGAGGAATTCCGTTTGCCTGAATGGAGCTGTTGCCTCCAGATATTGTTTTAAGGTGTGGCCTACATCTAGAGGATGGATCTCTTGGTCATCTGATGTTTTGAAGGTAGGGAGTACAATCTCCTGATTCTCATGGAAGACTGTGGTCACTTTAGGGTTTGACCCTAACATTGGAATCAGCACTACTCTGTCTTCAAAAAAGGTCAGAAAAGGTTCCTCTGAACCCAGATTCCTGATCTCTGATACCCTTTTCGCTGACGTTATTGCCACTAGGAAGATAGTCTTTAGAGTAAGATCCTTAACAGGCAAAGGTTGAGACGAATCTTTCCCAAGATTTGACAGAAAATCCAAAACTAATGGAAGGTCCCATTTGGGAAACCTGGGTCTTCTTTGTGGTCTGAGCCTGATGGCACCCTTAAAGAATTGACGAACTAAGGCGTGATTCGCCCATGAGACTCCCGTGAAGGCTGAGATGGCTGACACTTGCACCCTTAACGAACCGACCGCCAGGGATAAGTCTAATCCAGACTGAAGAAAGCTCAGGATATCATGAACCTCTGGAGAGTTACACGAGTTTTCTCTTGACGACATGTGTTCAGCAAACCTGGACCAAATGCGCTCATACACCCTATTAGTGCTTCTTCGCCTGGCATTAAGAAGAGTTGGAATCGCTTCTTTCGGGCAACCAAGCGCCTCTAGCCTTCCCCTCTCAAGAACCACACCTTGAGATGCAGACATGCTGGAAACGGGTGTAACGTCTTGCCTTGAGACAATAGATCCGGCCTGAGAGGTAGGGGAATTGGGTCTTGATAGCTGAGGAGCAGCAGCAGAGGAAACCACGGCCTGTTGGGCCAGAATGGAATGACCGCAATAATCTCCACTTTTTCTGTTCTGAGCCTCCGCAGAAACTGCAGAATTACCGGTACTGGAGGGAAGGCATAGGCCCTCTGGAAATCCCAACTGGTCGTGAGAGCATCTATCCCGAACGCCTGAGGGTCCCTGAACCTCGCAAAGTACTTCGGTATCTTGAAGTTGCACGGGGAAGCGAACATGTCGACTTCCGGAGACACACCCAGTGTTAGGAGCCACTCGAAAACTTCTCTGTGGAGGGACCATTCGTTGTTGTCCAACTCGACCCGGGACAAGAAGTCTGCTTGCACATTCTGGACCCCCGGAATGTATACTGCCGAGATGTTGGCTAAGTTCTTTTGCGCCCAACTCATTAAAGGCTCCACTTCTTGTAACAGGGACCAGCTGTGAGTCCCGCCTTGTTTCCTTATGTATGCCACTGCTGTTGTGTTGTCCAACCTTAGCATGACGGAAGAGTTCGACACTAGATGGCGAAAGGATAGGAGTGCCTGAAAGGCTGCCCTCAGTTCCAGGATGTTGGAAACGACTCCTTGAGACTGGCATGTCCACCTGCCCTGAGCTACCTCCGAAAGGCAATGAGCGCCCCAACCCTGGTTGCTGGCATCTGAGGTCACCGTGATCCATGAGATGGGGACAATCGAATGATGGTTGCGCAGATTCTTCCCCTGGAGCCACCAGAGGAGAGATGTCCTCATAGATGGGGTAAGGAAGATGCGCTGATTCTGGTCGACAGAGTTCCACTGATGCAGAAATCCCTTCTGAAAGGGACGGGTATGCCACTGGGCCCACTTCACCATGGGAATGGTTGCTGTCATCGTACCAATTATTTTCAGGCACTGGAGAGCAGAAAGGTGAGTTGATCCACGTGCCTCCTGAATCCTGTCTCGGATTACCATGATTTTCTCCTCTGGGAGGGAGATGGAACCCTCCACGGTGTTGAAAAGAGCGCCCAGAAACACGAGGGACTGAGATGGCTCTAGCTGGCTCTTTTCTAAGTTCAGGAGCCACCCGAACTCTTGCAGGGTAGAGATGACAACCTCTTTGTGAACTAATAGCTGATCCTTGCTCTGAGATAGTAGAAGCAGGTCGTCCAAGTAATGGTGGAGACGCACACCCTTGACTCTGAGAAGAGCCACTACCGCCAATAGCACCTTGGAAAAAACCCGGGGTGACGTGGTTAACCCGAAGGGTAGACAAATGAACTGAAGGTGTTGGTTGCCTACCGCGAAGCGGAGGAATTTGTGGAAGTCCCTTGTCACAGGCACATGAAAATATGCGTCTTTCAGGTCGATTGATATTAACCAGTCTCCCAAGTGTACTGACTGTTGTATGGTAAGTAGGGACTCCATCTTGAATTTCTCCTTGCGGATGAATGAGTTGAGGTGAGTCAGGTCTATTACTGGCCTCCATGTGCCGTTCTTCTTCTGCACCAAAAACAGGGGTGAATACATGCCTTCGCCCCTCTCTTCTTCTGGGACGGGTACGACTGCTCCTTGTTCCAATAAACAGCTTACGTAGGTCAACAGGACCTGTCTTTTCTCTTCTGAGCTTGGAAGAGTAGTAGGGATGAATCTGAGTTTTGGAGTGTTGCAGAAGACCCACTTGTGACCGGACGATACTGTCTTTACGGTCCAATAGTCCCGAATTGAGGCCGCCCAAACATGTTTGAAGTGGAGAAGACGGGCCCCCACCCGACATGTCTGAGCGGGCCCAATTTCAAAAGGACTTCCCAGCCTCCTGGTTCCCAGAGGAACCACCTTTAGAGGCCTTCTTGAAAGAAGACTGCCTGGACCTCCATGTCCTGGAGAATTCTCGGCCGGGTTTATAGCTGCGTGCATCCCTGGCACGATCCGCATTCTGTCTTCTTGGAAAAGAGCGTCTCTGATTTTGAGGACGCCTATCCTGAGGGAGAAACCCAGATTTCCCACCTGTGGCCCGGGATATGGCAGAATCAAGCTTATTGCCGAATAATGAGGACCCTTCAAAGGGGATGCGGCACCAAGCCTGCTTAGAAGCAGGGTCTGCGAGCCACGGACGGAGCCACAATGCACGTCGCGCCGAAACGGCTGCCAGCATATCCCGAGACATCAGGCGAATTACATCAATGGATGCCTCCCCCAAGAAGGCTGAAGCCATCCTAATCTCTTGAATAGGTGAGTCTTTAGCTGTGTCTATCGAAATGCCTCTCAGGTATTCTTCAATGCTGTCAGCCCAGAATTCTATGGCCTTTGACACTGCTGCGATCGCAAGCACTGGCTTGCACGCCATCCCGGAGGTCAAATAGATTTTCTTTAGATCTGAATCGATCCGTCTCTCTAAAGGATCCTTGAATGACACAGTGTCTTCTAAGGGGAGAGTCACATATCTCACCAGACGCATAAGTGCTGCATCTACCATTGGAGCTGACTCCAGGTGTTTCACATCTTCTTCCTTAAAGGGGTAAAGTTTAAGGACTTTGGATTGCATGGAACTCTTTTTATCCATCTTGCTCCACTCTTCTGAAATAATATCACCCAATTCAGACAGAAACGGAAAAAATTGACGCTCCTTATTGAGCTGTTTAAAAAATTTCCTCTGCTTCGGGGGGGAGGTGACAGGATCCTCCCACTTCAGAGCCTCTCTCACAGCTTTAACCAGGGAGGGAACCAAACCATAGTCAAACCCCAAACCTGGATCTTCCGGATCCGATTCACTGTCTGAGACAAGGGCAGAATGGCGGCTAGGTTGGGATGAACCCCATGTTTCTTGTAGTACCCCCTCTCCTACTATAGGATCTAGCGGGTCTGCCGGGGATTCACAGGGCTGTTGAGCTTCCCTTTCCTGCAGGGATTCTTTTACCACTCGTCTCACCATTGATTCTAGGCGCTGGTCAGCGCCGTCTCTCTCATCCGCTGCCTTAGTGAAACAATGGTCACATAAGGATTTGTCTGCTGGTACAGGCATTTTGCACCCCCAACATGCTTTCTCTGGCCTCTTGCTGGAGTGAGCCACAGGGGGGCGGGAATAATCCCTGTCACGCTGTTCCGACCTGGCGGACCTATGGTGGCTGGATTTTGAGGAGGATTTGCGGTGGTGCGATTTTGACGATCCACTGCGTCTATAGGCACTAGGTTGTGGATCAGATTTGGAAGGGCTGTGAACACAGAGAGACAGACAGAAGGGACAGGTCATATTTGCTGCCTATGCTTACTCTCTTCAATATTAGAAATATAACAAATGTACTTTAGGACCTACCTAACATGAGCGGGCTGGCCACTAGGGGGCAGTGAAGCATCCATAATGTCCAAAAACACCAAGCCTGACACTGCAGTAAAAAATACAATCTTCAGACAAAATACAGCAATAATCCAACCAAGCCCCAGCATAAGGACTGTTCCTACCTTGAACCGCCGAAATACTAGCCCCGGGAAGTCGCTGTGGCGTCCGCAATCATTCCCAGGGCTCTGTCAGCTTTGCAAGGTTTTTAAATTTGCCGCCCGTGACGTCATCGGCGTCATCCGACGCCGGGATCCTCAGCGCGCATGCGCGAGAACCAAGCCTCGCTCTCACATCGGGTCCGCGCATGCGCAGAACGCCCGCGGACCCGGAAATCGAAGAGAGTAGTTTGCTGGAACGCAGAAGCGTCCAGCAAACAGCATACAAATAGCAATAGACAGAGGAAAAGGATATAATCAATGGGCACACACATAAACACTGCTGCCATGGACAGATACAGACTCACCACTCCACCAACGATCACCTGGCCGAACGATCCAAGGCACGCACACACCGGACCTCCCAGCAGATAAGGGCCACCTGTAGCAACAGGTAAACAGGCCGGCGCACTTTTAAGGTAAGATAACCTTTCTTCAGCGCTACTCTGCAATTAATCTCCATACCCTGCTTAACAGTCAAGGCCTATCGGAGGAAACAATTCAGTCATTCGGCCGATCGATCGCTGTGAAGTCATCTTCAGGTAGGAGAACCACATGGTCCTACGGAGGAGGACAAAAAAGGAACACGGATAGCAGCCAGGAGCAAAGATTTATGGGAGAGGGGTCCTATTGGGTAGTTATGGAGGCGGGGCCAACCCACACGTATGCTGCCATGGAGCCTGTCAGGAAAGTCAGATACTCAGCCTGGTCACTTACTGGCTGGCTTTTTTTCCCCTCAGTTTTCACCTGGTGATCTGGCCAGTAACACACCTCCTATATAGAGTGCCCCTATTCTGAATGAAGGAGCAAAGGAGGCACAGCAGCATTGTCAGCCTGGGGGGAGGGGAGCGTTAGATGTGCTAGCAGATTTAGATACACTAAACAAATTGAAGCTGAACTTAAGCTAACACTTTATAAGCAGCTACAGCAAAGCTTTTTTTTTTTATTTTTTTATTTTTTTTACATTTTTTGAGATAAAGATTTTACATTAAAAAATAAATTAAAAAACTGATGATTGTAAGCACCCCTGTGAGTGTTAAATGGTTTGTCTCAACACTCTTAGTGCTGGTTCACACTGGTGCGACTTGAGTCACACACAATCCCATTACAAGGGAAATCACATTATTTTTAATGGTGCCTGCCAAAGTTACACTGCATAATCACTCTGAAAATTGCATTAAAAATGCATTCACAGTACTGTGAACCAAGCCTTTACTAACATTTTCAGGACAGCATGTTCTGTTTAAAAGCAACAGACTTACTGGCCTGATCACCAGATGAAAATAAACAAAGAAATAGTACAAAAATGCTCTATATGAGCTTGTTTCCTTATTGCCAAGGGAACTGGCTTTTTTTATAAGCCCAGTGTGCCTCACTGCCTACTGCTTGCCGCTGGCTTTGTCTCTCCCACACATTGCAGCGGAACCTCCAGCTTTACAGGAGTGCCCCCTGCTGCTCATGCTGTGGATGGACAGACACATTTTTCAGCGGATTCCCAGCCAATGTTTTGGCTGTGAACCTGCTGATGGCCCTGGCTGGTTTTGCTTCCTGATCCTGGACACGGGCATAACTATACTAGTGTCCCCAATAACCTAGTGTCTGATACATTGTCCTCAAAACCGTATTGTTGGCAAGATCAGGCCTGATCTCTACTACCACTAGCAGTTCATTTTATTACAGGCGCAAGCAGTCCCTGATTGGTAGCCAGGAGCCATTTTTTCCCCATAGTCACCAATAGGTACCTGTAAAGTTAGTGCCCAAAATATCCAATAAAAGGTACACTAGTGAGAGGTATATAGGATTTTGAGCATGGCGGATGAGAGCAAAGGGAAGACCTCACTGTCAGAATCAGGCTTAGAATATGAACTTGTAGAAAGCAGTGGCATCCTGACCGCTTGCTCGGATGATGGTGAAGAGGTCCCTGCTAAAATCAGATGCAACCGACCCCATGTTGCTGAAGTGCTAGAAACACATGATGCAAACACAAGTAGTAGCGCCGCACTACATTTTGGTGATCTGGCAAACACCAGCAGCATAGTACATTCTGGCCTTTTAGACACCAACAATGCAGTTTATCGTGGTGAAGTAGTGAGCACTAGCAGTGCAGTACAAGCTCGTGAGGTAGCTAGCACTAGTAAAGTAATACAACCACAGGCCCATAGAGCCCATAGTTGCCCTCCAGAGGTGCTTGAAAACCCTAACTGGCTGCCCCCAGATTCAGCAGCACCTGTTATCCCCCTATTCACAGCCCAGCCCTGGGTTCAAGTGCATACAACCAACTTAATGATGCCTCATAACTTGAGTTTTTTTTTTTTTCCACCGAAGACCTCTAAAATTTAAGTGTGGACCAAAGTAAGGTTTATGCCCTACAGTTCATTGCCGCCAACCCAAATGCATACTTTGCCAACTCATTTGAAAATATTACGGTTTTCAAATTGAAAATGATTTTGACCTAACCCTTAACATGGGCATTACAAGAAAGAATGAATTGCGGTCTATATTCATAATTGATTTACAAAGAACTTGGTATTAGGAGTTATTAACTATGATAGTTTTTTAAGGTGAGTACTTCTGTGTGTGTGTGTGTGTGTGATATATATATATATATATATATATATATATATTTCTGTATGCTATTTCTGCATACATTGATCTTTCTGAGCTCACAGATGGGTCACATTGTCTCAGACCATTATGGTTATTTGAAAAGGGAAAGGAGCTGCGCTAAAATTAGTGAATAAACACACTTAGTGTAAATAGATACTATGTGTCTAATATCGTGGGATATATCCTCTATTTATATCACCGGTGAAGAAGCTAATTAAAGATGTGAAAATAATAAATTTTGTCAAATTACAAATCAACACCTGAAGTGTGCAGTGATAAACACCTGACTGAGTCTACAACACCACCCTAAGGTGTTTAAGAAACAGAAATTCAAAAAGGGATGAATCTATATCATACATGTAAACACATCCAATGTTTTTAAAGTGAAAAAAAAACATAAGTGAATAATAATAATAAACAGCAGGCCGGGCCTGTAACACCCAAAGTAAGCAATTGGTACTGAGCAAACGGCTAAACATATAACCACACCATTGGATGATCACAATGCAATGTTATGGCCAATATTGAAACAAAGTCCAAGTAAATATTAAATAATGTCCCATGTAGGGGGCGCAAAATTAAAAAAACAAAAACACAAAAGTAAAAAAACTTCCAGAAAGCAAAAAATTCGAAGTGACTTTTCACAGCACGCTGCAGAGTGAGATGAACCACCACCGTAAGGCACCCTTGTCCGCTTACCCGAAATACGTGGTCCCTTGTTATAGGGGACCCGTATAGGCAGGTGGCTCTTAACCCCAGCCAGGGATGGAACGAACTCCTAGGACCTTGCAGATACTAATCTCCAGGGCTATCAATCGGGAGGTCTCCAATGTGGGGTCAGATAGCACTTAGATCAAGTCAGGACAAAAGGCGAGCCGGCCGGTCTCGCTATACAGCCCGTGGTTCCGGGACTACGACAGATTGCGGTGACGTCAGGACGTAGCTCCTCCTCCCTGCGTGTTTCGTCACTATGCGGACGTCGTCACCGGGCACGGGCGGCGTTCTGACGCACTGCATTAAATAGTAAACATAATAACCAAGCCTCGATGTGAATCCTAGACCCGAAACAGCGTCGGCCATCTTAACTATGGCAAACCGCTCCACACAGCCTATACTAGTAAGGGAAAGGCTGGAAACCAATGCTAAACTGATTGAAAGGTAATCTAAAGGAATACATATTCTCAGGGCATCGTGTATTGAAATATCCACATAGCCAGCAAACAAAGAAATTTACTGCTACAATGTATCTATATTGAATTAAAAATTGTTTAAAAATGTAAGAAATAAAATAGAAATTAGAAAAAAACAAAAAAGCAAGAGGAAATATTTCCAACATTGGAACATATTGAAATATCTCTGGGCCATAATGATGTATATATTCCCTCAATATCGACCACTATATGATATCTTGGTATGATGTATGTAAACACAGATATGATTAGATGTCCATTTAATTTGCTAATATCTAAATGGTGTAATATGCTGACAGAAAAATGTATTGTATCTAAACGATCTAACCGACCCGTCGAGGATTCACACCAATAGTAGATCTCACAGAAGATATCCTTACATTTAAAAATAAAACAAGAATAAGAAACATTTTCAAAATAAATTAATTTTTTTTTTTTTTAAAACATTTTTAAAAAACCCCTTCAAAAAATATTATTTAAAAAAAAAAAAAACTATTTGGAAATGAAAAATAATAATTATGTCCATTGTGATCTGAACAGACATAGAAAAAATCCCATGAGCACCTTGGAGACACAGCCACTAGGAGTTATCAATAAAGCAATTTATATCAACATCAATGTTGAGTCCAAAAGGGGTATAACTTTTAATTTTATGAACCCAAGCCATTTCCAACTTGGAGATACTGTTAACAAGACCACTACCTCTCCAGTGTGGTCGAAATTTGTCTATACCCAAGAAAATCGTGTTGCTAGGATCTCTATTATGAACTAGGAGGTAATGCTTTGACACTGAATGCTTTGTAAAGCCTCTACGGATGTTGTTTATATGCTCGTTAAGACGCACTTGCAGTGGTCTTTTAGTCCGGCCCACATATTGAAGCCCGCACGGGCATTGGAGCATATAAACAACTCCGATGGTAGAACAAGTAATAAACGGTTCTATAACATGACTATGTGAAGTGCAGGTAGATGTAAAAAGAAATGGTTCTTCTAGTTCTGCATTTATTGAGAGTACAGACTTGACACCGTCAGCACTGGTAATAACCCGTAAGTGTAGAAAAGAAGCTAGTTTTTGCACTTGCAGGATTTAAGATATTGGGGGCCAGTTTGTCTCTTAGAGAGGGGGCTCCTCTAAAGACAATCTATTTTGCCACAAGTTGCGGGAAAAATGACAAACTTTTTTTTTTTGCCCAAAGTTGTCACCAAATGATATATTTCTCACACATGCCATGGGCATATGTGGAATTACACCCCAAAAAAAATTCTGCTGCTTCTCCTGAGTACAGGAACACCACATGTGTGGGACTTTTTGGGAGCCTATCCGTGTACAGGACCCCGAAAACCAAGCACCGCCTTCAGGATTTCGAAGGGTGTGAATTTTTGAATTCACTCCTCACTACCTATCACAGTTTCAGAGGCCATGGAATGCCCAGATGGCACAAAATACCCCCAAATGACCCCATTTTGGAAAGTAGACACCCCAAGCTATTTGCTGAGAGGTATGGTGAGTATTTTGCAGATCTCGCTTTTTGTCACAAAGTTTTGAAAATTGAAAAAAGAAAAAAAATTAATTTTCTTTCTTTTCTTTCTTCATTTTCAAAAAAAAATGAGAGCTGCAAAATACTCACCATGCCTCTCAGAAAATAGCTTGGGGTGTCTACTTTCCAAAATGGGGTCATTTGGGGGGGGGGGGGGGGTTTGTGCCATCTGGGCATTTTATGGCCTTCAAAACTGTGATAGGTAGTGAGGAGTGAAATCAAAAATTTACGCCCTTTGAAATCCTGAAGGCGGTGCTTGGTTTTCGGGGTCCTGTACACGGATAGGCTCCCAAAAAGTCCCACACATGTGGTGTTCCCGTACTCAGGAGAAGCAGCAGAATTTTTTTTTTAGGGTGTAATTCCACATATGCCCATGGCATGTGTGAGAAATATATCATTTGGTGACAACTTTGGGCAAAAAAAAAAAAAAAAAAAGTTTGTCATTTTTCCCGCAACTTGTGGCAAAATATAAAATATTCCATGGACTCGTCATGCCACTCAGCAAATAGCTTGGGGTGTCTACTTTCCAAAATGGGGTCATTTGGGGGGGGGGGGTTTGTGCCATCTTGGCATTTTATGGCCTTCAAAACTGTGATAGGTAGTGATAGGTAGTGAGGAGTGAAATCAAAAATGTACGCCCTTAGAAATCCTGAAGGCGGTGCTAGGATTTCGGGGTCCCGTACACAGATAGGCTCCCAAAATGTCCCACACATGTGGTATCCCCATACTCAGAAGAAGCAGCAGAATTTATTTTGGGGTGTAATTCCACATATGCCCATGGCATGTGTGAGAAATATATCATTCAGTGACAACTTTTTGTAAACATTTTTTTTTTTTTGTCATTATTCAATCACTTGGGACAAAAAAATTAAATATTCAATGGGCTCAACATGCCTCTTAGCAATTTCCTTAGGGTGTCTACTTTCGAAAATGGGGTCATTTGGGGGGGGGGGGGGGGTTTGTACTTCCCTGCCATTTTAGCACCTCAGGAAATGAGATAGGCAGTCATAAACTAAAAGCTGCGTAAATTCCAGAAAATGTACCCTAGTTTGTAGACGCTATAACTTTTGCGCAAACCAATAAATATATACGCTTATTGACATTTTTTTTACCAAAGACATGTGGCTGAATACATTTTGGCTTAAAAGTATGACTAAAATTGAGTTTATTGGATTTTTCTTATAACAAAAAGTAGAAAATTCAAAATTTTCGGTCTTTTTCCGTTTATAGCGCAAAAAATAAAAATCGCAGAGGCAATCAAATACCATCAAAAGAAAGCTCTATTTGTGGGAAGAAAAGGACGCAAATTTCGTTTGGGTGCAACATTGCATGACCGCGTAATTACCAGTTAAACCAGTGCAGTGCGAAATTGTAAAAAGTCCTCTGGTCTTTAGGCTGCATAATGGTCCGGTCTGAAAGTGGTTAAAAGGGAAATGCACTGGCCGACGCCACTGCTAAATGAGCTGCTTTGATGGTCCCAGCCTTTATCCAAATGCCCCCCTTACACCCCCAACTTTGCCCTGGGAAAAGATTTTGCAGGACCTATAGGCTATGGCTTCACCAGAAGAACTGGCCTATTTTCATAAACGGGGTCTGACAATGAGTCCTGAGACTGGACTCCTTGCCAAAGAGGGGAAACCAGGTATACCAAAAGCAAGTGCACCTTTATTCATCTCACAGTACCATGACATAGGACATAAAGGATGGAAAGCTACAGCTGAAATGTTAACAGAAGACTTTGCAAATAGAGTGGAAATTCCATATCACCCACAGAGTTCAGGTATAGTGGAAAGAATGAACCGAACAATTAAAGATAAAATAAGAAAAGCTACGGGTGGCACATTTGGCAAATGGAAAACTGCTGCCTGTGGTTTTTAGCAGAAACAAGATTGACCCCTTCCAAGACCAATCACTTGTCTCCTTTTGAGATCCTGATGGGTCGACCTTTTCCCACGCCCTGGATTAAGAAACCCTTGGTAATAGAGCAGGGAGATCTGAGTTTGATACAGGAAGAATATTGTAGAAACTTGATTATGAAGTTGAATGGCATCTACGGTAAAGTATTCTCTTCTTTTCCATTACCCTCACAGAAACCAACACACGAGTTCCAACCCAGAGATGTGGTCGTAATTCGCCAGCTGAACTGGACTAAGTAGCAAGATTACCCTTTTGGCCTGTCCACTTGCGTAGTTGAAGTGACCAGAACCGCTGTCCTCTCTGAACAATCCGGAGCCTGGATCCACGACGAGAGGATAAAGAAAGTACCACAAAGAACCCTGAAGCAAGACACAGATAAAGGAGGTCAAGCAGGTGATGCAAATCCTGGAAGAGCGAGTGAAACAGGTGATAAAGGACTCTGAAAAAGATGACTTCACTTCTCTCACAACAGACTTTTGGGAAAGACTTGTGCCTATTCTTTATGTTGAAACTGATGGTATTTCTGCCCACATGGATCATCACTTAGGCCCCTTTCACACTGGGGCGTTTTTCAGGCGGTACAGGGCTAAAAATAGCGCCTGTTCACCACCTGAAAAAATCCGGCCCCTTAAACTCCAGTGTGAAAGCCGGCGGGCTTTCACACTGGAGCGGTGCGCTAGCAGGACGGCAAAAAAAGTCCTGCTAGCAGCATCTTTGGAGCGGTATAGGAGCGGTGTGTTCACCGCTCCTATACCGCTCCTTCCCATGGATTTGAATGGGAAACCGCGGTAAAACCGCGGCAATACCGCCGCAAAGCGCCGCTACAACGGTGCTCTGCGGGGGTCTTTAACCCTTTTTCGGCCGCTCGCGGGGGGTAAAACCACACCGCGAGCGGCCGAATACCGCGGTTAAAACGACGGTAAAGCAGCGCTAAATATAGCGCTGCTTTACCGTCACCGCGGCACCCCGCCCCAGTGTGAAAGGGGCCTAACTGTATTCATCATCCTGAGGACTTGGAAACCCTAAAGACCATATGCAGCCCCCCTTCTAATGGAACAGTAACTAGACAAAGGAGGGAATCCAACGTGGAGGGCCCAAAGGACTCATACCCTCCTACTGATAAAATGTTGATACTTCAGTATAAGTATGTTTATGCTCAGAAGTCAGGTTTTATTTCGGTGATTTTTTTGGTTCCAGCCCCCCACACCCCAAAGCACCTTGTCCCCATGTTGATGAGGACAAGGGCCTCTTCCCGACAACCCTGGCCGTTGGTTGTCGGGGTCTGCGGGCGGGGGCTTATCGGAATCTGGGAGCCCCCTTTAATAAGGGGGCCCCCAGATACCGGCCCCCCACCCTATGTGAATGAGTATGGGGTACGATGTACCCCTACCCATTCACCTAAGGTGTAAAATGTAAAGTACAAGAACACACACACTTTTGAAAAAATATTTTATTGCACTGCTCCGGGGGTCTTCTTCCGTCTTGGGGGTCTTCTCGCCGGACTCCTCCGCTCTCTTCTGCTCTTTTACCTAGCTCTTTCACGAGCGGGGGAGTCCGGCTACCTTCTTCGTCATCGCCGCCGTCGTCTGGGGCTCTCTCTGCCCGGAATGCTTGTGCCGCGCTGCGCTTGGACTTATATAGGGGCATGGGGACAGGGTCACATGCACATGTCACATGGTGACCCCGCCCCCTTGTGTTGTCACAGTCCCGGAGGATGCTGGGACTGTGACATCGCAAGGGGGCGGGGTCACCATGTGACAGGAACATGTGACCCTGTCCCCATGCCCCTATATAAGTCCCAGCGCAGAGCGGCACAGGCATTCCGGGCAGAGACAGCGACGGGTCAACATCGGAAGAAGAAGAAGAACAAGAAGGACAAGAAGAAGAAGGCGGCGCCGGCGGCGCGGAAGACGACGACCGCCGCAAGAACAGAAGAGACCCCCGAAGGCGGATCGAGACCCCCAGACGACGGCGGCGACGACGAAGAAGGTAGCCAGACTCCCCCGCTCGTGAAAGAGCTAGGTAAAAGAGCAGAAGAGAGCGGAGGAGTCCGGCGAGAAGACCCCCAAGACGGAAGAAGACCCCGGAGCAGTGCAATAAAATATTTTTTTAAAAGTGTGTGTGTTTTTGTACTTTACATTTTACACCTTAGGTGAATGGGTAGGGGTACATCGTACCCCATACTCATTCACATAGGGTGGGGGGCCGGTATCTGGGGGCCCCCTTATTAAAGGGGGCTCCCAGATTCCGATAAGCCCCCGCCCGCAGACCCCGACAACCAACGGCCAGGGTTGTCGGGAAGAGGCCCTTGTCCTCATCAACATGGGGACAAGGTGCTTTGGGGTGGGGGGGCCGCACGGCCCCCCTTTCCCCAGGGCACCCCCCATGTTGAGGGCACGCGGCCTGGTACGGCTCAGGAGGGGGGGGCGCTCGTTCGTCCCCACCCCTTTCCTGGCCTGCCAGGCTGCGTGCTCGGATGAGGGTCTGACATGGATTTGGGGGGAACCCCCACGCCGTTTTTTCGGCGTGGGGAGTCCCTTTAAATCCATGCCAGGTCACGGAGCTAGCGCGGCGGCAGTAACTGCCTACGCTAGCTACGTAACCTGAAGTCACGTGCTAAATGAACGGACTTGCCGATGAGCGGCAAGTCCGTTCATTTCAAAAGTCCCGCGGACTTGCCCACTAACGGCGGGATTGTCCGCTGGACTGCCAAGTCCAGCGGATAATTTTAAAACCAAACTTAAAACTTTGGTCCGCCCGACTTTGGCGCCAAAAAGTCCGCCGGCGCCCACACACGAGGGGATTATCCGCTGGACTTCAGTCCAGAGGATAATCCCGCGGGATTGTCCCTTCGTGTGTACGCGGCATTACATTACCCTCTCCCCAAACTGACAATGCTGCTGTCCAAAGGTGTCTCAATTGGTCCTTTATCCACATCCTAGGACAGGAAGTGTTTTACTGGCCAGATTACTGGGTGAAAATAAAAGGGGGAAAAGAAAATGCATGCAGCCATATTTAAGAATTGGTAAACTGATATATATTTTGTTTTGGGTTTAATACCACTTTAACACCTAAATCAAGAGTTTATGATCAAAAATGTGTTGAATTTGTCTTATTAGGGAAGCTAACGTGTTAAGTACACACGTGCGGATTTTCCTTTGGAAAAATCTTGGATGTTTTTTCCTGACGGAATTCCGCCCAAGCTTGTCTTGCATACACACTGTCACACAAAAGTGCTCTGAACTTTCGACCGTCAAGAACGCGGTGATGTACAACACTACGATGAGCTGAGAAAATGAAGTTTAATGCTTCTGAGCATGCGTCCATTGCTACAGACGATTGGAATTTCCGATCAGAACTTTTTCTGACCGAAAAATTGAGAACATGCTCTCAATCTTTTGCTGGCTGGAATTCCGCCAGCAAATGTCCGATGGAGCATACACACGGTCGCATTTTTCAACCAAAAGCTCTCATCGGACTTTTTCTGGTGGAATTTCTGATCGTGTGTACGCGGCATTAGAATTACTGTGTATGGCTAGCATTATCAGAAAAGGTCATTTTTACTTTATTCCATCAAGCCAGTAATCACAGTATCGAATATTTGATCTCTGAAGGAATTCCTTCTATGATGTAAACAGAAAGGACCCAGTTCATACCATTCTGGTGACAAATAGTCCAGGTGGCAGCCTTGTCAGTTGGTTAGCATGAAAAAAATGTCCCACAACACATCGCGTTCCCCATTCACAAAGCGCCGAGCGACGACTCACGCATGCGCAGTAGGCCGCGCGACGACTCGCGCATGCGCAGTAGGAGACGGGCAGCTGCCCGTTTCCCTTACTGAGGATGGCGGCGCTGGGACCGGAGCGCTGAGGAACATCTCGGCCTCCACGACCGACATCGCGGGCGCCCTGGGAGGGTAAGTGTACTTATTAAAAGTCAGCAGCTACCTTTTTTTTTAGCTGCTGACTTTTAAAAAAAAAAAAAAATTTTGCTGAACCACCGCTTTAAAATCTACTTCAGATTGGAGAAAAGATTTCTTTTCAATTAGTTTTCCAACGGATTCTCAGAAACAATTCGACGCATGCTCATTTTCTCATGGCTCGTCGTAGTGTTGTACGTCACCGCGTTCTTGGCGGTCGAAAGTTCAGCGAACTTTTGTGTGACCGTGTGTATGCAAGCCAAGCTTGAGCGGAATTCCGTCAGAAAAGCCATCCAAGATTTTTCAGACGGAAAATCCGCTTGTGTGTATGGGGCATAAGAGATAAATACCGCAATCATTTTTTAGTTAAATTATGTGTTATTTTTGCTGTTGTTTTTTTTTTTCCGCTATTTTTGTTTGCAGGCTAAGACTGTACCAGAAGGCACACAGCAATATTGTGAAAACATTCTGGGGTGCTTTCTTTCACAAAACGATCTCCCTTTGATGAAATTGTACAGTTTATTTTCATTCCTGAGCTCAAAGAAAAATGTTTTCACACTAAAACATTGTATTCTTTTCATTTTCTGGCCAGTGCAGAGTTCTTGTTATTTTGTACATTTCTATAATACCACCAGCAAACACCAGATGATAAAAATATTTTTACTGAAATTGAATTTATCAATTTATTTTTTTTGCGGTATTTGCGACGTGGCTCCCAAACAAAATTGATGTCCTTTTTTTCCCACAAATAGAGATTTCTTTTGGTGGTATTTGTTCACCTCTGTGGTTTTTATTTTTTGAGCTATAAACCAAAAAATAGTGACAATTTTGAAAAAAACGCATTATATTTAACTTTTTGCTATAATAAATATCCCCAAAAAATATATAAAAAAATATTTTTTACCCTCAGTTTAGGCCGATACGTATTCTTCTACATATTTTTGATTAAAAAAAAAATTGCAATAAGTGTTTATTGATTGGTTTGCGCAAAAGTTATAGCAAAAGTTATAGCGTCTATAAAATAGGGGATAGTTTTATGGCATTTTTATTGATAATTTTTTTTTACTAGTAATGGCGGCGATCAGCGATTTTTATCGTGACTGCTACATTATGGTGGACACGTCGGACAATTTTGGCGTGATTTTGGGACCATTCACATTTATATAGCGACTGGCAGTGAAGGGGTTAACCACTAGGTGACGCTGTAGGGGTTAAGTGTGTCCTAGGGAGTGTTTCTAACTGTGGAGGGGAGGGGCTGTGCGTTACACTACCCGATTACAGGGAGCTGTGTTCAGTGACAGTGTCACTAGGCAGAACAGGGAGATACTTGTTTACATTAGCAGCTCCCGTTCTTTCTCACCGTGAGACAATCGCGGGCATCCCCGCGGACATCGAGTCCGCAGGACCTGCGGTCACAGAGCTCCCGGCGGGCGGGCGTGCGCGCACCCGCAAGCCGCCTCTTAAAGGGCCACGTACAGGTACGTTAATCTGCCTGTACGTGCCCTTCTGCCGCAGTATATCTGCGTCGAGAAGCGGTAAATACGTACACAGAACACCCACAACTTAAAAAAGCTTTTGTATTGATTTGTTAAGAGATAAAGAAAGAAACACCTGGTACCAAAGGTACAGTGAGAGACCCCTTAGGGTCGTTAATAGACAGATCAAACCAAGAGTAAAAAAGTATACAAATGTCAATAATATGTTAGAACAAAACATATGAACCTTAAAAACCATATCTAATACCCTGATTAATACAATTCTATAGATTAGTCACTAGGGATGAGCCGAACACCCCCGGGTTCGGTTCGCACCAGAACCTTCGAACCGACCGAAAGTTTGCGCGAATTTTCGAACCCTATACGTTATAATGGACGCGAACGTTCGAAATCAAAAGTGCTAATTACAACGGCCAATATGCATGTTAATGTCATAAAACAGGTTTGGGGACCCGGGTCCTGCCCCAGGGGACATATATCAATGCAAAAAGAACTTTTAAAAACTAACGTTTTTTCGGGAGCAGTCATTTTAATGATGCATAAAGTGAAAAAAAAAAAGTGAAATTTTCCTTTAAATATGGTACCTGGGGGGTGTCTAAAGTATGCCTGTGAAGTGGCATGTGTTTCCCGTGTTTAGAACTGTCCTTGCACAAAATGACATTTGTAAAGGAAAAAAAGAAGCCATTTAAAACCACTTGCGGCTTTAGGTTTGTTCTTAAGTAGAATCTGAACAGGTACATTATGAAGTGTAGCTCCATCCCAAAAAAAACTATTTTTAAGCTTTTTGGAGAACATAGGGAGGGGTTATCACCCCTGTAACATTTGCTGTCTTTGCACATCTGTTCAGAACATGTCACCTCACTTTCCGTCCCAATGACAAATGTTTTTGGAAAAGTGGGGTTTTAATTGAAACAAGGATTGGTGATAAAGTATCAGTAGAGAGGAGATACCTTTTTCCCAAATTAAATCTAACAGGATAGAATTTCCCTTCCTAGGGGTAGATTTCCTCTCACTTCCTGTTTTCTCTTTCCATTTGCAAGTAGGAGTCGTTTGTAAGTTGGATGTTTGAAAGTAGGGCCCTGGCGTATATACTCTGCAGAAATTTGCCCTATTAGATGTTGGTGTAGCCACAAGACTGGTGGGCACAGGAATGGGCCCTGCTATGAGTTAATAGATCAAGATTTGTAATTGCATGCACCTGTTGAACAGGGCAGAAAAATTGGGGGTGGTGGTGGTGGTGGACGGTGTTGCCACAAGACTGTAAGCTCTCACAGTTACTCTTGGTGGGCGCAGGAATGGGCCCTGCTGTGAGTTATTAGATCAAGATTTGTAATTGCAAGCACCTGATGAACAGGGCAGAAAAATTGGGCCTTTGGCGGTGGTGGTGGACGGTGTTGCCACAAGACTGTAGGCCCTCATAGTTACTCTTGGTGGGCGCAGGAATGGGCCCTGCTGTGAGTTATTAGATCAAGATTTGTAATTGCAAGCACCTGATGAACAGGGCAGAAAAATTGGGCCTTTGGCGGTGGTGGTGGACGGTGTTGCCACAAGACTGCAGGCCCTCATAGTTACTCTTGGTGGGCGCAGGAATGGGCCCTGCTGTGAACTATTAGATCAAGATTTGTAATTACCCGCCCCTGTTAAACAGGGGCTGAAAAATTGTGCCTTAGGGCACTGGTGCTGGTGCCACAACACTGCAACCCCTCACAGAGACTGTACTTGGAGCACAGCAGTCACACGTGTTGCGAAGCATTTTTTTAAAAAATTGTAAGTACACGCCCCTGTTAAACAGGGGCTGAAAAATTGTGCCTTAGGCACTGGTGCTGGTGCCACAACACTGCAACCCGGCCCTCACAGATACTGTACTTGGAGCACAGCAGTCACACGTGTTGCGAAGCATTTTTTAAAAAATTGTAAGTACCCGCCCCTGTTAAACAGGGGCTGAAAAATTGTGCCTTAGGCACTGGTGCTGGTGCCACAACACTGCAACCCGGCCCTCACAGATACTGTACTTGGAGCACAGCAGTCACACGTGTTGCGAAGCATTTTTTTAAAAAATTGTAAGTACACGCCCCTGTTAAACAGGGGCTGAAAAATTGTGCCTTAGGCACTGGTGCTGGTGCCACAACACTGCAACCCGGCCCTCACAGATACTGTACTTGGAGCACAGCAGTCACACGTGTTGCGAAGCATTTTTTTATAAAAATTGTATGTACACGCCCCTGTTAAACAGGGGCTGAAAAATTGTGCCTTAGGCACTGGTGTGGTGGCATGGATCATTGAGGAGGAGGAAGAGGATAGTCAGTGAACATAAGAGGACAGTCACTCAGCATCAGCATAGGCAGTCTTGAAGGGATGTGACATTAAAAATTATTCGGTTATATCCGCCTCAGGTGCCTGGTAGCTGGTGGTGATCCAAGACTGATTCATTTTGATGAAGGTCAGTCGATCAACCGAGGCGGTGGACAGGCGCACCCTATGATCAGTCACAAATCCTCCAGCAGCACTGAATGTGCGTTCGGAAAGAACGCTGGAGGCAGGACAGGCCAGTAGCTCAATTGCATACTGTGCAAGCTCTGGCCAGTGATCCATCCTCAGGACCCAGTAAGCCAGAGGATTTTCGGTGGGAAAGGTGTCCAAGTCTGACCTTGCCCCAAGGTATTCCTGCACCATGTATATCAGACGCTGGCGATGGTTGCTGGAACCGATCATACCTTGGGGCTGCGGACTAAAAAATTGTCTGAACGCATCGGTCAGACGTCCACCTTCCCCACCGCTCCTTCTGCCACTGACCGAAGCCTCAGCAACTCGTCGCCCAGGACCAGGAGTTTGTAGCCTCCCTGTTTCTGGGAACGTGTTGCACAGACCTTTCTGCAAGGCCTCCCTGAGATGTCTCATCCTCTGCTCCCTCTGCGACGGCAAGATAAGGTCCGCAACCTTACCCTTGTACCGCGGATCAAGGAGAGTGGCCAGCCAGTAATGGTCCCTCTCCTTGATCCGAAGAACACGAGGATCCTTCCGCAGGCTTTGCAGGATCAGGGAGGCCATGCAGCGTAGGTTAGCTGAGGCATTCAGTCCGGAGTCTTCTGGGTCACTGAGGATGACATGATCGCCAGCCACCTCCTCCCAGCCACGTACAAGTCCACTGGTTTGTTGGGACTGTACATCATCCCTAAAAGACTGCTGCTGCTGATGCTGAGTGCCAGGCTCCACCTCCATGCTCACACAATCCTCCTCCTCCTCCTCCTCCTCATCCTCTTCCTGTGTGATGGGTGGGACAGAAGGAACACTGTCCGGATAAAGGGGGCCTTGAGAGGCAAGGAAGTCCTCCTCTTCCTGCCTCTGTTCTGCCTCAAGTGCCCTGTCCATTATCCCACGCAGCGTATGCTCCAACAGGTGGACAAGAGGGACAGTGTCACTGATGCATGCACTGTCACTGCTCACCATCCTCGTGGCCTCCTCAAATGGTGAGAGGACAGTGCATGCATCCCTGATCATGCTCCACTGACGTGGGGAAAAAAAACCAAGCTCCCCTGACCCTGTCCTGGTGCCGTAGTCGCAAAGGTACTCATTGATGGCCCTCTGCTGCGTGTGCAGTCGCTGCAGCATGGCCAACGTTGAGTTCCACCTGGTGGGCATGTCACATATTAGGCGGTTCTTGGGCAGGTTCAGCTCCTTTTGCAGCTCAGTCAGCCGAGCACTGGCATTATAAGATCGGCGGAAATGCACACAGACTTTCCTGGCCTGCCTCAGGACATCCTGTAAGCCTGGGAACCTGCCCAAGAACCGCTGCACCACCAGGTTGAGGACGTGAGCCATGCAGGGCACATGGGTGAGCTGCCCCTGTCGCAGGGCGGAGAGGAGGTTGGTGCCATTGTCAGAAACGACCATTCCTGGCTTAAGCTGACGTGGCGTCAACCACCTCTCGGCCTGCCCCTGCAGAGCTGCCAGAACCTCTGGCCCAGTGTGGCTCCTGTCCCCCAAACACACCAGCGCAAGCACGGCATGGCATCTTTTTGCCTGCGTACTTGCGTAGCCCCTTGTACGCCTACGGAGCACCGCTGGTTCCAAGGACAGAGCACTGGAGGAAGAAGAAGAGGAGGGGGTGGAGGAGAGAGGTGTGTCACAACCAGTAGCAGTAGTAGCGTTTTGGAGGCGTGGTGGCGGAACAACCTCCAACACTACTGCACCTTGTCCTGCATCCCTCCCAGCTGCCAATAGAGTGACCCAATGGGCCGTGAAAGAAAGGTACCGTCCCTGTCCATGCCTGCTGGACCATGAGTCAGCGGTAATATGCACCTTACCGCTGACCGCCCTGTCCAGCGAGGCATGGACATTGCCCTCCACATGCCGGTAGAGAGACGGAATCGCCTTCCGTGAGAAAAAGTGGCGTTTGGGAACCTGCCACTGAGGAACCGCACATTGAACAAACTCACGGAAGGGGGCCGAGTCTACCAACTGAAAAGGCAGCAGTTGAAGTGCTAGCAATTTAGCCAGGCTAGCATTCAACCGCTGGGCATGTGGATGGCTGGGAGTGTACTTCTTTCTACGGTCCAGCAGCTGGGGCAGGGAAATTTGCCTGCTGCAATCGGACGTCGGTGTACTGCAAGTACTTGGTTGTGACACACCTAATTCTACACCTTCAGTCCTCTCAGAGCAGCTTTCAGAGAGGACTGAAGGTGTAGTGGGGATGGAGATCCCAGCTAAGGAGGAGCAAGGAGAGGTCCGCTTAGTTCTTTGGTGTGGGTCTTTTATGTGTGCCTGCCAACGAGCTGCATGGCAGGTCGCCATATGTCTGGTCATGCTTGTGGTGCCCAAGCGGCTGATGTTTTGGCCACGCGAGATACGCTTGAGACAAATATTGCAAATAGCAGTGGTGCGATCTGCTGCACTCGTCTCAAAAAAGGCCCACACCAAAGAACTTTTCTGATAACGTGCAGAGGCAGCGCCCTGCACAGGCGGAGCTCTGCGGTGTTGTACAGTTGCTGTGCTGGCCTCTACCTGGCCTCCAGGGGGCATCCTGCCTCGTTGGACATGTGACGCCGCATCCTCCTCCTCCTCCTCCTCATCCTCTCTCCCTTCAGGCACCCACGTGGAGTCAGTGACCTCATCATCCCCTCCCTCTTCACCACTAGAGCAAACCTGGCAGTAAGCTGCAGCTGGTGGAACAGTACTGCCAGATTCCTCAAGCTGGGTATCATCATCCGAGCCTTCGAATCGTTGGGCATCCTCCTGGAGCATGTACCCAACACTGTGCTCAAAGAGTTCGGGGGACTCCTCAGGAGGACATGGTGGGTCTAGGGAAGGGGTGGCTGATGATGCTCTGTCAGTACCCTGAGCCTGGGTGAGAGAGGATGAGGAGGATGAGGAGGGCTTGGTCATCCATTCTACCAAGCCTTCAGCATGATGCGGCTCCACATGTCCAGCTGCCGAAAACAAAGACGCGCGTGTCCCATGGCCACGTGCTGATGACGATGCACGACCACGTCCACGTCCACGGCCATGTCCACTAGAAACAGAGCCTGCCTGCCCTGTGTTCTTGGCTCTGCACGCTCTGCCTCCCCTTGGCGGTCTTCCAGCCATTGTAGTCGGTAGTCCTGTGGGTGCTGCTGAGAAGAATATATAGGAGCTCTGTGTGATGCCACTAACACACTAGAAGTCCTATGGGTGCTTCTGCAAAGAAAATAGAGGAGCTCTGTGTGATGCCACTAACACACTAGAAGTCCTGTGGGTGCTGCTGAGAAGAAAATAGAGGAGCTCTGTGTGATGCCACTAACACACTAGAAGTCCTATGGGTGCTTCTGCAAAGAAAATAGAGGAGCTCTGTGTGATGCCACTAACACACTAGAAGTCCTGTGGGTGCTTCTGCAAAGAAAATAGAGGAGCTCTGTGTGATGCCACTAACACACTAGAAGTCCTGTGGGTGCTGCTGAGAAGAAAATATAGGAGCTCTGTGTGATGCCACTAACACACTAGAAGTCCTATGGGTGCTTCTGCAAAGAAAATAGAGGAGCTCTGTGTGATGCCACTAACACACTAGAAGTCCTGTGGGTGCTGCTGAGAAGAAAATATAGGAGCTCTGTGTGATGCCACTAACACACTAGAAGTCCTATGGGTGCTTCTGCAAAGAAAATAGAGGAGCTCTGTGTGATGCCACTAACACACTAGAAGTCCTGTGGGTGCTTCTGCAAAGAAAATAGAGGAGCTCTGTGTGATGCCACTAACACACTAGAAGTCCTGTGGGTGCTTCTGCAAAGAAAATAGAGGAGCTCTGTGTGATGCCACTAACACACTAGAAGTCCTATGGGTGCTTCTGCAAAGAAAATAGAGGAGCTCTGTGTGATGCCACTAACACACTAGAAGTCCTGTGGGTGCTTCTGCAAAGAAAATAGAGGAGCTCTGTGTGATGCCACTAACACACTAGAAGTCCTGTGGGTGCTGCTGAGAAGAAAATATAGGAGCTCTGTGTGATGCCACTAACACACTAGAAGTCCTATGGGTGCTTCTGCAAAGAAAATAGAGGAGCTCTGTGTGATGCCACTAACACACTAGAAGTCCTGTGGGTGCTGCTGAGAAGAAAATATAGGAGCTCTGTGTGATGCCACTAACACACTAGAAGTCCTATGGGTGCTTCTGCAAAGAAAATAGAGGAGCACTGTGTGATGCCACTAACACACTAGAAGTCCTGTGGGTGCTTCTGCAAAGAAAATAGAGGAGCTCTGTGTGATGCCACTAACACACTAGAAGTCCTGTGGGTGCTTCTGCAAAGAAAATAGAGGAGCTCTGTGTGATGCCACTAACACACTAGAAGTCCTATGGGTGCTTCTGCAAAGAAAATAGAGGAGCTCTGTGTGATGCCACTAACACACTAGAAGTCCTGTGGGTGCTTCTGCAAAGAAAATAGAGGAGCTCTGTGTGATGCCACTAACACACTAGAAGTCCTATGGGTGCTTCTGCAAAGAAAATAGAGGAGCTCTGTGTGATGCCACTAACACACTAGAAGTCCTGTGGGTGCTTCTGCAAAGAAAATAGAGGAGCTCTGTGTGATGCCACTAACACACTAGAAGTCCTGTGGGTGCTGCTGAGAAGAAAATATAGGAGCTCTGTGTGATGCCACTAACACACTAGAAGTCCTATGGGTGCTTCTGCAAAGAAAATAGAGGAGCTTTGTGTGATGCCACTAACACACTAGAAGTCCTGTGGGTGCTTCTGCAAAGAAAATAGAGGAGCTCTGTGTGATGGGACTAACACACTTCAAGTCCTATGGGTGCTTCTGGGAAGAAAATATAGGTCTGTGTGATGGGACTAACACACTTCAAGTCCTATGGGTGCTTCTGGGAAGAAAATGTAGGTCTGTGTGATGGGACTAACACACTTCAAGTCCTATAGGTGCTTCTGGGAAGAAAATGTAGGTCTGTGTGATGGGACTAACACACTTCAAGTCCTATAGGTGCTTCTGGGAACAAAATATATGATCTCTGTGTGATGGGACTAACACACTTCAAGTCCTATAGGTGCTTCTGGGAACAAAATATATGATCTCTGTGTGATGGGACTAACACACTTCAAGTCCTATAGGTGCTTCTGGGAAGAAAATATAGGTCTGTGTGATGGGACTAACACACTTCAAGTCCTATGGGTGCTTCTGAGAAGAAAATGTAGGTCTGTGTGATGGGACTAACACACTTCAAGTCCTATAGGTGCCTCTGGGAACAAAATATATGATCTTTGTGTGATGGGACTAACACACTTCAAGTCCTATGGGTGCTTCTGGGAAGAAAATATAGGTCTGTGTGATGGGACTAACACACTTCAAGTCCTATAGGTGCTTCTGGGAACAAAATATAGGATCTCTGTGTGATGGGACTAACACACTTCAAGTCCTATGGGTGCTTCTGGGAAGAAAATGTAGGTCTGTGTGATGGGACTAACACACTTCAAGTCCTATAGGTGCTTCTGGGAACAAAATATATGATCTCTGTGTGATGGGACTAACACACTTCAAGTCCTATAGGTGCTTCTGGGAAGAAAATGTAGGTCTGTGTGATGGGACTAACACACTTCAAGTCCTATAGGTGCTTCTGGGAACAAAATATATGATCTCTGTGTGATGGGACTAACACACTTCAAGTCCTATAGGTGCTTCTTGGGAAGGAAATATAGGTCTGTGTGATGGGACTAACACACTTCAAGTCCTATAGGTGCTTCTGGGAACAAAATATATGATCTCTGTGTGATGGGACTAACACACTTCAAGTCCTATAGGTGCTTCTGGGAAGGAAATAAAGGTCTGTGTGATGGGACTAACACACTTCAAGTCCTATAGGTGCTTCTGGGAACAAAATATATGATCTCTGTGTGATGGGACTAACACACTTCAAGTCCTATAGGTGCTTCTGGGAAGAAAATGTAGGTCTGTGTGATGGGACTAACACACTTCAAGTCCTATAGGTGCTTCTGGGAACAAAATATATGATCTCTGTGTGATGGGACTAACACACTTCAAGTCCTATAGGTGCTTCTGGGAAGGAAATATAGGTCTGTGTGATGGGACTAACACACTTCAAGTCCTATAGGTGCTTCTGGGAACAAAATATATGATCTCTGTGTGATGGGACTAACACACTTCAAGTCCTATAGGTGCTTCTGGGAACAAAATATATGATCTCTGTGTGATGGGACTAACACACTTCAAGTCCTATAGGTGCTTCTGGGAAGAAAATGTAGGTCTGTGTGATGGGACTAACACACTTCAAGTCCTATAGGTGCTTCTGGGAACAAAATATATGATCTCTGTGTGATGGGACTAACACACTTCAAGTCCTATAGGTGCTTCTGGGAAGGAAATATAGGTCTGTGTGATGGGACTAACACACTTCAAGTCCTATAGGTGCTTCTGGGAACAAAATATATGATCTCTGTGTGATGGGACTAACACACTTCAAGTCCTATAGGTGCTTCTGGGAAGAAAATGTAGGTCTGTGTGATGGGACTAACACACTTCAAGTCCTATAGGTGCTTCTGGGAACAAAATATAGGAGCTCTGCCTGCCTGCCACGAACACACTACAAGTCCTATAGGTGCTTCTGGGAACAAAATATAGGAGCTCTGCCTGCCTGCCACGAACACACTACAAGTCCTATAGGTGCTTCTGGGAACAAAATATAGGAGCTCTGCCTGCCTGCCACGAACACACTACAAGTCCTATAGGTGCTTCTGGGAACAAAATATAGGAGCTCTGCCTGCCTGCCACGAACACACTACAAGTCCTATAGGTGCTTCTGGGAACAAAATATAGGAGCTCTGCCTGCCTGCCACGAACACACTACAAGTCCTATAGGTGCTTCTGGGAACAAAATATAGGAGCTCTGCCTGCCTGCCACGAACACACTACAAGTCCTATAGGTGCTTCTGGGAACAAAATATAGGAGTTCTGCCTGCCTGCCACGAGCACACTACAAGCCCCTCTTTCTAAATCAATCTAAATGAATGAATCTATCTAACTCGATCTCTCTAAGTAAATCTCTCTAACTAACTAAATCCAGCAGAGTGTCACAGATCTAGCCTGCTCTATCTGCGCCGGAACAGCATGTGACCGGCGCAGACGGCGTGGCGGCCTTTTATAGGGGGGGGCGTGTACTACAGCCCCTGAGCTGTAATTGGCTACAGGCGTCCTGCCTGTAGCCAATTATGGCTCTTCGAGTTTCCGGGGCTGTGATTGGCCAAGCATGCGGGGTCACAGTGCATGCTTGGCCAATCATCAGCCAGCAATGCACTGCGCCGGCCGCGCCGGCCGCAATGCATTGCGGGGCCGCTCGCATCACACGAACGTGATGCGAGCGGCCAAAATAGTTCTGGGCTCGCCGAGCGAGCGAACGCCCGGTGCTCGATGCGAACGTGGGTTCGCATCGAGCACCGGGCCCATCCCTATTAGTCACCATCCTGGTGTAGAAAGGACTGGCGGCGATCGACACAGTGTATATAACACCTTACATGTTACAGACTGAAAGTCCTTCTTCTTCAGAGGTTTTATGTTATTTATTCAGATGGTTATAGAGTTTCTACAAAAAGAGAATGAAGTATGCAAATAAATTTGGCATTAATAAAAAGTAATAATATCCATAATTATTCAGCTAAACAGCAAACTATGGATGCAATGGGCAATTGATTGCTCCAATCTTCGATTGTTTTTTGGATACATTTCTCATAGCATTTGATTTTGATACACACTTTTTATACCATTTATAGTAGCATTGGTCCAGCTTTGGTGGCGGGCTGTTTTTTGCCCCACCAATTTGAGTCCTCGCAGTGAAGTAATTTTGAATTTGAGTCCCCGGTTCTCCCTTGTGGGTTGTCTGCTTGGCGGATTTGGAGGATACATGCCTTTATGACCAATGAATATCTATGACCAAGTCAATCCCTTCAGATATATGTCCAATGTGAATTGTTTACCATGTAAGTAAACTAGTTCATGTACTATATAGCATGTCATGTTAATACACTGCATAGTTTGCTGTTTAGCTGAATAATTAGGGATATTATTACTTTTTATTAATGCCAAATTTATTTGCATACTTCCTTCTCTTTTTGTAGAAACTCTATAACCATCTGAATAAATAACATAAAACCTCTGAAGAAGGACATTCAGTCTGTAACATGTAAGGTGTTATATACACTGTGTCGATCCCCGCCAGTCCTTTCTACACCAGGATGGTGACTAATCTATACAATTGTATTAATCAGGGTATTAGATATGGTTTTTATGCTTCATATGTTTTGTTCTAACATGCATATTATTGACATTTTGTAATAAAATGTATACCTTTTTACTCTTGTTTGATCTGTCTATTAATGACCCTAAAGCCCCATACACACGGTCGGACTTTTTCATCAATTTGGTCCGATCGGACAAGGTTGTTGAAAAATCAGACCGTGTGTATGCACCATCGGACAGTGTTCGTCGGTTTGTCCGTCGGACAAAGTCTTATCTCCTGCTGGAAAGATTTCCCGTCAACCCGGTCCGATCACACCAAATCCGAGCGTGTGTACGCTTGTCCGACCGGACAAAGTGCTACGCATGCTCAGATCACATTACAAGACCAAAGCTATTGGCTACTAGCCTCTACGTAGTCCCGTCGTAGGCAACAAACGTCACCACGTTCAGAATGATCGGATTTTCCGACAACTTTGTCCGATCGTGTGTACGCAAAACCAACATCAGACAAAGTATGACGGACATGGTCCGACGGACCTGGTCCACGGATTGTCCGCGCGTGTGTATGGGGCTTAAGGGTTCTCTCACCATACCTTTGGTACCAGGTGTTTCTTTCTCAATATTTTGGTCAGACAGACCAAACTTTTTCACTCACAGTCCCATCCCTCCCTTATTTTCTGTTAAAAGATATGATTAGATCACATTTCAGTTGGGTAAAATGGACTACAACTCTATGTCCAGCAAATAAGGTCAGTGCTGGCTGTGTGCCTAGAAATAATAAATGTTATCTACAGTATGCACCCTTGAGAATGTAGCTGAAAGCAAAGAAAACTTTAAGGGAGAACTCTACATTTATTGCAGTGCTTACCCCCGCAGGATCCGCTGGTGATGACAGGTTCTCTGTTCTGACATGACTCTCTTTTTTTTTTTTTTTTTAACAAAACGGACATGACTCTCTTAACTGCTTGGTCCCACTGACACACTTGGTCATAGACTAAAAGCCATTTATACCTGTGGACTTAAAGCCGGAGTAACCCGTTGGCTTTTTATTTTTTTTTAAAACCTGCAAGGCAAAGTTATAATGTGCTAATATGCATCGCATACTAGCACATTATGTAAAACTTACCTTAAAATGAAGCCCTCCAGCAGCACGCTGTCACTGCTGACAGGGCTTCCATCTTCACCCGGTCTCCCTTCCGAGTTGGTGGGCTCCGGTCCTTTCATTGGATGAGCCGCAATGACATCACCGGCGGCTTCGCAAGTAAATATCTCCTAAATGGTGCACGTTTAGGAGATATTTACTGTACCTATAGGTAAGCCTTATTATAGGCTTACTACAGGTAAAAACTCAACCAAGGGAGTTTACTCCCACTTTAAGTCTACTTTCACACTGAGGCGCTTTACAGGCGCTAGGGAAAGAGTGCCTGTAAAGCACCTCTCCTGTCATTCCAGTGTGAAAGCCTGTGTGCTTTCACACTGGAGCGGTGCGCTTGCAGGACGCAAAAAAAAAAAAAAAGTCCTGCAAGCAGCTTCTTTGAGGATCTTTAGAAGCGATTTATACACCGCTCCTAAAGTGCCCCTGCCCTTTGCAACCAATGGGCAGCGCCAGCAAAATGGTGCTTTGCGGGCAATTTTAACCCTTTTTACAGCCGCTTGCTGGGGTTAAATTCGCCCCGCTAGTGGCCTAAAAGCGCAGCTAAAACGTTGGTAAAGCGCCACCAAAAATAGCGCCACTTTACCGCCGACGTCCCAGCACCTCAGTGTGAAAGTGCCTTAAGAGTTAGTAGGCTATCACTCTTAAGCCCCATACACACGGTCGGATTTTCCGATGGATTCTGTCCTATCGGACAATGTTGTCGGAAATTCCGACCGTGTGTAGGCACCATCGGACAGTTTCCATCGGATTGTCCGACGGACAAAGTTCTATCTCCTGCTGGATAGATTTTCCGACAACAAAGTCCGATCACACCAAATTTGATCGTGTGTAGCGTAGTCCGACGGACAAAGTGCTACGCATGCTCAGAAGAAATTCTGTGACGGAAGCGCTCGGTCAGGTAAAACTACCTTTCCTAATCGACACAGCACATTCGTCACGCTGCAATGTTAAAATGTCTTTAATGCAGCGCATTCTCTTTTTCTTTACAATGCAAGAAGAATTACATGTTTTAGCTGCTCCTATTCACCCGCACTTCTCACAAACTTAGTTCTTTATTAGTTTTTAGGATTTATAGACTACATGTTTATTTTTACTCAGATCGTAAAAGAATCTTTGTTATATTTTTTGGATGATTTGTCATTTTTTATTTTTTTGGAATACATATTTTAAGGATAATTTTTTTTTTTTTTTTGGAGGGGGGTTGTGTGTCTCAACTTAGCAAAACCACATTATTAACATTTCTATTTGTTGCTTAAATTTACTAGGAGTTTGTTTGTTGTTGGTGCCCCTTGTTAATTATACTTTATGATTAGTGAAATGTACCTGCCTACTCACAAAAAAACTGTCATTGTAGAAAAGTAAAACACAATAGGCAATGATTATTTCAAATCAAAAAACCTTTATTTAGGTCTCAGCAACAAACCAAAGAGGAACGCAGCCATGGTGAAACTTGGGGAATTTGCAAAGCCTTGGACCCCCACGGCAAACATCATTTTTCAAGCGTAGAAAATTGGGGCCTGAGGAGTACCTATCTAATAATAAGGGAGTGCAATCTGGTCCTGAAGTCCAAAACATCCGGAACTGCAGCAGATGCCATCTAGGTCCCCAGGCTCTGGTACTACGAGAGGCTCCATCTTCTCTCAGACCAGACTGAATCCAGGTCGTCACTCTCAGGTCTTCCTTGCACGCTGTGGCTGTCGTGCTGGTGGGGTGGCAGAAGGAGGAGGAGGAGGAGGAGGAGGCGGAGCATGGTCACTATCACAAACATGTGTGATTGGGGTCATCTCCCCAGCCATACCCTTATTTAGGACCTTGAGGATGACCCCCTCACACATGCTGCGTTGCCCCACCTCCATACCCTTCATTTTTGTGGCAACCAAGGAGGCAAAGGCCTCCTCGTAGGTGGGTGTGGCATATAGGGAGGCTGAAGCATCTCTGATCAGCTGGAGCGCTGACTCTCCCACCTCCCCCATCCTTCTCGCCCTTCTGTAGGAAGGCGGAGGGGAGGGACTTGGGAAACAGTCAGGCTCCTACGCCTACCCCCTGTTGGCTGCCACTACCCACCTCTTGGCTGCCACTAACCCCTGCCTCCTCCTGACTGCCACATTCCACAGCCACCTCCTGGCTGAGGTCTTCCTGTGTATGAAAAAGGGACATAGTTTCAGTTATTTGTTCATCAAACACACACAATTTTCAGCTAGTGACTGTTGCAAAATGTTTACAAATAGAAAACCATACAATTCTCAGCCCTGCAGTTTCGATTCTTGCCCCAAATGTCTCCAACACTACTGTCAGTTGATATGTCAATCACGTTAGGAACTAAGCAATTGGGGATCCTGAATTAAGTGAACATCATTCATTATTCCCAAAAATGGTTACAAAACTACTATACCTGCCACAAGCTGGGCTCCTCCACATCTTCCAGACTGGAAGGCCCAGGTTGCTCCTCGGAAGCCTCATTAGGGGTGGCGTGCATGGGAGGACACGGGCCGATATGCTGAGAGCTGCTCCCCTTGCGACTAAGCGCACGATGCCTCTGGAGTGGGTACAGAGGACACCGGGCTCAAAGATGCACGGGTTTGCCAGCAGGAGTGTAGCAGGTGGTGTGCAGTAGCGTCGTAGACCAGGAGAGGCTGAAGCTGCACTGGGAGTAGACACCTGGCAGGGTTGTGATCAGGTAGAGGTTGCAGAGGTACCAACACGTATACTGAAGGAGGACCCTCGGGAGCATAAGAGAACTGCAAGTCCTGAACACTGAGCGGGAGATAGTCCAGCAAGCAGGCCGAGGGTCAAACACAGGCAACCAGGCAGTAGAAGTATCCAAAGGCAAGCCGGGGGTCAAACACAGGTAAGTAACTCAGAGAATGTCCAGGAGGCAAGCCGGGGGTCAAGCACAGGTAATCAAGCAGTAGAGGTGTCCAGAAGGCAAGCCAGGGGTCAAACACAGGTAAGTAACTCAGAGAATGTCCAGTAGGCAAGCCGGGGGTCAAGCACAGGTAATCAGGCAGTAGAGGTGTCCAAAAGGCAAGCCGAGGGTCAAACACAGGTAAGTAACTCAGAGGAAGTCCAGTAGGCAGGCCGAGGGTCAAACACAGGTAATCAGGCAGAGAGGTATCCAGGAAGCAAGCCAGAGGTCAAACACAGGTAAGTAACTCACGGAAGGACCGGTAGACAGGCCGAGGGTCAAGCACAGGTAATCAAGCAGTAGAGGAATCCAGGAAGCAAGCCAGGGGGTCAAACACAGGTAGTAGCGGTAGCGGTAGTCAGGAGGATTCCGGGTCGGCACTGGTAGTCAGGTAGATGCAGGGTACAGGGTACAGGATACAGGATACAGGATACAGGATACTGGACTGGAGACAGGACTCAGAAGAGACAACAAACCAGCAATTAGGAAGCGGACAGGGAAGGCCTTTTATAGGCCAGGTAACTGGTCAGGTGGGATACCCGGACGAGTGCGCATGCGCACTCGTCTTCCGTCAGCGCCGCGCACAGTGGTGAGGCGTACTGGCTGGGTTGTGACAGATACCCGAGAGCCGCGGACCCGCGCATGCGCACCTGTTACCCGGCGTACCTGTAAACCTCGTTGCGCCGCTCTACCGCGCGTGCGCAGCCCTGGAACCCGGCGGAGAGACCTGGTATTTCCCTGACAGTGCCCCCCTCCTAAGGGCAGCCTCCGGATGCCCACTTCAGGATGTCTTTGGTGATATTCCCGGATTAAGCGGGGGGCATGAATGTTTTCGGATGGCTCCCAGGAGCAGTCTTCTGGGGGATACCCCTTCCATTTAACAAGATATTGGACCTGCCCTCTTCTTCTTCGGAGATCCAGAATTTTCTCAACCTCGAATTCTTCCTCTCCTTGGATGGTGATGGGAGGAGGAAGTGGCGTTTGCCTATTAGGGAAAGAATTAGCAATTATGGGTTTCAGCAAAGAGGCATGAAAAACTGGGTGAATCCTATAGGAACTGGGGAGATCTAGTTCAAAGGCCACTGGGTTGATCACCCTCTTGACCTCAAAGGGGCCGATGAACCTGGGACCCAATTTCCGAGAAGGACAAGGGAGTTTTAAATTAGCGGTTGATAACCAAACTTTCTCACCAATCTGGAAAGGCGGACATTCCTTCCTGCCCCGGTTGTATTGTACCTCATAACCCTTCTGTGCTTCCTTCATGGCCTGTTGGATCCGGGTGAAGTTGTCTTGGATACTTTTGACTAGGTCCTGTGCAGCTGGAGTAGGGACGTCTGGAATGGAATCTGGAAGAAAAGAAGGGTGATAACCGTAGTTTGCCCAGAAGGGCGTCTGATTAATGGCAGAATGCAAAGAATTATTGTAGGCAAACTCCGCGTAGGGTAGTAAGCCTGACCAGTCATCTTGGGAGTAAGAGCAAAAACACCTCAGGTATTGCTCGAGGGTTTGATTTGTGCGTTCAGTTTGACCGTTGGATTGGGGGTGATATGCTGAAGACATGGAAGTCCTGATTTCAAGGGATTTGCATAGATCTCTCCAGAACCTAGAGGTGAACTGTACCCCTCGGTCCGAGGTGATGTTAGCTGGAACTCCGTGTAACCTTATAATTTCCCTGATGAAGATGTCAGTAGTAGCGGAAGCCGAGGGAGTACCTTTCATGGGTAGGAAGTGAGCCATCTTTGAGAGACGGTCAATGACAACCAGAATCGTGGTGAAGGAATCTGAAGGGGGTAAATCCACGATGAAGTCCATGGAAATCTCCTTCCATGGACGTTCCGGGACAGATAATGGACGTAACAGACCCCAGGATTTAGTGTTGGACCCCTTGTTCCTTTGACAAATGTTGCAAGAGAGAACGTATTCCTGACAGTCTTTTCTCCAGCCCGGCCACCAGTAAGATCGACCTACCAAGTCCACTGTTTTCTGTACTCCAAAATGGCCGGACATCTTGTGGTCATGAAGGGTCTGCAGAACTTGGAGTCTGACAGGAGGAGGGACAAAGATTCGGGCATGGGCCCAGAGTAAATCCTGCTTCCTTTCAAGAAAAGGTAATGTGGGAGAAGAGAACTGGTTGGAAGCCTGTTTGAGGGCTGTGGTTAAGGCAGGCTGAATGGCATGGAGAAAATTGTGGGCGGACAGGATAGTAGCAGGTTCTTTCGAGGATTCAGTGTCCAGAAACATACGGGATAAGGCATCCGCCTTGCCATTCTTGGAGCCAGGACGGTAAGTGATGTGGAAATTAAATCGGGAGAAGAACAAGGCCCAGCGGGCCTGTCTGGGTCTAAGGCGTTTTGCAGCCCTGAGGTACTCCAAATTGCGGTGGTCAGTGAAGATGAGGATGGGTTGGGAAGCTCCTTCAAGCAGGTATCTCCATTCCTCGAGAGCGAATTTAATCGCAAGTAATTCCCGGTCGCCTACATCATAATTCTTTTCAGGGGGACTTAGTTTTCGGGAGGAAAAGGCGACTGGGTGAAGGAGGGCCTTTGGGCCACTTCTCTGCGATAGGATTGCTCCTAAAGCAGAGTCTGAAGCGTCCACCTCTAGGACGTAAGGGAGTTCGGGGTCAGGGTGCTGTAAGATGGGTGCAGAGGAAAAGAGTTCCTTGAGCTTCTCAAAAGCGCTCTGCGCTTGGGGAGTCCACTGGAACTTAACTTGCTGGCGAGTCAGTTGGGTGATTGGGGACACAATGGCAGAAAATCCCTGAATGAACCGTCTATAAAAGTTGGCAAAGCCGATAAAACGTTGGACTGACCTCTTGTCCGTGGGAGCAGGCCAATCCTGGATGGCCTTCACTTTTTGGGGATCCATCAGTACTCCTCCGGTGGTTATGATGAAGCCCAGGAACTGGATGGTATCAGTCTCGAACTCGCATTTCTCTCCTTTGACGTAGAGCCCGTGTTTGCGGAGGATGAGAAGAACTTTCCGGACATGTTGACGATGGGCTTCTAGGGAATCGGAGAAAATCAAGATATCATCAAGATATACAATGAGGAAGTTATCCAAATACTCACGAAAAATGTCATTGACAAGGTGCTGGAAGGTAGCTGGGGCATTACAAAGTCCAAACGGCATGACCAGGTACTCAAAATGGCCGAATCTGGACCTAAAAGCCGTCTTCCATTCATCCCCAGAGCGTATTCTAACTAAATTGTAGGCCCCACGAAGATCCAGCTTGGTAAACACTTTGGCAGTCCTGAGCCGTTGAAAAAGTTCGGGAATGAGCGGAAGTGGGTACCTGTTCTTGATAGTAATTTTATTGAGTTCCCTGTAATCTACACAGGGTCTGAGGGAACCGTCTTTTTTTTCAACAAAGAAGATCCCAGCCCCTGCTGGCGAAGAAGATGGTTGGATGAACCCTTTGGCAAGATTCTCGTCGATATATACCCGTAGGGCTTCAAGCTCAGTTTCAGACAAAGGGAAAATCCTTCCGAAGGGGATCTCAGCCCCTGGTAGGAGATCAATCGGACAATCGTATGAGCGATGAGGGGGAAGAACTTCGGCCTTTTTTTCATCGAAGATGTCCATAAAGTCTTGGTAGGGTGTTGGGACGTGTTGCAGGTCCTTGGCACTGGGTTGCAAGGCAAGATGGGTGAGAGGTACTGCGGGTTGATCCGGAAGGCAGTGCTGCAAGCAGTAAGAGGAGGAGAACTCCACTTCCTTGTTGACCCAGTCAATCCGAGGGTTGTGAGCCAGTAGCCAGGGGTACCCCAGGATGATGGGGAACATGGGAGAATGGATAATGTCAAAACGTAAGAGTTCCTGATGACCTGATTTGGTGCAGGTCAGGATGGGAGCGGTTTCCTGGGTAACCGGTCCCGAGCAGGGTGGAGAGCCATCAGCTAGCTGGATCTGAAGAGGTTGTTTCTTGGTAGCTAAAGGGAGGTTCAGGTGTCGTGCCAGGGTCAGGTCCATGAAGCAACTGCAGGCTCCAGAGTCAAGGATGGCTCCCAACTGGAAAGACTCTCCCGCTACCTGTAGGGAGAGTGGAACAGACAGATGAAAATGCGGCACTTTAACAGAGTGTGAACTTGAGAGGGACCCAGAAGGACACTTACTGGGTCTTATGGGGCATTTCTGTAGGTAGTGCCCCGTGCCCCCACAGTAGAGGCAGAGGTTGGCTTGACGACGACGGAGCCTTTCTTCAGCAGATAGGGGGGACCGTGCCAGGCCCAGCTGCATGGGTTCCCCATGAGGAGGGGAGCGAGAGTTCCAAGAAGGAGAAGGTGCTGGAGGGACCCGGGGCATCGTCCAGGTGGGACGAGGGCTCTGCAGTCTCTCTGCTCGCCGTTCTCGTAGTCGACGGTCAAGTTTAATGACAAGTTGGCAGAGATCTGTGAAGGTACTTGGGATCTCTCCTCGAGCCAGTTCATCCTTTAATACCTCGGATAGCCCTAAACGGAATTGATATTTTAGGGCTGATTCGTTCCAGTCAGTATCAGCTGCCCATTTGCGGAAATCTACTACATAGTCCTCTACAGGTCTTCTCCCCTGGGATAGGGTATGCAGGGTGGTTTCTGCTGTACCTGTGCGTTGGGAGTCCTCGTAGAGTGCTGCCATAGCGGAAAAGAAAGTCTCTACAGAATTCAATTGTGGGCTTTTCTGTTCCATCAAATGGTGCGCCCAGGATTGAGGGTCATCAGAAAGGAGAGAGATGATGAACCCTACTTTAGTGGATTCCAACTGGAAGGTCCTGGGTTGTAGGGCTAGGTGAAGCAAACAGGAGTTTTTAAAAGAGCGAAATTTCCTTCGGTCCCCGGAAAAACGTTCTGGTGTGGGGACCCTGGGATCAGGATGGGACACATCATAGGCAGGGAGAGCACCTCCAGGTGTTGATAGAAGAGTGGAGGTGCTGGCTACCGGGGGTGACTGGTCCGCTTGGTTTGGGGATAAGGTCAGATGCTGAAGACGCCCCTCGATCTGAAAGTATCCATCCTGGAGGCGTTGTACAGCCTGGGTAAGGGTTGTCACCTGCTGGCATAAGGCCTCAAGGGGTGAACCAGCTCTGTCGGCCTCGGACATTGGCTGGTTTGTACTGTCAGAGGTACTCACCCGGGCCGATATGCTGAGAGCTGCTCCCCTTGCGACTAAGCGCACGATGCCTCTGGAGTGGGTACAGAGGACACCGGGCTCAAAGATGCACGGGTTGCCAGCAGGAGTGTAGCAGGTGGTGTGCAGTAGCGTCGTAGACCAGGAGAGGCTGAAGCTGCACTGGGAGTAGACACCTGGCAGGGTTGTGATCAGGTAGAGGTTGCAGAGGTACCAACACGTATACTGAAGGAGGACCCTCGGGAGCATAAGAGAACTGCAAGTCCTGAACACTGAGCGGGAGATAGTCCAGCAAGCAGGCCGAGGGTCAAACACAGGCAACCAGGCAGTAGAAGTATCCAAAGGCAAGCCGGGGGTCAAACACAGGTAAGTAACTCAGAGAATGTCCAGGAGGCAAGCCGGGGGTCAAGCACAGGTAATCAAGCAGTAGAGGTGTCCAGAAGGCAAGCCAGGGGTCAAACACAGGTAAGTAACTCAGAGAATGTCCAGTAGGCAAGCCGGGGGTCAAGCACAGGTAATCAGGCAGTAGAGGTGTCCAAAAGGCAAGCCGAGGGTCAAACACAGGTAAGTAACTCAGAGGAAGTCCAGTAGGCAGGCCGAGGGTCAAACACAGGTAATCAGGCAGAGAGGTATCCAGGAAGCAAGCCAGAGGTCAAACACAGGTAAGTAACTCACGGAAGGACCGGTAGACAGGCCGAGGGTCAAGCACAGGTAATCAAGCAGTAGAGGAATCCAGGAAGCAAGCCAGGGGTTCAAACACAGGTAGTAGCGGTAGCGGTAGTCAGGAGGATTCCGGGTCGGCACTGGTAGTCAGGTAGATGCAGGGTACAGGGTACAGGATACAGGATACAGGATACAGGATACTGGACTGGAGACAGGACTCAGAAGAGACAACAAACCAGCAATTAGGAAGCGGACAGGGAAGGCCTTTTATAGGCCAGGTAACTGGTCAGGTGGGATACCCGGACGAGTGCGCATGCGCACTCGTCTTCCGTCAGCGCCGCGCACAGTGGTGAGGCGTACTGGCTGGGTTGTGACAGATACCCGAGAGCCGCGGACCCGCGCATGCGCACCTGTTACCCGGCGTACCTGTAAACCTCGTTGCGCCGCTCTACCGCGCGTGCGCAGCCCTGGAACCCGGCGGAGAGACCTGGTATTTCCCTGACACTCTCCTAATCTTCTCCATAAAGAAGCCTCAAGGTCTATCAGTCTAGGCTAGTTATGTACCAACGTCAAATTGTACCTTCGTTTCTAGCGATCGTCTCGTGTGTGAGCTTTCTCTCCCCCTGTCTCACAGATCGTGGCTACGACACAGGCGTGTGACGTTTTATATACAGTGCGCATGCGTCAAACTCCGCCCACCCCTGACGATCTTTCTCGTCTATTCCCCACCCCTTCTCTTTACAGAGCAGTGGGGAGAGCACATGGCGGGGACACAGCAGGTGCGCCCCAAATATCCCACCAACGAGGAGGAGGACGAGGAAAGTCCGGAGGCAGAAACGTCCCGATCCCGGAGCCTGAAATTCAAGGCCTCCAATATGTCATTTGGAGAAAATTTGGAGATGGTGGACATATTAAAGAGGAGCGACTATGATGGGAAGTATGGGCCTTACCTCAACCCCAATGTCCGCAAGGCCAAGATCATGTCTAAAGTTGTGAGGAGGCTGTACAATCATTTTGGGGTACAACGATCCAAGGAGCAACTGAGGAAACGCTGGTCAGACCTGAAACTGAGGGAGGCCGATCAGTACAGAAAGATCAAGCGAATTCTTCAAAAAAGTAAGTAGTTGTGTTTTGTGTTTTTTTTTTGCTTGCATACTGCTCCATGTGGTTTGATTTTTACAAAGTTGTACATTCCAAAATGGCCACTTTCATGTTCGTCTGTGCATTCGATCGTACTCAGCCTCGATCTTTCTGCCACTGTCATGGTCGTGTGTGTGTCCATTCGATCGTACGCAACCTCGATCGTTCGGCCACTTATAATACGATGTTTGGTGTTTTTTTTGGGGAAAGGAAGTTTGTTCTCACTAGAAATGTCATCAAGAATGTAAAGCCAATTTATTCAATGTAAAGGAGAGGTCACCCAGTAGCTGTTTACCCATCTGGACTCTAGAGCACTAGTGCTGGGACACCCAAACCCCCTTTTTATTAGGCTTTTCCACACATGTGCTCCAGTGGATACTAGAGGGGGGTCTCCATCACACAAACTTCTACCAAAAAGCTAGTCAGTTTAGCACCTTTACAAAGTGACTACATTCATGTAGTTGGCATTTGTAACTGGCCAACCAAAAATATTGTCCCTCACTTTCAAGCAATGTTTGTCATTTCCTATTTCTTCCCTCAATAGATTGTGTTGCTAAATCTTCCTTTTGTACATTCTAATAGGGGAGCGAAAACTCGGGCCGTCTGAGGAAACCACAAAACCTACACCTCCCAAAAAAGGGGAAAGACCAGAAGCAGAAGAGGAGGAGGAGGAAGGAGAGATCATCGAAATTGGAGAAATTGTCACCACAACAGGTGAGTGTGGGAGAACACAGCTACTGGTAAGCTAATCAATGTATGGCTGCCTCCTTTCCAACACACCATTTTTGTTTTTTTTGTTGTTTTTAGGTGACGTGGATGTTGGGGAAGAAAAATCGCACTTTACCACAGAGAGTGCCCACGTACTCATCGGGGAGATAATGGTCTGCAATAGAGATCTAGATTACATAAAGCAAAACATCAATGATGTTCAACAAAAATTGAAGAACATCATTGATGTTTTAGGAAAAATATGAAAACGCACCAAGTAATTAACACACATTTGTGCCAGCTTCTGAACACATTTGCAACTTAAGAACTGTGTGAAATTTGGAACATGCACACATTGTGTCCACATGTGCTAGCTCCCATCATGGTGGATGAATGACAACGTTTTTTTGGGGTGCAACCACTTTACGAACTACGAAAGTGGTTGTGGTGAAGGGGTTGCACCCCCAAAAAACGTCCATTCATCCCCATGATGGAAAATGGCACTTTTGAAGCTTCTAGGCATGTGTTTTACCATCTAATGACCATTTTCCGACCCAAATTGTGTGCATGTTCTAAATTTCCACTTTCCAGGGGTGACCCCCCCATGTGATGAAGGCAAGATCAAACACACTTTGAACATATAGTCATGTCTGATCTTGTCTTCACTTTACAAAGTTGAACTTTCCTAGTTCATAGGTTCTGTTTTGCTCCATGCCTGGTTTTACCAATTGCGGAATGTTTGTAAACAATGTTGTAAATAACCAAGATGTTGTCAGTTTGGGCGTGAAGATTGTAAACGCACTTGTGAATGTTTTCCAAGTAAACTTTTTTATTTTTCTAAATGTGTGGCTTCCTTATTTAAAAAACACAATGCATTATGTATGTCAAATGTAAAGGATATGGGGGGGCAATGGGTGTTATTTACTAAAGGCAAGTCCACTTTGCACTGCAAGTTTCTTTTCCAGGGCACTTTTTCACTGCACTTGTAGAGCATAGTGGATTTGACTTATGTAAATGACACCCACAGTGCTTTGTACGAAAACACGGAGCACAGCATTTTTGAGAATACACACATTTCTGACCTGGTGATGAAAAGGAGTATTTTGGGTGTCAGTTATGCAGTACAAACCTTATCTAGACCAAAGATTAGGTAGCAAACACACAACATGAGAAGAATCTTTTTGGGAAGAAGAGACTGTTACCTCCTTTTGCCCAGAAAGTGCATTCCCACTGTTGAAGGCAAAGGGAAAAAATGTAAGGTCAAATAAGCTAAAAAGAATATGGAAATGACAAGAAAACATAGGTTTGGTAAAAAAATCATATTTATTAAAAAATGCCTCTCACACATCGTCAGGCAGAGCAATGGCCCCCCTACCCACAAAGTACTCCATATATTGCTCACGGACCGCGCGGGCATTTAGAGGGGGCAAGCCTGGACGTGCCACTTGAAGGGCTGTGAGGTCCGCATTTGGAGGGCCCTCCACATCTGGGCCAACGGGCACCACATAGTTCCTGTTATGTCTTTTGAGGAAGTTGTGCAATATGCAACAGGCAAGAACTATGTGGTTCAGTTTGTATTCCGCCAAGTTAATAGCCGTCAAAAACAGGCGGAAGCGGCTGGCCAGGATCCCAAAGGTGTTCTCCACCACTCTGTGGGCTCTCGACAGCCTGTAGTTGAAGACCCTCTGGTCTGGGGTGAGGGTCCTCATCGGGAACGGCCTCATCACATGGGGAGTCAACGCAAACGCTTCATCTGCGACAAAGACGAAGGGGAGTCCTTCTGCATTCTCCTCTGGAGGTGGCAAGCACAGACTGCCACTTTGGAGACGCCAGTAGAACTCTGTGTGCGCAATGGCACCACCATCCGAGATCCGGCTGTTCATCCCCACGTCCACATACATAAACTCGTATGTTGCCGACACCACCGCCAACATCACTACACTATTAAACCCTTGTAATTATAATAGTAGGACCCCGAGTTGGGCGGTGGGACGATGCGGACGTGTTTCCCATCAATTGCCCCTCCGCAGTTAGGAAAGTCCCAACGGCTGGCAAAGTGGGAGGCCACAGTCTGCCATTCCTGTGGCGTGGAAGGGAACTGTGGAGTGAAACAAGAAAAAAAAATTAGTCACTTTGCACATAAACATTGCAAGCAGATTAGACACTCAACATCTTGGAACAAGATCATTGTTTAAAATTTTAGGCTGGAAAGTATTTGCACAGCAAAGTAGAGGGTCCCCCTCACAGATTACTCACCCCCCATCAATCCCCCCCACTTCTGATGGGCCATTGGCAATAACTAGGGTTTTGGGGGGGGGGGGGGGGGGTTGTTGGACAGGTAACCCTCTGCACTTCATTGATTGCCAAATGGCTCAATAATGTGTGCTAGTTTGGCCAGACCCTCCTTACTTAACACTATTGGCAGCCCCCAGGAAAGATAAAATAACATTTCAACCCCCCCCCCCCCCCCCAAAAAAAAAAAGCACATTGTGACATTATGAAATTACCAAGCAAGCTAATAGGAGGGAAAGAACACAAAAAAATAGGAAATGGAAAGTATGGAGGCAGCCCCTTGCACTACATGCTTTGCTGAATTCATCCCTAAAGATGCCCACTATAAAGAGGTAGGTATATAGTGTGTATTGACCTTGGGAAAGCCAGCAGATAGAGGATTGGTACCATCTGACAGAGCAGTTGGGGGGGGGGGGTTCCTAATGAGTTTGGCCCCCCCCCCCCCCCCAACAAAAAAAAAAAAAAAAAGGGGCTCTACATGAAGTAAACCACACAGCAAACATTTGTGCATATTTTAGGGGGTGTTTGGGGGCAAACAATACTATGCAGCAGACAAAAGACATTGCTTAAGTGACTAGGCCATAGGTGTCTATTGGGGCAGAAGAGCATGCTGGGAGGTAAGTGAAGGGAAAAATGCATGAAGGAGAAAAGGGGCACAGCATATTAGAACATATTGCAATCATGGTAATTAGGGAAGGAGGTCAAAAATAGAAGACATTAGCAAACAGAGCATACATAGAAGGGAATAGTAAAGTATAAATGTTACCTTAATATAGTCCTCCTGCAGGACCTCGATGATGGCAGAACAGGTCTCTGGAATAATGATTCCCAGGGCCTGGGGAGAGATACCTGAAGAGAACTTCAAATCCTGAAGACTTCTCCCTGTCGCCAAGTACCTCAACGTGGCAACAAGCCTCTGCTCCGGAGTAATGGCTTGTCTCATGCAGGTATCCTGCCGGCTGATAAAGGGGGTCAGCAAAGCCAAAAGACGGTGAAAAACGGGGTCCGTCATCCTGAGAAAGTTCCTGAAATCATCAGGATTATTCTCCCGGATCTCACGAAGCAAAGGCATGTGCGAGAATTGGTCACGCTGAAGCAACCAATTCTTGGTCCACATACTCCTCGTCACTCTGTTCATGGACGGGTCTTGGCTCAAAGCTAAAAGCCCGACACCAATTCCGCGTACAGCACGAACTCGGCGACGAGTACGCATGGGAAACATCGCTCACAAGGTCACAAACGGTCGGCTGGTCAGAACGGACAAACAGAAAGCACCGATAAACAGCAAGGCCTGAAAGAACGAAATGAATACCAGAAACGAGCAGACAATAAGCAGTAACTGTTCTGCCCATCAGATGGATATACTCTGATAAACAGATACGCACGACAAGCACAAACTAAAGAGCAGTAACGATCTGATTCAGAAAACTGATTAGCAGAAGGAGCCCAACGGGTGCCTGACGTGGTGCTGAACTTCCCTGTGGAAGACGACTTACGTCACGACGTTCTTGCAGACCGGATATTCTGACAACGTAGTCCGACATTTAATGTTGTTACCTTTTATAGGAATCATTTGCAGAGCTTAGGCGCCATCTAGCGTCCCTTTTTGGTATTGCTTCTGTGTGTATAGTTTATTAATAAAGTTTATAACCTAGGAAGTACTTGGAAAGCAAAGTATTCTGGGTAAAGTCTCACAGGAAGAGACACATTCATCATGCTTTCAGACTGCAAGAGGTCTTGTTTCAATCTCTTACCATCAATCCCTTATTGAACTTAAAAAAGTAAGTTTTACTGTCTCATATTGTACTGTGTATATTTGTCTTTGAAATGTATGCTAAATTTATGGGATATTGTACTTATCAAGGTTTATTCTTGTTATTTGTAGTTTCACCTAGCTTGTTCCAATAAACTGCGATCGAAGAAATATGGTATCATGTTTATGGGATAAGAATGGTTTAGCTGAATGTCCTTGAGACAGAACAGTGAAATTTTTAAGCTGACCTCTGAAGGGAAGATAAGCTGACTTCGGAAGTCTGTACAGCCTGGGGCTACACAGTACCATACAGTCAGAAGCCTTAAAGAAGCAGGCCTGTGGGAGGCAAAGCAAGCAGCCACGCTACACAGAGACACGCTCTGTCAAGCAGTACCGACACTAGAACGGTCTCTATACAGCAAGCCAGCTTCTTCCCCGCAGCCATGTCTCACAGTAGAACATCTTCTTACAAAACACGATCACAAGCAAGCTCATCTAGGTCATCCGTCGCAAATGCAGCAGCTATCGCCCGTTCGAAAGCTGAAGCAGCAAGAGCCAGGGCCGCATTCGCAGACCAAGAGCTGCAGATGAAAAAAGAAAAGGCCCACCTTGAAGCAGAAAGGGCGAGACAGGAACAAGAGAGAGAGCAAGAAAGAGTACGCATAGAGCAAGAAAGAGTACGCATAGAGCAAGAAAGAGTACGCATGGAACAAGAGAGAGAGCAAGAAAGGGTGAGACAGGAACAAGAGAGAGAGAGAGAAAGAGCTCAGCAGGAGGCATCTCTGAAACTGCAGCAAGCTATCTTAGAAGCTAACATGGAGAAGCTGGCAGTGGAGCGAGATGCTGCCGCCGCCATTGCAGAAGCAGAAGCTCTAGAAGCAGCCATCTACGATGAGCCAAGAGCAGGTAGCAGCATACCAGGCCTAGAGGAAGAACACCAAGATTCCTTGCAACGCACGTCGGATTATGTCTACCAGCACTGTGACCCAAGCAGCATCCCACAACAAGAAATTAAACATGATGTCAGGGAGTCACACCAAATCAAGCAGCGACAAGACGACCTTAGACCCCAGTGCTACAGGCAAGAAAAATCTGACAGTGTTCCAGACGTTCCAGTCCCAACCAAACCTTCTACTCCACAAGGTACTCAACCTTCATACAAACATCAAACACCTGTCTTCACTCCAAAGGTGTATGCAACGAGCCGGTACGAACTGCCAACCGTATGCAAGTTTGAGCCCAGAGAGCCTAAAGAAGAGACTTCTATCAGGTATGCCTTTACACCGCACCACAATACACCAGCAGCCTACCCCAACGCCAATCAGGCTACTGTAGACTTTGCCAAGTTCCTGGCCAAACGCGAGTTAGTTACCCAAGGACTTGCCAAATTTAGTGATCGCCCTCAACACTACAGGGCGTGGCGATCCTCTTTCCAGAGTGTTATCCAAGGTCTAGATCTATCTTGCAGACAACAGATAGAACTCCTTGTAAAGTGGCTTGGCAATGATTCTGCGGAACACGCCAAAAGGATCAGAGACATTAATATAAACCACCCTGAGATAGGCCTTACAAACATCTGGAACAGACTGGATAGATGTTATGGCTCACCAGAGGCTATAGAGAGTACACTGTTTAAAAGGATAGAAGACTTTCCAAAAATACCTAGCAGAGGTTATCAAAGACTCAGAGAATTCAGTGACCTATGTATGGAGTTACAAGTTGCCAAAGCGGAAGGTGACTTACCTGGCCTTTCTTATCTTGACTCTGCTAGAGGTATTAACTCCTTAGCTCAAAAACTTCCTTATGAGTTACACGAAAGATGGATTGCTCATGGCTGTAATTACAAACGGAAACACAATGTGCCCTTTCCACCATTTAGTGAGTTTGTGGACTTTGTAGACAGACAAGCAGGAACGAAAGATGACCCCAGCTTCATTTTTCCAGTGTCTTACATCACTTCTGCTGGCCCTAAGCAACTTAGGGCTCCAGTAGCAGTGCACAAAACTAACATTTCTTCTCACAGATTTGCAGAGTTTCAGCCAGAGGATCAAGTCAATGACCCTACGAAGTTCTGCCCTCTACATAAGATGCCACATCCTCTTCTGAAATGCAGAGCCTTCAGGACAAAGACCATCCAGGAACGCAAAGCCTTCCTCAAAGAGAACAACATCTGTTACAAGTGCTGCTCTTCGTCTACACACTTCGCCAAGGACTGTAAGGTCAGTGTCAAATGCACAGAGTGTGACAACACAGAGCACCACACAGCTTTACACCCAAAGCCTACTCCAAGAACCTTCCCACCTGTCCATGGTGACAAGGAGCAAGGCAGGGAGACCAAAGACTCTAGTACAGATACCACAGCAATCACTTCACAGTGCACTGAAGTCTGCAAAGGAAGTACAGGTGGCAGATCTTGCTCTAAAATCTGTCTAGTGAAAGTTTACCCAAAGGGACGCAGAGACAAAGCAGTCAAGCTCTACGTCATTTTGGATGATCAGAGTAATAAGTCACTAGCCAGACCTGTGTTTTTTGACATTCTAAACCTTAAAGGCCCCAGCAGCCCCTACTCCCTTAGGACTTGTGCAGGTACAGTGGAAACGGCGGGGAGAAGAGCTGACGGCCTACAAATTGAATCTATGGATGGTAAGACATGCCTACCCTTACCGACCATAATAGAGTGCAACCAGATGCCAGACAACAGATCGGAGATTCCCACACCAGGCGCAGCAGCTCACCAGACTCACTTGAAGCACATAGCACATCTCATACCAGAACTTGATGATCAGGCTCAGATAATCTTACTCCTAGGGAGGGATATCTTGCAAGTCCACAAAGTAAGGAAACTGATCAACGGTCCTAAAAGTGCGCCATATGCCCAAAAACTGGATCTTGGGTGGGTCATTATAGGTGATGTTTGCCTGGGAGGTGCACACAAACCGGCATCTGTTAATAATCTGCTCACTAGTACCCTCGAGAATGGTCGTCCTTCTCTTTTCCAACCCTGTCCAAATCGCATCCTCATAAAGGAGCTACCTCACAACAACCCTGTACCTCTTCCTTTCCTAAGTCCCCTCTGTGACAGCAATACCTATGACAATGACCAAAGCGACTTAGGACACTCAGTGTTCAGGAGAACAAAGGAAGACAACCAGGTAGCAATGTCCATTGAGGATAGAATCTTCCTAGAGGTTATGGAAAGCAGTATGGAGAAAGATGTGACTAATAACTGGGTAGCACCTCTTCCCTTTAGGCCACAGAGACAACGTTTGCCTAACAACAGGGAACTAGCATATAAACGCCTCACTTCCTTAAGACACAATCTGCAAAGGGAACCAGAGATGAGAGAACATTTCTTTTCCTTCATGGGCAAAATATTCCAAAATGGCCATGCTGAGGTAGCTCCAGACCTCAAAGACTCAGAAGAATGTTGGTACTTACCCATATTTGGGGTCTATCACCCTAAGAAGCCAGGGCAGATTAGAGTGGTGTTTGATTCCAGCGCCAAGCATGAAGGTGTCTCTCTAAATGATGTCCTTCTTTCTGGCCCTGACCTCAACAACAGACTATTGGGAGTACTTCTCCGCTTCCGCAAGGATTCAGTCGCATTCATGGCAGACATACAACAAATGTTCTATTGCTTTCTT
>CM053026.1:267652674-267682674 GCA_028564925.1 Lithobates sylvaticus
ACCCCAAACACACCTCCAAGACGACCACTGCCTTGCAAAAGAAGCTGAGGGAAAAGGGGATGAACTGGCCAAGCATGTCTCCAGACCTAAACCCTATTGAGCATCTGTGGGGCATCCTCAAAGGAAGATGGAGGAGCGCAAGGTCTCTAACATCCACCAGCTCCGTGATGTCGTCATGGAGGAGTGGAAGAGGACTGCAGTGGCAACCTGTGAAGCTCTGGTGAACTTAATGCCCAAGAGGGTTAAAGCAGTGCTGGAAAATAATGGTGGCCACACAAAATATTGACACTTTGGGCCCAATTTGGACATTTTCACTTAGGGGTGTACTTACTTTTGTTGCCAGCGGTTTAGACATTAATGGCTGTGTGTTGAGTTATTTTGAGGGACAGCAAATTTACACTGTTATACAAGCTGTACACTCACTACTTTATATTGTAGCAAAGTGTAATTTCTTCAGTGTTGTCACATGAAAAGGTATAATATTTACAAAAATGTTAGGGGTGTACTCACTTTTGTGAGATATGTAAATTTTCAAAGTAACATGCCTTAACTATCAGAATTCTAAAGAGGTCTATTATTTGACACATTAGAATAATGTTTATGTGCTGATTTATGTGTGTAGCAAGGTGTCTGGCCTCCTTCAGTCTAATGAGTACCTCCAGAGCCAGAGATAGCTGACATCCTTCTGTATGTGTGGGTTGTGAGGCATAGTGGGTTCAAAATCGAATTTATTGGGAGCCAGACACTTCTTGAATGCAAAAGAGATGTTTATTACTCTTACAAACTTTTATGGGGGAAAGAGGGCTAGGGCCAGGACACCCTTGAGTAGTTACAAGTTCAATTAGCAGACTCCGAGACTTCAATAGGAGGACAGCCGTGCAGGGAAAGGCCTCCAGAAAGAAGCCACATTTGCACGTGCAGGAATACTGTCTCCTATGGTACCAGTCTTTACAGTTCCTAACACAAACGTAACAGTTCTTTCAGCTTCATTACAACTTCTCCTTATAGTTCTTCAGCCCACTGAGCTCCCAGTCTCTCACTAGACCCACTAATTCACTGACTCTGAATCCCTTGAGCTCCTCCAATCTTCACTGTGGTATCTTTCTCAAGCATCACCCCCGCTTTTCTGCTGGGTCCCTAGCTTGGCACTCCTGATACTTCTCAAGCTCCACCCCTGCTGGCCTGCTCGGTCCCTGGCTTGACACACAAGAGCCACCTCCACTGACTGGGTCCCGGACTTGATCACCGTCTGAGGTTTCCCGATTCTCCACCGTGCGCGTTTGGTGAGAATACTGTTCCAGTACTTGCTTCAGTTACTCACTGTGGTCCCTGGTAATATGATGGATGGTCGTTTTGTGGTGACAGCTTCCCATCTACCTCCGACCACGACAGGTTCTCCGGCCGGCAGAACCGTCACTTCTGGTTGGACTGCTAGCAACCAGATGCCCCCAGGGAGAAGGCCCAATCTCCGGCCTAGCAGCCCGGGGCAACACGACACATGTCACACGGCACACGACACACGGCCGTCCAGGTGGCACAGAACCCAGATCACTTGACTCCTCCCAAATATATAGGTTCTCCCAGCAGGCCAAGGGATTCAAGAAAACCCCCTGACCATAGGCTGGGATACCCCATATACCCATAACCTGACCTTGAGTTGCCCTTCTCATATCTAGTACCACCAAGTACCCAGCCACCTAGTGGTAGAAGAGAAAAGTGTAACAGGGCCAAGCTTAGGGAGAAATCAATAGATCTCTAACAATTGACCAGGATAACTACTCCTGTCAAGTATATTTGTGAGGAGCTCCCTGCCTAAACTCCAGGGTGCTACATGTGTTATTGTTCATTAATTCAGTAGAAATGTAATTTCCCTGTTTATCACTGGCCAAAGCTTAGGCTTTTCCCAAAGCCTTGACCAATAGATGGAATGAAAATGGGGTTATAATCCCTCTCCCGTCTATCCAAAATTAAAAAAAAGTTTGCCATTAATTATACTTTATATTAACACATATATAAACCTAAAAACAACAATGTATTATAGCTTGCAGATCTTTAGATGAGATAGCTGCATTCATTTTCATTTTCCTGCTTTTTTTTTCTTTATTTTCACCTTGTATTCTTGTGAATAACATACTTCCTGTCCTAGGGTGGCTTCACTCCATTGTGTTTACAAAATGAACCATTACTGTCACCCAGTCTGGACTGGGACTAGTAGTTTACAAAGGGATGATAACATTGTTTTGTATATCAGTTAAGGAAGTTACAAGCTGCTGGATTTCTGTACTTGCTGTAAGTGTTCTTAATCTGAAAAATAAAAACTAACGCAACCACCACATCAAAGGACTAGTAAGTTGCATAATACAACATTTTTGTTCTTGGATTTAGATATCCTTAAAGAGTGCCTGGTTGTGAGGTGTAGCCATCTCAAATCATACTTACTTTTCCTTTTGTGTTTGAACAACAGAAATGCTATCATAAAAGTTATGAGGATGATGCTGCATCCTGTTAGATAATATCTCCGGGATAATGTGGAATCTAAACAAAAGTACATAAAAACATACTCTGAACATTTTTTTTACTTACACAGGTTTATAACATCAACAATCAAGGCACGTGTTGTGAAATACATTTAAATGGCCTATGAAATCTGTTGCAAGTGTAGCGCCCTCCTGGGTTTACTGAAGGCAGGGAGTAACCTCCAGAGGCAGGGGGCGAGCTAGCATTTACCCCAGGGCTAAATCCATGGCTATAATGGGGAGTTTGGAACAGAAATTGGGCCCCAGTCACTTTTGATCTTTTCAAAGCTTTAATGCAGAACTTGAAAGGAGGTAGTAGGAGAGAGGATTAGGGGTCTCAGATACCAGTAGCAGATCACTTACAGACTCATTGGATACAGAAAAAGTACAGCTTCACAGTACCAGAACCTTTAAGCCGACCTGGTAACACTGTAAGCACATTTTAGATGTAGGTACGTCCTCCAGCCTTCATCCTGGCTTTCTTCAGCAAGGGTCCTCCCCTCGGTCTTCTCACCTTGGCTTGGCTTCTTCCACAGTGTTCAAGACAGCAAAAGGACCCCCTCAGGATTTTGTAGGCTCTGGATAGACTTTTGGGCCTACTTGCAGAGATCATTTTAGCAAGATGTCCTCAGGGCAGGCCTAAGAGAGACTGAGCACATGGCCCCGCCCAAATATATAATCCTTTCCCAGAATGCACCAGTGGCCAAGAACCTCCTACTGGGCTGGCTGGAAGCAGAATAAATATTCATAACTCAGTCTAGTTGTACTATCTCATACTGGCCTGTGGTACCAGTGACACCTACTGGTGACAGTGAGGAATGCACAACCCAATTGAGATTCTTCTCTATCTTCTTGCAGCTCTTTTACTAGCGGTGGCCTGGGCTTCTGTCGCCGTCGCTGTCGCCGCCTTCTGCTTCTGCTTCTTCTTCTTCTTCCTTCTTCATCCGATGTTGACATGACGATGTCTCCTCTTCTAATGGCCCAGACGTGTTGCGCTGCCAATTATAAAGGGACAAGAGGCGGGGCCACCGGCTCATGTCACATGGTGACCCTGGCCTCCTATGATGTCACAGTCCTGGAGGATGCTGGGACTGTGACATCATAAGGGGCAGGGTCACCATATGACATGATCCGGTGGCCCTGCCCCTTTCCCCTATATAACTGGCAGCACAACACGTCTGAGCCATTAGAAGAGAATACAGCGTCTTGTCAACATCGGATGAAGAAAGAAGAAGAAGCAGAAGCAGAAGGCGGCGACAGCGACGGTGACAGAAGCCGGGCCACCGCTAGTAAAAGAGCTGCAAAAGAGGCCCGGCAAGAAGAACAAAAGAGCGGGACAAGACCCCCGAAGTCGGAACAAGACCCCCAGACGGCGACGACGAAGAAGAAAGCCGGGCTCCTCTGCTAGTAAAAGAGCTAGCAGAAGATAGCGGAGGAGTCTGGCGAGAAGACCTCCCCAAGACGGAAGAAGACCCCCGGGGCTGTGTAATAAAGTATTTTAAAAACTTGTGTTGTGTTTTTTATTTACACTTTTTTCCCTTAGGTGAATGGGTAGGGGTTCATGGTACCCCATACTCATTCACATAGGGTGGAGGGCCGGTATCTGGGGGCCCCCTTATTAAAGGGGGCTTCCGGATTCTGATAAGCCCCTCGCCCGCAGACCCCGACAACCAATGGCCAGGGTTGTCGGGAAGAGGCCCTTGTCCTCATTAACATGGGGACACGGTGCTTTGGGGTGGGGGGGCCGCAGGGCCCTCCTTTCCCCAGGGCACCCCCCCATGTTGAGAGAACGCAGCCTGGTACGGCTCAGGAGGGGGGGCGCTCGCTCTTCCCCACCCCCTTTCCTGACCGGCCGGGCTGCGTGCTCGGATAATGGTCTGATATGGATTTGGGGGGGGACCCCCACGCAGTTTTTCCGGCATAGGGATTCCTCTTTAAATCCATACCAGGTGACGGGGCTAGCGAGGTATCAATCTAGGCGGCGGCATTTACTTCCTTCGCTAGTCCTGTCTACCTGCGGTCACGTTATAAATGAACAGACTTTACTCCGTGTGTGTGGGGCAAGTCCGTTCATTTCAAAAGTCCCACGGACTTCCGCCAAAACTCGGAAAGTCCGGCGGACCTCCGCTGGAAAGTCCGGCGGACCTCCGCTGGAAAGTCCGGCGGACCTCCACTGGAAAGTCCGGCGGACCTCCGCTGGAAAGTCCGGCGGATTGTCCGGCCGAAAAGTCCGATCGTGTGTACGTGGCATTAGTGTCCAATTTGTCCACCGCAAAGTCGCAGTTCCGCTATAAGTCACTGATCGCCGCCATTACTAGTAAATAAATGAATAAACATTCAATAAATATATCCCATAGTCTGAGACGCTATAACTTTTGCACAAACCAATCAATATACGCTTATTGGAATTTTTAACCAAAAATGTAGCAGAATGCATATTGGCTTAATTGATGAAGAAATTTGATTTTTTAATTTATTTTTTTCTTGGATATGTTGTATAGCAGAAAGGAAAAACATTTTATTTATTTTTTTCAAAACTGTCGGTCGTTTTTTTGTTTATAGCTCATAAAGTAAAAAACGAAGCGGTAAACAAATAGCACCAAAAGAAAGCTCTATTTGTGGGAAAAATAGGACATCCATTTTATTTCGGTACAGCATCTCACGATCGTGCAATTGTCAGTTAAAATAACGCAGTGCCGTATCGCAAAAAAATGGGCTGGTCATGAAGGGGGGTAAATCTTCCAGAGGGCAAGGGGCCTGCCTGTGTTTCTGCTTGTTATCAAGGGAAAATCTGCTTGTTCAGCAGGGGATCTGTCTGCTAATCTCCCGCTGAGCAGAGTGGGCAGATGACAGGTCCGTGTCCCCTCAGCTTATGCAGAGCGGACATGGACACAGCCCACTCTGCTCTAAGGGTGGCTGGTGTAAAATAAAACGGGTGTCCGTTTACACCTGACTGCCCCCAATCCGATCCACTAGATGGAGGGGAACGGATCCCTTTCCATTTTGTTTAGCGGATCAGATTGAAAAAAGGTTGGTGTAAATGGACACAAGTCTGTTTAGATTCATCGCTCTATAGTAGTGATAATAATTAGTGAAATGATGTCCACCTGTGTGCGATCTTAAGCCCCATACACACGTCGGACTTTTTCATGGATTCTGTCCGATCGGACAATGTTGTTGAAAAATCAGACCGTGTGTATGCACCATCGGACAGTGTTCGTCGGTTTGTCCGACGGACAAAGTCTTATCTCCTGCTGGAAAGATTTGCCGTCAACACGGTCCGATCACACCAAATCCGAGCGTGTGTACGGTTGTCCGACGGACAAAGTGCTACGCATGCTCAGAAGAAATTCTGTGACGGAAGCGCTCGGTCAGGTAAAACTACCTTTCCTAATCGACACAGCACATTCGTCACGCTGCAATGTTAAAATGTCTTTAATGCAGCGCATTCTCTTTTTTTTTACAATGCAACAAGAATGACATGTTTTAGCTGCTCCTATTCACCCGCACTTCTCACAAACTTAGTTCTTTATTACTTTGCAGCATTTATACACTACATGTTTATTTTTACTCAGATCGTAAAACAATCTTTGTTATTTTTTTACCATGATTTTTCTTTTTTTTTTTTTTTTTTGGGGAATACATATTTGAAGGAGAATTTGTTTGTTTTTTGGAGGGGGGTTGTATGTCTCAACTTAGCAAAACCACATTATTAACATTTGTATTTCTTGCTTAAATTTACTAGGAGTTTGTTGGTTGTTGGTGCCCCTTGTTAATTATACTTTCGGATTAGTGAAATGTACCTGCCTACTCAAAGAAAAACTGTCATTGTAGAAAAGTAAAACACAATAGTCAATGATTATTTCAAATCCAAAAAACATTTATTTAGGTCTCAGCAACAAACCAAAGAGGAACGCAGCCATGGTGAAACTTGGGGAATTTGCAAAGCCTTGGACACCCATGGCAACCATCATTTTACAGGCTTAAACAATTGGGGGCATGAAGAGTACCTATCTAAATAATAAGGGAGCGCAATCTGGTCCTGAAGTCCAAAACATCCGGAACTGCAGCAGATGCCATCTAGGTCCCCAGGCTCTGGTCCTACGAGAGGCTCCATCTTCTCTCAGACCAGACTGAATCAAGGTCATCACTCTCTTGTCTTCCTTGTACGCTTCCTTCCACGCCGTGGTGCTGGTGCTGGTGGGGTGGCAGAAGGAGGAGGATGAGGCGGAGCAAGGTCACTCTCGCAAACATGTGTGAGGGGAGTCATCTCCCCAGCCATCCCCTCATTTAGTATTTTGAGGATGACCTCCTCACACATGCTGCGTTGCCCCGCCTCCATACCCGTAAATTTACTGCCAACCAAGGAGGCAAAGGCCTCCTCGTAGGTGGGTGTGGCATAGAGGGAGGCTGAGGCATCTCTGATCAGCTGGAGCGCTGACTCTCCCACCTCCCCCATGTTTTTCGCCCTTCTGTAGGGAAGGCGGAGGGGAGAGACTTGGGAGACAGTCAGGCTCCTACGCCTACCCCCCTCTTGGCTGCCACTACCCCCTGCCTCCTCCTGACTGCCACCTTCCACAGCCACCTCCTGGCTGAGGTCTTCCTGTGTATGAAAAAGGGACATAGTTTCAGTTATTTGTTCATCAAACACACACAATTCTCATCTAGTGACTGTTGCAAAATGTTTACAAATAGAAAACCATACAATTCTCTGCCCTGCAGTTTAGATTCTTCCCAAAAATGTCTCCAACACCACTGTCTGTTGATATGTCAATCACGTTAGGAACTAAGCAATTGGGGATCCTGAATTAACTGAACATCATTCATTATTCCCCAAACTGGTTACAAAACTACTATACCTGGAACAAGCTGGGCTCCTGCACATATTCCATACTGGAAGGCCCAGGTTGGTCCTCGGAAGCCTCATCAGGGGTGGCGTGCGTGGAAGGACGCGTGCAAGGAAGAGTCGAGAGTGACTTCCTGACAGTAGCCTGGTCTTTGAGAAAGTGGAGCCTCTCATAGTACCAGAGCGTGGGGACATGGACATCAGCTGCTGCAGCTCCAGATGCTAGGGACTTCCGGACCTTATTGCGCTCCCGGAAATAGGTACTCTTCATGTTGTTGATCTTCACTTTTAAGTTTGCCACGGTTGCCATGGGCAGGGTAGGCTTTACAAATGCCACAAGTTTCAGCAGGGCTGCGTACCTCTTTGGTCTGTTGCTATAATCCCTGTGTTTCGCCTGCCATAAGAGGGGGAATTGCCGGTATTTATCAATGAAGAGGGGTAGAAAGCTCACGTCGTAGAAGGCCTCCATCACCTCTGCAAGACACAACGCCACACAAAACAATATAAATAATGTCAGCCTAAACTCTCCTAATCTTCTCCATAAAGAAGCCTCAAGTTCTAATCAGTCTAGGCTAGTTATGTACCAACGTCAAATTGTACCTTCGTTTGTAGCGATCGTCTCGTGCGTGAGCTTTCTCTCCCCTCGTCTCCCAGATCGTGGCTACGACACAGGCGTGTGACGTTTTATATACAGTGCGCATGCGTCAAACTCCGCCCGCCCCTGGCGATCTTTCTCGTCTATTCCCCACCCCTTCTCTTTACGGCGCAGTGGGGAGAGCACATGGCGGGGACACAGCAGGTGCGCCCCAAATATCCCCCCAACGAGGAGGAGGACGAGGAAAGTCCGGAGGCAGAAACGTCCCGATCCCGGAGCCTGAAATTCAAGGCCTCAAATATGTCATTTGGAGAAATGTTGGAGATGGTGGACATATTAAAGAGGAGCGACTATGATGGGAAGTATGGGCCTTACCTCAACCCCAATGTCCGCAAGGCCAAGATCATGTCTAAAGTTGTGAGAAGGCTGTACAATAATTTTGGGGTACAACGATCCAAGGAGCAACTGAGGAAACGCTGGTCAGACCTGAAACTGAGGGAGGCCGATCAGTACAGAAAGATCAAGCGAATTCTTCAAAAAAGTAAGTAGTTGTGTTTTGTGTTTGATTTCTTGCTTGCATACTGCTCCATGTGGTTTGATTTTTACAAAGTTGTACATTCCAAAATGGCCACTTTCATGTTCGTCTGTGCATTCGATCGTACTCAGCCTCGATCTTTCTGCCACTGTCATGGTCGTGTGTGTGTCCATTCGATCATACGCAACCTCGAACGTTCAGCCACTTATAATACGTGGTTTGGTGTTTTTTTTGGGGAAAGGAAGTTTGTTCTCACTAGAAATGTCATCAAGAATGTAAAGCCAATTTATTCAATGTAAAGGAAAGGTCACCCAGTAGCTGTTTACCCATCTGGACTCTAGAGCACTAGTGCTGGGACACCCAAACCCCCTTTTTATTAGGCTTTTCCACACATGTGCTCCAGTGGATACTAGAGGGGTGTCTCCATCACACAAACTTCTACCAAAAAGCTAGTCAGTTTAGCACCTTTACAAAGTGACTACATTCATGTTGTTGGCATTTGTAACTGGCCAAACTAAAATAGTGTCCGTCACTTTCAAGCAATGTTTGTCATTTCCTATTTCTGCCCTCAATAGATAGTCTTGCTAAATCTTCCTTTTGTACATTCTCATAGGGGAGCGAAAACTTGGGCCGTCTGCGGAAACCCCCAAACCAACACCTCCCAAAAAAGGGGAAAGAGCAGAAGCAGAGGAGGAGGAGGAGGAGGAAGGAGAGATCATCGAACTTGGAGAAATTGTCACCACAACAGGTGAGTGTGGGAGAACCCAGCTACTGGTAAGCTAATCCATGTATGGCTGCCTCATTTCCAACACCCCATTTTTGTTTGTTTGTGGTTTTTAGGTGACGTGGATGTTGAGGAAGAAAAATCGCACTTTACCACAGAGAGTGCCCACGTACTCATCGGGGAGATAATGGTCTGCAATAGAGATCTAGATTACATAAAGCAAAACATCAATGATGTTCAACAAAAATTGAAGAACATCATTGATGTTTTAGGAAAAATATGAAAACGCACCAAGTAATTAACACACATTTGTGCCAGCTTCTGAACACATTTGCAACTTAAAAACTGTGTGAAATTTGGAACATGCACACATTGTGTCCACATGTGCTAGCTCCCATCATGGTGGATGAATGGCAACGTTTTTTTGGGGGTGCAAACACTTTACGAACTACGAAAGTGGTTGTGGTGAAGGGGTTGCACCCCCAAAAAACGTCCATTCATCCCCATGATGGAAAATGGCACTTTTGAAGCTTCTAGGCATGTGTTTTACCATCTAATGACCATTTTCAGACCCAAATTGTGTGCATGTTCTAAATTTCCACTTTCCGGGGGTGACCCCCCCATGTGATGAAGGCAAGATCAAACACACTTTGAACATATAGTCATGTCTGATCTTGTCTTCACTTTACAAAGTTGAACTTTCCTAGTTCATAGGTTCTGTTTTGCTCCATGCCTGGTTTTACCAATTGCGGAATGTTTGTAAACAATGTTGTAAATAACCAAGATGTTGTCAGTTTTGGCGTGAAGATTGTAAACGCACTTGTGAATGTTTTCCTAGTAAACTTTTTTATTTTTCTAAATGTGTGGCTTCCTTATTTAAAAAACACAATGCATTATGTATGTAAAATGTAAAGGATATGGGGGGCAATGGGTGTTATTTACTAAAGGCAAATCCACTTTGCACTGCAATTGTCTTGCCCAGGGAACTTTTTCAATGCACTTGTAGAGCATAGCGGATTTGACTTATGTAAATGACACCCACAGTGCTTTGTACGAAAACACGGAGCACAGCATTTTTGAGAATACACACATGTCAGACCTGGTGATGAAAAGGAGTATTTTGGGTGTCAGTTATGCAGTACAAACCTTCTCTAGACCAAAGATTAGGAAGCAAACACACAACATGAGAATAATCTTTTTGGGAAGAAGAGACTGTTAACTCCTTTTGCCCAGAAAGTGCATTCCCACTGTCGAAGGCAAAGGGAAAAAATGTCAAGGTAAAATAAGCTACAAAGAAGACTGAAATGACAAGAAATCATAGGTTGGTTAAAATATCAGATTTATTAAAAAATGCCTCTCACACATCGTCAGGCAGAGCAATGGCCCCCCTACCCACAAAGTACTCCATATATTGCTTGCGGACCACGCGGGCATTTAGAGGGGGCAAGCCTGGACGTGCCACTTGAAGGGCTGTGAGGTCCGCATTTGGAGGGCCCTCCACATCTGGCCCAACGGGCACCACATAGTTCCTGTTATGTCTTTTGAGGAAGTTGTGCAATATGCAACAGGCAAGAACTATGTGGTTCAGTTTGTATTCCGCCAAGTTAAATGCCGTCAGGAACAGGCGGAAGCGGCTGGCCAGGATGCCAAAAGTGTTCTCCACCACTCTTCTGGCTCTGGACAGCCTGTAGTTGAAGACCCTCTGGTCCGGGGTGAGGGTCCTCATCGGGAACGGCCTCGTCACATGGGGAGTCAACGCAAACGCTTCATCTGCGACAAAGACGAAGGGGAGTCCTTCGGAATTCTCCTCTGGAGGTGGCAAGCACAGACTGCCACTTTGGAGACGCCAGTAGAACTCCGTGTGCGTAATGGCACCACCATCCGAGATCCGGCCGTTCATCCCCACGTCCACATACATAAACTCGTATGTTGCCGACACCACCGCCAACATCACTACACTATTAAACCCTTTATAATTATAATAGTAGGACCCCGAGTTGGGCGGTGGGACGATGCGGACGTGTTTCCCATCAATTGCCCCTCCGCAGTTAGGAAAGTCCCAACGGCTGGCAAAGTGGGAGGCCACAGTCTGCCATTCCTGTGGCGTGGAAGGGAACTGTGGAGTGAAACAAGAAAAAAAAATTAGTCACTTTGCACTTAAACATTGCAAGCAGATTAGACAATCAACATCTTGGAACAAGAGCATTGTATAAAATTGGAGGCTGGAAAGTATTTGCACAGAAAAGTAGAGGCTCCCCTTCACAGATTACTCACCCCCCATCAATCCCCCCACTTCTGATGGGCCATTGGCAATAACTAGGGTTTTGGGGGGGGGGGGACAGGTAACCCTCTGCACTTCATTGATTGGCAAATGGCTCAATAATGTGTGCTAGTTTGGCCAGACCCTCTGTACTTAACACTATTGGCAGCCCCCAGGAAAGATAAAATAACATTTCAACCCCCCCCCCCCCCCCAAAAAAAAAGGCAGGCACATCGTGACATTCTGAAATTACCAAGCAAGCTAATAGGAGGGAAAGAAGACAAAAAATTAGGAAATGGAATGTATGGAGGCAGCCCCTTGCACTACATGCTTTGCTGAATTCATCCCTAAAGATGCCCACTATAAAGAGGTAGGTATATAGTGTGTATGGACCTTGGGAAAGCCAGCAGATAAAGGATTGGTACCATCTGACAGAGCAGTTGGGGGAGGGGGTTCCTAATGAGTTTGCCACCCCCCCCCCCCCCCCACCAAAAAAAAAAAAAATTCTAAAGGGGCTCTACATGAAGTAAACCACACAGCAAACATTTGTGCATATTTTAGGGGGTGTTTGGGGGCAAACAATACTATGCAGCAGACAAAAGACATTGATTAAGTGACTAGGCCATAGGTGTCTATTGGGGCAGAAGAGCATGCTGGGGAGGTAAGTGAAGGGAAAAATGCATGAAGGAGAAAAGGGGCACAGCATATTAGAACATATTGCAATCATGGTAATTAGGGAAGGAGGTCAAAAATAGAAGACATTAGCAAACAGAGCATACATAGAAGGGAATAGTAAAGTAGAAATGTTACCTTAATATAGTCCTCCTGCAGGACCTGAATGATGGCAGAACAGGTCTCTGGAATAATGATTCCCAGGGCCTGGGGAGAGATACCTGAAGAGAACTTCAAATCCTGAAGACTTCTCCCTGTCGCCAAGTACCTCAACGTGGCAACAAGCCTCTGCTCCGGAGTAATGGCTTGTCTCATGCAGGTATCCTGCCGGCTGATAAAGGGGGTCAGCAAAGCCAAAAGACGGTGAAAATCGGGGTCCGTCATCCTGAGAAAGTTCCTGAAATCATCAGGATTATTCTCCCGGATCTCACGAAGCAAAGGCATGTGCGAGAATTGGTCACGCTGAAGCAACCAATTCTTGGTCCACATACTCCTCGTCACTCTGTTCATGGACGGGTCTTGGCTCAAAGCTAAAAGCCCGACACCAATTCCGCGTACAGCACGAACTCGGCGACGAGTACGCACGGGAAACATCGCTCACAAGGTCACGAAAGGTCGGCTGGTCAGAACGGACAAACAGAAAGCACCGATAAACAGCAAGGCCTGAAAGAACGAAATGAATACCAGCAACGAGCAGACAATAAGCAGTGCAAATCAAAGCGTCCTATATCAAGATATAGGCCGCAATGACCAACAAATGCGAACTGACTACACGCACTAATAAACAGATACGCACGACAAGCACAAACTGAAGAGCAGTAACGATCTGAGTCAGAAAACTGAGAAGCGCGAATCTTAAGTCACCAAACTTCCACTAACTCTCGATAAACACGGGATCAGCAGAAGGAGCCCAACGGGTGCCTGACGTGGTGCTGAACTTCCCTTTTGTAATCTCGTGGACGACGACTTACGTCACGACGTTCTTCCGGACCGGATATTCCGACAACGTCCGACCGACCTGGTCCGCGGATTGTCCGACCGTGTGTACGCAACACCAACATCGGACAAAGTACGACGGACAAAATCCGACCGACCTGGTCCGCGGATTGTCCGACCGTGTGTATGGGGCTTAACTGTTTTATGAGCTGTCTTCCTGGAGGCCCTTAACCCCCTGTGCGCTGAATCATTGTGGTCAGGGAGGGAGGCTCTTTTCCCACCCGAATATCTCTTCAGAGCCTCCCAAATTCCGGGTCCCAAATAACTATTATTAACTTAGAGAGGACTGCGAGTCAGTCCTCTCCTGCTCGGTTACTCCCGGAACCCCTCACCCATTTTGGGTGACCCCCTGAGCAACGCTGCGAATCCTTTTAAAGGGACCACAGCCCAAATACTGGTGCTATATAGCACCCGTCCAGGACCCAACCTTGGCGTCCTGTACATATCCCCCCCCTCTGCCTCAACGCGGAGGTGTTGGAGGCACCACTCGACATCATACAATGGACCCGGGAGAGGGCATCGGCGTTCTGATGCTGTCTCCCTGGTCTGTGCTCTACCACAAAATTGAACTCCTGGAGAGAAAGGAACCACCTTGTCACCCTGGCATTGGTGTTTTTGTTTTGTCTCATCCAGGTCAGTGGGGCATGGTCGGACACTAGGCGGAACCTTCTACCTAGGAGGAAATAGCGTAAAGAGTCTAAAGCCCACTTGATGGCAAGACACTCCCGCTCCACCACCGCATAGTTTTTCTCCGCTGCCGTCAGTTTCCTACTTAGAAAAACTATGGGGTGCTCTTCCCCATTGATCACTTGAGACAGGACTGCTCCTAGCCCTTCACTTGAAGCATCTGTCTGTACTACAAAATCCTTAGAAAAATCTGGAGCCACAAGCACCGGATCCCGGCACAATGCCGTCTTAAGCTTCTGGAAAGCTTTTTCGGCATCGTCATTCCACTGTACCATCACTGACTTTCTGCCTTTGGTCAAGTCCGTCAATGGTGCAGCAATGGTGGCAAAGTTGGGGACAAACCTCCGGTAGTAGCCAACTATGCCCAAAAACGCTCTGACCTGCTTCTTGGATAGGGGGCGGGGCCAGTTCTGTATGGCTTCTACCTTACTCATTTGGGGCTTCACCAGTCCTCTACCCACAATGTACCCTAGGTACTTGGCTTCCTCTACTCCAATCGCGCACTTCTCCGGATTGATGGTGAATCCTGCTCTTCTCAAGGAGTCTACGACTGCCTGAACTCGGGGAAGATGGGACTCCCAATCAGTGCTAAAAATGACTATGTCATCTAGGTAAACTGAAGTATACCGTTGATGTGGACGCAAAGTTTTGTCCATGGCCCTTTGGAATGTAGCGGGGGCAGAGTGTAGACCAAATGGCATTCTTTTGTACTGGAAGTGGCCTTCCGGGGTAGAGAAAGCTGTTTTCTCCCTGGCTTTCTTGGTCAGGGGAATCTGCCAATACCCTTTTGTGAGGTCTAGCGTGGTTATATACCTGGCTGGACCTAACCTCTCAATTAGCTCATCTACCCGTGGCATTGGATAAGCATCAAACTTGGAGATTTCATTAAGTTTTCTGAAGTCGTTGCAGAAGCGGAGGGTGCCGTTGGGTTTGGGTACCAACACGATTGGACTCGACCACTCGCTCTGCGACTCTTCAATGACTCCAAGCTCGAGCATTCTCTTGACCTCTTCAGACACTGCCACTCTATGAGCTTCTGGGATACGGTAAGGCCTTAACCGGATTTTTATACAGGGTTCCGTCACAATGTCATGCTCGATGACGTTGGTGAGACCCGGCAACCCTGAAAACATGTCCCTATTTCTTTGCAGAAACTCTTTTGCTTGCTGGGTTTGGGGCCTAGTTAGGGTAGCAGCCACCTGCACCAGGTCGATTCCTGCATGGTCCCCTGACTGTACCTCTACCACAGCGGATACCTGTTCTCTGTCTCTCCAGGGTTTCAACAGATTTACGTGATAGATCTGGTATGGTTTTCTTTTCCCTGGCTGGTGTACCTTGTAGTTCACCTCACCCACTTTTTCTATTACCTCAAACGGGCCTTGCCACCTGGCCAAGAACTTGCTCTCCACTGTGGGTATTAGGACAGCCACCCGGTCTCCTACTTGAAACTGTCTAATTTTAGCCGATCTGTTATACACCCTTCTTTGGGCATCCTGAGCCTTCTGCATGTGCTCCCTCACCAGCGGCATCACCTTAGCCACCCTCTCTCGCATTTGAGAGATATGCTCTACCACGGTCTTGTGTGGTGAGGATTCACTTTCCCATGTTTCTTTGACTAGGTCAAGCAACCCCCGGGGCCTTCGTCCATACACTAACTCAAACGGTGAGAAGCCCGTGGACGCTTGTGGAACCTCCCGGATGGCAAACAAGAGGGCAGGGAGTAACATATCCCAATCCTTCCCGTCTTTCTGGACCACTCTTTTTAACATGGACTTTAGAGTTTTATTAAACCTCTCAACTAGGCCATCGGTCTGCGGGTGATAGACGGACGTCCGCAACTGCTTGATCTGAAATAGTCTGCACAAGTCCGCCATCACCTTTGACATAAAAGGGGTGCCCTGGTCCGTAAGTATCTCCCTGGGGAATCCAGTTCGTGAAAACATTTGGAATAACTCCTTGGCAATGGCCTTAGAGGAGGCTTTCCTCAAAGGAACTGCTTCTGGATACCTGGTTGCGTAGTCTAGGATGACTAATATATATTGGTGCCCCCTTGCCGACTTTACCAGGGGTCCCACGAGATCCATGGCGATCCGCTCAAACGGAACCTCAATAATCGGCAAGGGTACCAGAGGGCTTCTATAGTGTGGCCCTGGGGCAGTTAACTGGCAAATGGGACAAGATGCACAATATCTTTTAACCTCGGCCTTCACCCCTGGCCAGTAAAACCGGTCGGTTATCCTGGCCTCCGTTTTCTCTGCCCCCAAGTGTCCTCCCAGTGCGTCATTGTGGGCTAGGTCAAGCAGCATCCGCCTATATGGTTGGGGAACCAGTAACTGCTCTACAGTTTCCTCTCGGCTTTCAGCCACTCGATAAATCAAATCCCCCTTTAATGCAAAATGAGGAAACCTTTGATCTGCCCCTGGTATTTGTGGTACCCCATCAACAACAGAAACCTGCTCTCGAGCATTGACCAAGGTAGGATCCTGCAACTGGGCGGTGCCAAACGCACCCCTGGGTACGTCCAGGTCTGGATGCACTGACCTTGAGGATGTTTCCCCTTCACCCTCCTCAACTGGGAACTGCAACGGGGAGAGCTCCTCATCATCCTCCCCCAGCATAACCTGTAATGGGAAGGCTTCCCCCCCCTCAGAAGTCAACTCGGTATTGAGGCCTGAAACAGAAACATTGTCATTCAAATTAACATTCTCTGCAATATCCTTATTAGTGACAGGTATCTCTGTTTTAGAGGGGTGTGTTGTGGGGGTTTCAGACCTAGACCCCTCAGACTCCATCTCTTCCAGGCCCAGTGTCCCCAGTTCTCCTGGCAGTCCCATCTGTGCCTGGTTCCACAGTTCGAGGAATAGCGGACAGTCCCGCCCCACTATAATATCATGGATTAAACTATGTACTACCCCAACCTCCTGTGTCACTGAGGTACGTCCATAAGAAACCGTCACAGGAACCAGGGGGTACTCCCTGGTATCCCCATGGATACACACTACGCGCAGAGTTTTATTTACGGGGCCAAGTCTCCCAATCACCCTGGCATGTACCAGTGTTACCATGCTCCCGGAGTCTAGTAGGGCCCTGGCAGGAAGGTGGTTCACCCACACTTCACACTCGAACCGTCCTTCAGCCAGATCAAGATGAGTGGTACACGCTCTTTGCACATAGAAGGAGCTTCTCCGACCAGTCCCGCAATCCATCGGCTCCTCCTGAAGTGGGCATTGTGCCCGGGTATGCCCCCAGGACCGACATCGCCAACACTGTAGGCCTCCCATCCTAGGGACAGGAACCAACCTTCGAGGTTCTGCAGAAGATGGTGCAGGGTTGCGGGTTCCAATGTCTAGCAGGGCTTCTCTCCTAGGTGCTGTGGCTGGTCTTGTTGCCCTTGGTGTGGGTTCCCGACGTTTGGCAGGCCCAAGCAGGTCCTCTACCACGGTGTATCTTTCAACCAACTCAACCAGCTGGTCAGCGGTTGCAGGGTCTCCATGGCTTACCCAGCGCTGTAGGTCATCTGGCAGGGACCGCAGGTACCAGTCCATCACCACCCGTTCCACCATTTGTGGGCCTGACAGTTTTTCTGGCTGTAGCCATTTTTTAACCAGCTGTATCAGTTCATGCATTTGGGACCTGGGTGGTCGGTCAGGTTTGTACCGCCAGCGATGCACCCTCTGAGCCCGGACAGCCATGGTCACTCCTAGGCGGGCCAGGATCTCTGTCTTCAGAAGCTCATAGTTGCTGATATGTTCAGTTGGGAGGTCAAAGTAGGCCTTTTGCGGGTCACCGGTGAGAAAAGGAGAGATAATGCCGGCCCATTGGTCACGGGGCCACCCCTCTCTCTCCGCTATCCTCTCAAAGGTGGTGAGAAAGGCCTCTACGTCATCGCTGGGTGTCAGTTTTTGTAAGAAATGGCTGGCTCTCACAGACACTTGGTTGCCAACGGCAACGACCGATTGTTCTCGTCCCTGAGCCAGCCGCTGCACTGCCTCCTGTAAGGCAGTCACCTGTGTTTGAGTGGACTCCTGCTGAGCAGTAAACTGGGCGGCTAGCAACCTTGTGTTTTCCTGCTGTGCAGCTATAGCCTGTGCCAGGGCCTGCTGCTGCTGAGCCATCGCTTCCTCATGGCGACGGTTTGCATCTGCTGAAGCTTGCTGCTGGGTCACGGTGGCTTGCGCCAAAGCCCTGATGACCTCCTCCATGCCTTTACCTGCTGTTTGCAGCGTCTGAGCTGACTTCACCCACGACATGCCATTTGTACACTGTCTCTTTAAATGTCAGTTTAGTTTTAAACGGTTTTTGCGGCTGCAAATGCACTTTTGCCAGCATCCAAGACACCAGTTGTGAACTTTGGGGACAATAGCTCCACGGGATTAAGTGCATAAACCGTCAGTTGTAAAATAAAAGACATTTATTTGAAAGAAAAATCAAAATAAGGCTTTCTTCAGCGCACAGGTAAAGTACAAAAACAAAGTCCGCTTATCTTCAGCATAACAAAAAAACAGCTTATATATATATATATATATATATGTGTAACCTGGGGGACAGGTAGCAGGTACAAAGCTCCCTGGGATGAGCTGTTTATTTAGGCACAGATACCAAATCCAAATCCACTTGAGGTAGTGAAAACAGTGCTGGGTTTATTGGTTTTAAATACAAGTCCATACACAGGTGCTGCACAGTCTTCCAGAAAACATATCAAAACAGAAATAACAAAACAAAAGTCCTAGCCGTGTCTCGGCTCTAACTATACCATACACCGTCTCTAACTATCAAGCTGAGCAAGCCTACCGCTTGTCAGTTTCTGTAAAGAGTTTTAAAGGGTTTTACCAACCTTTTGGCTCCTCACAAACCATCCCTGTTTGTGTGTCCCAGGCAGAGAGCAAAGGCTGTTTGCTCAGGTGAGCTTAAATTAGCCTGGAGAGGAGGACTAAGATCCGAACTGGATCTTGTATCAGAGACCTCTGAATGTGTATGAGAGGAGCCTGGGAGATGTATAAACCCCGAACAAGACTTCTCCTGGCTCTCTCTGGGACGCTCTGCTACATATCCTCCCCCCTTGTTTCAACCCCAGGGTTGGAACACCTGTGGCCCAACAGGAGTGAACACGGGACAGGGCATCTACATTCCCCATCTTCACACCTGGCCTGTGTTTTACGGTGAAGGAGTAATCCTGTAGAGCCAAAAACCACCGGTTCACCCGTCTATTAGTCTCCTTCTTTTGGGCCATCCATTTCAGGGGAGCATGGTCAGTTATTAAGTCAAACTGACGCCCTAACAAATAGTACCTGAGCGCGTCCACTGCCCACTTTATGGCTAAACATTCCTTTTCAATGACTGCATACTTTTTCTCATGGTCATTGAGCTTTCTGCTTAGGTACACGACAGGGTGTTCTTCCCCATTGTATACCTGTGATAGTACTGCCCCGATACCAACATCAGACGCATCCGTCTGAACCAAAAACTCTCTGGAGAAATCGGGAGAGTACAGTACTGGCTGTGCACACAGAGCCTTCTTCAGGACCTGGAAAGACTCCTCTGCTACTGGGGACCATTTCACCATTACAGAATCTTTCCCTTTCGTAAGGTCTGTCAGAGGGGCAGCTATAGTTGCAAAATTTGGGATAAATCTTCTATAATACCCCGCAATACCAAGAAAGGCCCTGACCTGCTTCTTGTTTGCAGGGCGTGGCCATTCCTGGATGGCTGCTATTTTACTCACTTGAGGTTTTATGACACCACGGCCAATAGTATAGCCCAAATACTTGGCTTCCTCTAGACCAATGGCACATTTTTTTGGATTTGCCGTAAAACCTTCTTTGAAGAGGGAATCAAGAACAGCCTGGACACGAGGCAAGTGAGACTCCCAGTCAGTACTATGTACCACTATGTCATCTAGATAGGCTGCTGCATATCGTCGGTGGCGTTTTAGGGTCCTGTCCATGGCCCTCTGAAATGTTGCGGGGGCATTTTGCAACCCAAAAGGCATTTTTTTATATTGGAAGGAACCGTCTGGGGTCACAAACGCAGTCTTCTCTTTGGCGCTACCAGTTAGGGGTATTTGCCAATACCCTTTTGTCAAGTCCAAAGTGGTAAGATAGCGAGCCTTGCCAAGTCGGTCTATAAGTTCGTCTACTCTGGGCATTGGGTATGTGTCAAACTTTGTCACCGCATTAAGCTTCCTGAAGTCGTTACAGAACCTCCACGTGCCATCCGGTTTTGGGACTAACACGATGGGGCTAGACCAGTCACTATTGGATTCCTCAATGACATCTAGCTCCAACATTTTTTTAACTTCCTTGCTGATGTCCTTTCTCCTCGCTTCAGGAATTCGGTAAGGTTTGAGCTTGACACGTACCCCAGGTTCAGTAACAATATCATGCTGAACTGCTGAAGTCGTGCCAGGTAACTCTGAAAACTTCTCTCTATTCCTTATCAGGAATTCTCTAGTGTCCTGTTTTTGGGAATATGAGAGGGTGTCTGGAATCGTGACCTCAGGGATGAGAGGGGACTCAGTACCCGTAGGCGTTACTGGGAGAGGCCTCGCAGTTAACGCCATTCTATCCTTCCAGGGTTTTAACAGGTTTATATGGTAAACCTGTTCGGGCTTCCTTTTTCCTGGTTGATAAACCTTGTAATTGACCTCCCCAACTCTCTCAATTACTTCAAAGGGACCCTGCCACTTAGCCAGGAACTTGCTCTCAACAGTGGGAACTAACACCAGGACCCTGTCACCAGGTGAGAAAACACGGAGTTGGGCCCCCCTGTTGTATATTCTCTGTTGGGCTGCCTGGGCCTGCAGTAAGTGTTCTTTTACCACTGGCATGATTGCTGCAATCCTCTCCTGCATTTGGGCAATATGCTCAATGACACTTTTATGGGGTGTCTGTTCTCCCTCCCAAGTTTCTTTGGCTATGTCTAAGAGTCCCCGAGGGTGTCTCCCATAAAGCAACTCAAATGGGGAGTACCCCGTAGAGGACTGGGGAACCTCCCTGATGGCAAACATCAAGTATGGTATCAGGAAGTCCCAGTTTTTCCCATCCTTGTCCACAACCTTTTTTAACATGCTCTTTAACGTCTTATTGAAGCGTTCCACTAAGCCATCCGTTTGAGGATGATACACTGAGGTTCGCAGCTGCGTCACCTTAAATAACTTGCAGAGCTCCCTAGTTATTCGCGACATAAACGGGGTGCCCTGGTCTGTAAGGATTTCTTTCGGGATGCCAACCCGACTGAACACCATAAACAGTTCTTTGGCAATGTTTTTAGCAGACGCGGCGCGTAAGGGAACTGCTTCAGGGTAGCGGGTAGCATAATCCATGATTACGAGGATATGCTGATGACCCCTGGCAGACTTGGGAAGTGGGCCCACAAGGTCCATGGCAATCCTCTCAAAGGGCACTTCAATGATAGGCAAAGGTACTAAAGGACTTCGGAAGTGGGATAGTGGGGCTGACATCTGACACACAGGACAGGATTGACAATAATTCTTAACATCTTTCTGTATCCCGGGCCAGTAAAACCTGCGCAACACCCTTTCAGTAGTTTTTTCAACCCCTAAATGGCCTCCTAGCAAGTGCCCATGGGCAAGTTCTAACACCAGCCGTCTGTATGGCTTAGGGACCACCAACTGTTCAACCACTTCATCATTCATTTTACATACACGATACAGTAAATCCTCATTGCTGCTGAAATAAGGAAAACAGGGCCTGTCCCCGGGTTCGACAGGTACATCATTAATCACTATTACATTTTCCCAGGCCCTGGAAAGGGTATGGTCTTTTCTCTGCTCAGTACCAAAATTTTCCTTATGCACATTAAGGTCATCAAACTATAACATAGGCTCGGGGTCAGCAGACGGCTGTCCGGCTCTACTGGTAGTAGGGACTTCCTCAGGGTCCTCCAGCTCTCCTGCCATAACCGATAGAGGAAAACCCGGGGAGCCCTGAGAAGAGTCCCCTGAACCCACCTTGTCAGTAGTGGCCAGGAATTCTGGCTCTGCGACTGAGTTGGGTACTGCGACCGGGTTGGGATGATCCCACAGTTCCCAGAACTTAGGGAAGTCCCTACCAATGATGGCCTCATGCACCAAGTGGGGAACAAGTCCAACCGGATGGGTCACTGTACCTAAACCAGTTTTAAACTGAACAGTGGTTACAGGATACTCCCGGGTATTCCCATGTATACAGATCACAGCAACATTTTTAGCATGATAATTCACAGGTTCAATAATTTCAGCTGTAACCAAAGTCACTAGACTTCCAGAGTCCAGCAAGGCTGTAATAGGCTTATCATTCACAGTCATTTGGCACATTGGTTTTCTCATATTTGGCGTTGCAGTGCATGAAACCGCTGCAAACATAGACTGCCTTCTAATAGATAAATCACACTGCATTGGTTCATCTGTCAATGGACAATTTGCCGCAACATGTCCCATTTCTTGGCAACGAAAACACCTGACATTTCCCCAGTTTGGTTTGCTGACAGGCACCGGCTTCCCTTGTTTGGGAGGCCAAGCTTCAGTCCTGGCACCAAAAATCCTCCCCCCTATTTCCTTGCCATGCTTACCACCCACTTCCCCTGGAACAGTCTTACCGGTTGCCTGGGGAGACCGTGGCTTTGGGCGGAAAGTCCGTGCGGCTGTAGGGGTGGTGACCAGGTTCTTTGCAGCAAAATACCTTTCAACAAGTTCCACCAGGTGGTTTGCCGAATTGGGGTCTCCTTGACTCACCCACTCCTGCAGGGGAATGGGTAGTGACCTCAGAAACTGGTCCATGACCACACGCTCCACTATTTGTGGCCCAGACAGGGACTCCGGCTGTAGCCATTTCCTCACCAGGTGAATTAGGTCGAACATCTGCGATCTTGGGGGCTTCTCGTCTTGGAAGGACCAGCTGTGGACCCGCTGTGCTCGAACTGCCAAAGTGACACCAAGTCGTGCCAGTATTTCCTGTTTGACCTTTTCATAGTCTGCTGCTTCTGCTGACTCCAAATCATAGTAGGCCTTCTGCGATTCCCCAGTAAGCAACGGGGCGACCAGTCCTGCCCACTGGGTTTTAGGCCAACCTTCCCTCTCAGCGGTCCGTTCAAACGTTAGCAGAAAGGCCTCTGGATCATCATCTGTAGTCATCTTGGACAAAAAGCGAGCCACATGGATGGCTGAGGGCTTGTCTCCAATATTATCAACGTTAGCAGGTGACCACTGTGCTATTGTCTCCACAACCTCAGACAAGGTTTTCCTATCTGCTTTTGCATCAGTGGCTAGCTGTTCAAACAGCCTCTGCGATTGCTCCTGTGCGATAGCATTAGCTTGCTGTTGTGCCGCATGGAGTGCAGCGTTTGTTTTCTGCTGTGCAGCGTTTGCTTGCTGTAGTGCAGCATTTGTTTTCTGCTGTTCAGCGGTTGCTTGCTGTTGTGCAGCGTTTGCTTGCTGTTGTGCAGCGTGGAGTGCAGCGTTTGTTTTCTGCAGTGCAGCGTTTGTTTGCTGTTGCGCAGCGTTGGATATCATCAACTGTTTTAGGATTTCCTCCATGTTTAGTCACTCTAGGTACTGGCCTTTTAAGTAGTAACTTACTACAGCTGCCCGCTGAAATCCACCATATGTAACCTGGGGGACAGGTAGCAGGTACAAAGCTCCCTGGGATGAGCTGTTTATTTAGGCACAGATACCAAATCCACTTGAGGTAGTGAAAACAGTGCTGGGTTTATTGGTTTTAAATACAAGTCCATACACAGGTGCTGCACAGTCTTCCAGAAAACATATCAAAACAGAAATAACAAAACAAAAGTCCTAGCCGTGTCTCGGCTCTAACTATACCATACACCGTCTCTAACTATCAAGCTGAGCAAGCCTACCGCTTGTCAGTTTCTGTAAAGAGTTCTAAAGGGTTTTACCAACCTTTTGGCTCCTCACAAACCATCCCTGTTTGTGTGTCCCAGGCAGAGAGCAAAGGCTGTTTGCTCAGGTGAGCTTAAATTAGCCTGGAGAGGAGGACTAAGATCCGAACTGGATCTTGTATCAGAGACCTCTGAATGTGTATGAGAGGAGCCTGGGAGATGTATAAACCCCGAACAAGACTTCTCCTGGCTCTCTCTGGGACGCTCTGCTACAATATATATATATATATATATATAGCAAGGTCCATAAAGACATGGATGAGCGGGTTTGGGCTGGAGGAACTTGACTGACCTGCACAGAGTCTGTGAGACTGCGAGCCAGGCCTTCTTGTCTAACATCAGTGCCTAACCTCACAAATGCGCTTCTGGAAGAATGGTCAAACATTCCCATAGACACACACCTAAACCTTGTGGACAGCCTTCCCAGAAGAGTTGAAGCTGTTATAGCTGTAAAGGGTGGGCCAACTCAATATTGAACCTTATGGACTAAGACTGGGATGCCATTAAAATTCACGTGTGTGTAAAGGGCAGGCATTTCAATACTTTTAAAAATATAGTGTATCTATAGGATGCTGTACTGTTTGTTCGGATTGTGACGTGGTGCTAATGCCAATATCATGATCAAATCAGTTGTAAAGTTATGTTTAAAGAGAAGCATAGTTTGTTTTCTCATTATACTATGTTAATAATCCATTCACATTGGACTGTTCTACCACTGGGGTGGGTTATATGCATCTAAGGCTATGACTTGTCTGATCTGTTTCTCCTCAGCTCTCTCTTGCCAGCTGTCTGACATCATCACGTACAATGCAAAACCAGTAATGTACACTGATGTGTAAAAGTTTTAGTCAAGTGTAAAAAATGCTTTAATCTATGAATGCTTTCAGAAATAGAAGAGTTAATAGTTATTTTTTTTATAAATTAACAAAATGCTAAGTAAATGAACAGAAGAGAAATCCAAATCAAATCAATATTTGGTGTGACCACTCTTTGCATTTAAAACAACTCAATTCTTCTAGGTACACTTTCACACAGTTTTTAAATGAACTCAGCAGGTAGGTTATTCCAAACATCTTGGAGACCTGACTACAGATCTTCTGTGGATGTAGGCTGCCTCAAATTCTTCTGTCTTTTCAAATAATCCCAGACAGACTCGATGATGTTGAGACCAGGGCTCTGTGGGGGCCAAACCATCACATCCAGGACTCCTTGTTCTTCTTTACGCTGAAGATTCTTCTTAATGACTTTGGCTGATGTTTGCGGTCATTGTTCTGCTGCAGAATATATTTTTGGCCAATCACACGCGTCCCTGATGGTATGGCATAATGGATAAGTATCTGTCTGTATTTCTCAGCATTGATCCTGAGCAAATCTCCAACTCAAATGCAGCCCCAAACTTGCAAGGAACCTCCACCATGATTTACTATTGCCTGCAGATATTCACTATTGTACTGCTCTCCAGTGCTCTCCAGCGCTCTCTCATCCCCCCCTCTTTTCCTGCGGCCTGCCAGGTTGCGTGCTCAGATAAGGGTCTGGTATGGATTTTGAGGGGGACCCCCACGGCATTTTTTTTTTATTTGGCGCGGGATCCCCTTAATATCCATACTAGACCTGAAGGGCCTGGTATGGAATTTAAGGGGACCCCCACGCATTTTTTTTTTAATTTTGGTTAGGGCTTCCCCAAAGAACTGTTATGTGTATTGTCGGATCCGACAATTCATTGTAGCTGCGAGTAGGTTTAAATTCGTTTTTTTCCTTTAGAAATGTCATTTGGCTGTCAGACTGTTCCAAACACGGGAAACATGCGCCCCTTTACAGGCATACTATACACACCCCCCAGGTACGAAATTTAAAGGAGTATTACACTTTTATTGTTTCACTTTAAGCATTATTAAAATCACTGCTCCTGAAAAAAATGCAGTTTTTAAAACTTTTTTTTGCATTGATACATGTCCCCTGGGGCAGGACCCAGGTCCCCAAACACTTTTTATGGCAATACCATGCATATAAGCCTTTAAAATTAGCACTTTTGATTTCTCCCATAGACTTAAAAGGGTGTTCCGCGGCTCTCGAATTTGCCGCGAACACCCAAAATTTGAGTCGACAGCCAACATGAGTTCGACTCGAACATAAAGCTCATCCCTACACCTGACTAATCCTACAAAATCCCTGACTTTGTGCAAGTGTACAAAGTGTGCAAGTGTAAGAATCGATGCTGGTTTGAAACCAAAGGGTAGTCACACCAAATATTTATTTGATTGAGATTTTTCTTCGGTTTGCTCACTTTGCATTTTGTAAATTGATAAAAATAAACAATTAAAATATATATTTTTTGAAAGCATTCTTACTTCACACCTGCCTAAACTTTTGCACAGTTCTGTATATGTACTGTATATACAGTGATGAACTGTGTGTGTGAAGGCTGATGGCACGTCCACATCCCAGAATCGCAGGAGAGTGTAGAAGAGCAATGGCTGCTCGAGGAAATAAGGAAAGTATTGTGGTATCTAAGAACTACCGGTATATGTTGAATTTCCCCATATATTGGTACATATTGGCTGTTATGTATAAGTACTTTTTTTTTTATGCAGATTTTAGATTTCTTACTATCTATGTTGGTTGTAGATCTCGACACCCCTTGTAATCACTGTGGATCCAGCATCTAAGGACTTTTGTCTCATTTGATTATGCTTGCTAGTACTGGCTTTTGTAATATTAGTTAGAAGTTGACAATGTGGTGAGACAGCAAGGAGTATTGTAAACTCTGTCTTTTCTCTGAATAAAGTTTCCTGTTAATTAAGAAACATCAGAATAACACATGTGGACTGTGCACTGTTTGTTCTGTAGGGCTATATACAGAATCTCTAACAGGTTATGGGCCCAAACACTCAATAATAGCCTGCTACAGCAAACAAATGCAAGATACAGCAGCAGAAAGAAAACTGCAACAGAATAAAAGAAAATGGCCAGTAACACAGCTCCTACAAAGGTTTAATTTGCAAATCTGACAAACCAGAACTATCAGTCTTGGAAATTCAAGATCAAAATACTGCTAATAAGAGAAGGTACATCAAACTGTATAAATGAAGTCAAGCCAGAACACCCTTCAGACGAGTGGATAGAGGAAGATCAGAAATCTCAGAGTATAATATCTCTTAGCATAGAAGATGATCAAATCATGCATATATGTAAGTGTGAAACTTTTAAAGAAATGTGGCAAGGCTTACAAAAGGTGCATGAAAGAGCTAATCTCAGCAATAAACTGTATTTAATTAGAAAGGTATACCTAACCAAGCTGACGAAAGGCCAGGATTTGCAGGATGACATTAGGCAAACCTTGGAATTGTTTAACGCCTGAGAGGTATAGGAAAACAAATACCGTATATACTCGAGTATAAGCCGAGTTTTTCAGCACATTTTTTTGTGCTGAAAGTGCCCCCCTCGGCTTATACTCGAGTCAAGCACTTTTCTGCAGCAAAAAAAAAAATTTCCGACCCGACTTTGGGGCCCCGTATCTCGGGGCCACTTGGGTCTAAGAGTCCCAAATTTGGTGTGCTAAATCTGGTGTGGACCTAGCACTATAACATATCCAAATATGGGGTTCCTAGCACTAAGTGGCCCCGAGATACAGAGCCCCAAAGTCGGTTCAGAAAATGTCATTCTCTGCTGCAGAAAAGTGCTAGAGATTTTCTGACCCGAATTTGGGGCCCCATATCTCGGGGACACTTGGTGCTAGGAACCCCAAATGTTGTATTCCAACCCAGTGGAATTAGCACTACAACATATCTAAAGATGGGGTTCCTAGCACTAAGTGACCCTGAGATACAGGGCCCCAAATCGGTCAACTGTGTCCATCTGCATGGGCACAGTGAGGCTGCAAATGGGCATCGTTGACCCTCTTTTCCACTTACAGTAGCTGCGCATTTCTCACCCTAGGCTTATACTCGAGTCAATAAGTTTTCCCAGTTGTTTGTGGTAAAATTAGGTGCCTTGGCTTATATTCGGGTCGGCCTATACTCGAGTATATACGGTACAAGATTTAAATGTCACAGCGCTATTACTTAGTGGTTTACCAGAAAGCTATGAAACACTTGTCACAACTAAGGATGAGCCCGGTGTTCGATTCGAACCCATGTTCGAATCGAGCACCGGGTGTTCGCTCGCTCGGCGAGCCCAGAACTATTGGGGCCGCTCGCATCAAATTCGTGTGATGCGAGCGGCCCCGCAATGCATTGCGGCCCGCGCAGTGCAATGCTGGCTGATGATTGGCCAAGCATGCACTGTGACCCCGCATGCTTGGCCAATCACAGCGCCGGCAGCGAGGAGAGCCATAATTGGCTACAGGCAGGATGCCTGTAGCCAATTATAGCTCAGGGGCTTTAATACACGCCCCACGGTATAAGAGGCCGCCGCGGCGGCGGCCTCGCATATTATGTTTCACTCACAGTGTCAGCGTGTCAGTGTGCTGCTGACTGCTGACAACAATATGTGCTTTATTTCTGGGGATATGTGTGTGCATGCTGTTAGAACAGCATTGCAGTATCACATCTGGGGGGTGTCTATAGGTAGCCTGTGAAGGAGGGCAGGTTTCCTGTGCTTAGAACTTTCCCTGCAAAAAAGTGTCATTTTTGCAGGAAGAAAGCTATTTAAATCACTCGCGGCTAATGAATTGATGGCTCCTGTAACACAGAGAGCTGTCATTCATTAATAAAAAACAAAAAAAAAAAAGCGTAGGGGTCCCCCCAAATTCAATAACCAGGCCCTTCAGGTCTGGGATGGATATTAAGGGGGATCCCAGCAAAAAAAAAAAAAAAAAAAATGGCGTAGGGTCCCCCTCAAAATCCATACCAGACCCTTGAGGTCTGGTATGGATTTTAAGGGGAACCCTAGCCAAAAAAAATGGCGTGGGGTCCCCCTCAAAATCCATACCAGACCCTTATCCGAGCACGCAACCTGGCAGGCCGCAGGAAAAGAGGGGGGGACGAGAGCGGCCCCCCCTCTCGCCTGAACCGTACCAGGCCACATGCCCTCAACATTGGGAGGATGCTTTGGGGGTCTAAGACCCCTAAAGCACCTTGTCCCCATGTTGATTAGGACAAGGGCCTCTTCCCCACAACCCTGGCCGGTGGTTGTGGGGGTCTGCGGGCGGGGGGCTTATCGGAATCTGGAAGCCCCCTTTAACAAGGGGACCCCCAGATCCCGGCCCCCCCCCCTGTGTGAAATGGTAAGGGGGTACAAAAGTACCCCTACCATTTCACCAAAAAAGTGGCAAAAATGGTAAAAATGACAGGAGACAGTCTTTGACAATTCCTTTATTAAAATCTTCTTTCTTCTTTCTTCATCCTTCGGATTCTTCATCTTCTCCTTCCTTCATCTTCTTCCATCTTCTTCTTCTCCATTTTCTTCTTCCTCCGATCCGCTTCTTCTTGCGCTGGTCTTCTCGTCCTTCTCGTCCGGCATCTTCTTCCGTCGGCGTCGGCGTCGGTGTCTCTGTCTCTTCTTGGGCCGCTCCGCGCAATGGGAGGCTCCCGCTGTGTGAGGCTCCGCTCCGTCTGACAGGTCTTTTATAATGGAGGGCACCTGGTGACCCCGCCCCCTCTGACGCACAGGGACGTCATGGGGAATTCCATGATGGCTTTCCCCATGACGTCAGAGGGGGGCGGGGTCACCAGGTGCCCTCCGTTTTAAAAGACCTGTCAGATGGAGCAGAGCCTCACACAGCGGGAGCCTCCCATTGCGCGGAGCGGCCCAAGAAGACACCGACACCGACGCCGACGGAAGAAGATGCCGGACGAGAAGGACGAGAAGACCAGCGCAAGAAGAAGCGGATCGGAGGAAGAAGAAAATGGAAGAAGAAGATGGAAGAAGATGAAGGAAGGAGAAGATGAAGAATCCGAAGGATGAAGAAAGAAGAAAGAAGATTTTAATAAAGGAATTGTCAAAGACTGTCTCCTGTCATTTTTACAATTTTTGCCACTTTTTTGGTGAAATGGTAGGGGTACTTTTGTACCCCCTTACCATTTCACACAGGGGGGGGGCCGGGATCTGGGGGTCCCCTTGTTAAAGGGGGCTTCCAGATTCCGATAAGCCCCCCGCCCGCAGACCCCCACAACCACCGGCCAGGGTTGTGGGGAAGAGGCCCTTGTCCTAATCAACATGGGGACAAGGTGCTTTAGGGGTCTTAGACCCCCAAAGCATCCTCCCAATGTTGAGGGCATGTGGCCTGGTACGGTTCAGGCGAGAGGGGGGGCCGCTCTCGTCCCCCCCTCTTT
>CM053026.1:267687674-267717637 GCA_028564925.1 Lithobates sylvaticus
CTTACATTGGTGGTCAGTGGGAAGAATGTCCCTTACATTGGTGGTCAGAGAGAAGAATGACCCTTACATTGGTGGTCAGTGTAAAGAATGTTCCTTACATTGGTGGTCAGTGGGAAGAATGTTCCTTACATTGGTGGTCAGTGGGAAGAATGTTCCTTACATTGGTGATCAGTGAGAAGAATGTCCCTTACATTGGTGATCAGTGAGAAGAATGTCCCTTACATTGGTGGTCAGTGAGGGAAGAATGTCCCTTACATTGGTGGTCAGAGGGAAGAATGTCCCCCTTACATTGGTGGTCAGTGAGAAGAATGTCCCTTACATTGGTGGTCAGAGGGAAGAATGTCCCTTACATTGGTGGTCAGTGGGAAGAATGTCCCTTACATTGGTGGTCAGTGAGAAGAATGTTCCTTACATTGGTGGTCAGAGGGAAGAATGTCCCTTACATTGGTGGTCAGTGGGAAGAATGTCCCTTACATTGGTGGTCAGTGAGAAGAATGTCCCTTACATTGGTGGTCAGTGGGAAGAATGTTCCTTACATTGGTGGTCAGTGAGAAGAATGTTCCTTACATTGGTGGTCAGTGGGAAGAATGTCCCTTACATTGGTGGTCAGTGGGAAGAATGTCCCTTACATTGGTGGTCAGTGGGAAGAATGTCCCTTACATTGGAGATCAGTGGGAAAAATGTCCCTTACATTGGTGGTCAGTGGGAAGAATGTCCCTTAAATTGGAGATCATTGGGAAGAATGTTCCTTACATTGGTGATCAGTGAGAAGAATGTTCCTTACATTGGTGATCAGTGAGAAGAATGTTCATTACATGGGCGGGGACACATGGGCAGAGACACAGGGGGCCCCATGATCTCCTTTTGCCCGGGGGCCCCATGAGCTGTCAGTCCGCCCCTGACTGAATCTATTCCCTCTTGAGAAGAGGAGATTAAGGGGGTATGATCAACATGTACAAATACATAAGTGATCCATTTAGTGAAAATGTGGAATAGACTCCCTCCAGGGGTGGTTATGGTAAATTCAGTAGATTGCTTTAAAAAAAGGCCTGGATTATTTCCTAAATGTACAGAATATGACTGGGTACTAACATATATAGGTAAAGTTGATCCAGGGAAAATCTGATTGCCTCTTGGGGGGATCTGGAAGGAATTTTTCCCCCGCTGTAGCAAATTGGAGAATGCTTTGCTGTTTTTTTTTTTTTGCCTTTCTCTGGATCAACTGTGTGTGAAGGATTGTGTATATGGGATTGTATTATTATTATTATTTTTATTTTTTTGGTTGAACTAGATGGTCTTTTTTCAACCTGACTAACTATGTAACTATGTAACAATGGAACTGATAGTACAGGTGATAACACACAGGCGATTTTCAGAAAGCATGGCATACAGAATTTCAAACTGCTGTACCATACAACCAGAGCCGATCCGCCCTATACGCGGACTACGCAAGCTGCTCCCCCCAAGGGCGGATTGGCTCTGCTCAGAGAACCCTGGGGCCGCTGCCAACGCTGTGAGGGCAGCGGCGCCTGAAAAAAATGGCTGAGGGGCCGACATGCAACTGCGCATGCGCCAGCGCTGTTCCGAAGTCCGGACACGCTCGGCAATTTTCGGAAAGGCGGGTGCATGCGCAGTGACACGATGGCGCCGAGTGGTGCCATTTTTTTAAAAAAAAGCTTCCTATGTCCCCTCCGCAGCCTCTGACCTCCTGGGGCCCCTGCAGCCTCTGACATCCTGTCGCCCCCTGCAGCCTCTGACTTCCTGTCCCCCCCTCGCAGCCTGTGACCTCCTGTCACCCCTGCAGCCTGTGACCTCCATGGGCCCCCTGCAGCCTCTGACATCCTGTCGCCCCCTGCAGCCTCTGACATCCTGTCTCCCCCTGCAGCCTCTGACATCCTGTCCCCCCCTCGCAGCCTCTGACCTCCTGTCCCCCCCTCACAGCCTCTGACCTCCTGCCCCCCCCCCCCCGCAGCCTCTGACCTCCTGTCCCCCCCCCCGCAGCCTCTGATCTCTCCTGTTGCCCCCCCCCGCAGCCTCTGACCTCTCCTGTTTCCCCCCCACAGCCTCTGAATTCTCCTGTTGTCCAATCTGCTGCCTCTGAATTCTCCTGTTGTCCCATCCGCAGCCTCTGAACTCTCCTGTACCATCCGCAGCCTCTGACCTCCCCTGTACCATCCGCAGCCTCTGACCTCCCCTGCACCATCCACAGCCTTTGACCTCCCCTGTACCATCCGCAGCCTCTGACCTCCCCTGTACCATTCACAGCCTCTGACCTCCCCTGTCCCCCCCCCCCCCCAGCAGCCTCTGATCTCTCCTGTTGCCCCCCCCCCGCAGCCTCTGACCTCTCCTGTTTCCCCCCCCACAGCCTCTGAATTCTCCTGTTGTCCAATCTGCTGCCTCTGAATTCTCCTGTTGTCCCATCCGCAGCCTCTGAACTCTCCTGTACCATCCGCAGCCTCTGACCTCCCCTGTACCATCCGCAGCCTCTGACCTCCCCTGTACCATTCACAGCCTCTGACCTCCCCTGTACCATCCGCAGCCTCTGACCATCTCTTGTCTTATATCACGTCTGGAGAGGAGTCAAGAGTGGGAGTGCCACCAGGATGGGGGTCATGGGAGAAGTCAGACATGTATGGACTGTGGAGAGGTAACTATGGGATTAAACCAAAGCCACCAAGCTGGAGCTGACTTACTGAGCCCTGCATGATGCACCTGAGAGGAGGTCAGTGACAGCACCGACAGGCCAGTCTAGGGGGGGCGGGTCAATACAATATTGTAAGGGGGCACTGATATAAAGGTCCCCCCTTATATCAGTAAACCCCCTTATCTTAGTGGTTTCTTTCTCTGGTCACCACAGTCCTCCCCACATTCCCAGAGTTCCCCTTTACATCATAGTATGCAGGATTCCACCTTACAGTGCAAGGGGAAACTCTGATGTAAAGGGCAATGCTGCAGACCCTAATGTAAGTAGGGAGGCTCTGTGAGGACCCTGATGTAAGGGGGATGCTCTCTGGGGACCCTGGTGTAAGGGGGTGCTCTCTGGGGACCCTGATGTAAGGGGGGTGCTCTCTGGGGACCCTGATGTAAGGGGTGACTCTCTGGGGATCCTGATGTAAGGGGTGGCTCTCTGGGGATCCTGATGTAAAGAGGGGCTCTCTGGGGATCCTGATGTAAGGAGGGGCTCTCTGGGGACCCTGATGTAAGGAGGGGCTCTCTGGGGACCCTGATGTAAGGAGGGGCTCTCTGGGGACCCTGATGTAAGGGGGGTGCTCTCTGGGGACCCTGATGTAAGGGGGGTGCTCTCTGGGGACCCTGATGAAAAGTTTAAAGGGTTAATCCTGCGCCAACACAACGAACAATGACTAAAGGAATGCTGCGCACACTTAAAGGAAATGTCTGAACCCAAGTAGAAGTAAACGTGACCTTGTGACGAACACGCGTCGGGACACGTGATCTACCGGAAGTGACGCCACCGAGCTCGAACGCTCGTTTATACCCTGCTTTTGTACTCACTACCTAAATGTGAGTACCCACTTTTTACTTGTAAACTGTTTTAAATGCAATAAACATCTTTTTATCACTTTGCATACTACACTATGAGGCAATTTTAATTTCATGTACCACTGAGGTGAAAACCAACCCCCCACCCCCCTGCCATATCCCCTGCTTGAACAAGCTGAAGGGCCACACACTGAACATACAGACAGAGACTACCCAGGATCACCATCTGAAAACCCAGGAGGACACCCCCGAGAGGACGGTCACCTAAGACCCACATTATACTGCTGTAACCTTACAGCTGTAAGGTAAGGGGCCACCCTTATCTCCTTTTAGGATTGCACGAGATACATATACGGAGCACCGCACAGGATTTATACCCCCATTTCCCATCACTATTGGACACCTCAGCACAGATATTTTTGCCTGCTTATCGGATAGAAGATACCCAGATTCACCCACGATATATATGGACTTCCTTTATTTTGGATTATTTCACTATGCGATTTTTTTAATCGCTATTCACCTTCTGTAGTATTTGCAGTCTCACTCTAAGTTGCCATTTGGCACGGACCGTTTTGTTTCCTTCATTTGGCATTTAGCTTTGCCAGTCCTTTTTTACTTTGCTGCACTTCATACCACTTTAGTCTGTGTACCATTTCTTTGATATATCCATTTACCTTGGATCACTCCCCTCTCACTATTTATTGGACACACACCATACGCTGTGCAGGAAGATTTCACCTTTCTTTTACCACATCACCGACTTTTTATACACTTATATGCACTATTATTTTATCCAGTCGCACCATGCGTTTTTTATGATGCATTTTTAACAAGGATTGTTTTTTACCACATGTTCTGGTTTTATCACACCATTATATGCACTATTGCTGGTTTATATTGCTTTATCCTATTCATATTACCCACCTGGAGCTTTTTATGTCTATTTAACCGTCTTGTCTTTTAAATATTTAGTTTTATCTTTGCGCGCCACTACCTCCTTTTTTTACTTCTCTGGGGACCCTGATGTAAGGGGGGTGCTCTCTGGGGACCCTGATGTAAGGGGGGTGCCTCTCTGGGGATCCTGATGTAAGGGGTGCCTCTCTGGGGATCCTGATGTAAGGAGGGGCTCTCTGGGGACCCTGATGTAAGGAGGGGCTCTCTGGGGATCCTGATGTAAGGGGTGGCTCTCTGGGGATCCTGATGTAAGGAGGGGCTCTCTGGGGACCCTGATGTAAGGGGGGTGCTCTCTGGGGACCCTGATGTAAGGGGGGTGCTCTCTGGGGACCCTGATGTAAGGGGGTGCTCTCTGGGGACCCTGATGTAAGGGGGTGCTCTCTGGGGACCCTGATGTAAGGGGGGGCCTCTCTGGGGATCCTGATGTAAGGGGTGTCTCTCTGGGGATCCTGATGTAAGGGGTGTCTCTCTGGGGATCCTGATGTAAGGGGTGTCTCTCTGGGGATCCTGATGTAAGGAGGGGCTCTCTGGGGATCCTGATGTAAGGGGGGGCTCTCTGGGGACCCTGATGTAAGTGTGGAATCTCTGGGGACCCTGATGTAAGTGGGGGATCCGCACTCAGATATGTAAAGATATATATATTATATACATGTCTGTTCTATATTGTTGTACTTATTCTTTGACTGTTTTGACTTTGACTTTGACTGGGAGGATTGTATTGGGCGCACTGAAGTGTCAGGTGTGAATGTGTGGCAAAGGCAAATGGTTTCCATAGCTCACGGCATCATGGGTCAGGTAGAGGGCCCCTTAGCAGAATTTTGCTTAGGGTCCCAGGGAGGTCAGGATCGGCACTGCATACAACCCAGAACAAAATGCGCTTGCAGAAAGAATGAACCGTACTGTAATGTCCCGTACACACAGTCGGATTTTCCGATGGAAAATGTCCTATCGGACCATGTTGTCGGACATTCCGACCGTGTGTGGGCTCCATCGGACTTTTTCCGTCGGAATTTCCGACGGAAAAAGTTTGAGATCCTGCTCTCAAATTTTCCGACAACAAAGTCCTATCGGACTTTTTCCGATCATGTGTAGAGAATTCCGACGGACAAAGTGCCACGCATGCTCAGATCACATTACAAGACCAAAGCTATTGGCTACTAGCCTCTATGTAGTCCAGTCGTACGCAACGAACGTCACCACGTTCAGAATGATCGGATTTTCTGACAACTTTGTCCGACCGCGTGTATGCAACACCAGTGTCGGACAAGATCCGTCGGAAAAAATCCGACGGATTTTGTGGTCGGAATTTACGACCGTGTGTACAGGGCATAAGAGTGGAAGAACCATGCTGTTTAATGCAGATATACCAACCACATACTGGGGGAGGCAATTATGACTGCATGCTATCTCCAAAATTGACTACCAGGAAAAATCAACTGAGAAAAGTCCATATGAACTATGGAATGGAACAGCCCCAAATTTGAACCATCTAAACTTTTTTGGAAGCAAAGCTTATGTGCACATACTAGGAGAAAAAAGTACAAAATGGTATGCTTGCGCAAAAGGAGGTGTACTTGTCGGGTACTGTGAATCTCAAAAACAATACACTACACCAAGACACAAACAAGGTAACCATCAGTAATTGTCGATGAAATTTCAGTGTGTTCAAAACTTCATGAACTAACACAAACGCTTCAAACTGAGGGAAATTCAACATTAGTGTCACATGAAGATAAGAAACAAAAATACACTGAAAGAGTAATTCACGCAGACAATCCAAATGCAAGAGGCTTCATTCGGGAAATCCACCAGAAGCAATAAAAGCATCCCAGCCATATGTCTGTCCTATGTTGCCTGTATAACATTAAAACCAGATTCATGGGATGAGGTGCATAGACATCCAACCCATGAGAAGAATATGGATCAGAGCTGCTGATGAAGACTGCAGTTGCTTTGACAAAACCGCTTACAAGAAACAGATTTATAGAACTGAGATCCGCAATGGGACTAATATAAGGAGTCGTTGTTGGGTGGGGGTGTTGGAATGTATTTTATGCCACAACTACATCAGTAATGCCCCATACACACGGTCGGATTTTCCGACGGAAAATTTCCTTTCGGACCATGTTGTCGGAAATTCCGACCGTGTGTGGGCTCCATCGGACTTTTTCCATCGGATTTTCCGACGGAAAAAGTTTTATCTCCTGCTCTCAAATTCTTCCGACAACAAAGTCCGATCACACAAATTCTGATCGTGTGTAGCCTAGTCCGACAGACAAAGTGCCACGCATGCTCAGAAGAAATTCTGTGACGGAAGCGCTCGGTCAGGTAAAACTACCGTTCCTAATCGACACAGCACATTCGTCACGCTGCAATGTTAAAATGTGTTTAATGCAGCGCATTCTCGTTTTCTTTACAATGCAAGAAGAATTAGGTTTTTTAGCTTCTCATATTCACACTGACTTCTCCCAAACTTCTTTCTTTATTCTTTTTCCTGATTTATTGGCTAGAATTTTTTTATTCGTCAGATCTTAAGAATGTTTATTTATTTTTTTTTGATTTGTCATTTATAGTGGTTTGTTTTTTAATCGAGATTTCCTTTATTTCATTTTTTTTTTTTGTGTGTGTGTGTGTGGGGGGGGGGGGGGGGTTGTGTGTCTCAACTTATCCCAACACCATTATTATGATTTGTATTTTTTGCCTAAATTCACTAGGAGGTTGTTGGATCCCCTTGTTAATTTGACTTTATGGTTTGTGAAATGTACCTGCCTACTCACAAATAAACTGTCCTTTTTGAAGTAAAACACATAGGCAAGTATTTCTTCAAACCCAAAAATACCTTTATTTGGTGTCATAAACAAAATAAACAGGAAGGCAACGCTGGAGAAACTGGTCCATTTCGCGAAGCCTTTTGGTCCCCACGGCAGACATCAAATATGTAATAGCAAAATTGGTGGCCTGAGGAGTACATATCTGAGGGAGTTCAATCTGGTCCAGAAGTCCAAGCGATCAGGAAGGTCAGATGCCATCTATGTCCCCAGGATGTTGTCAGACAAGAGGCTGCATCTTCTGACAGACCAGACGGAACCCAGGCCATCACTATCTGGTCTTTCTAAGGTACTTCCCTCCAGGCTTCCTTCCAGGCTGTGGCTCAGATCTTCGAGTTGTGGCAGCAGGTGGAGGAGGAGGAGGGCAAGGGGCAACCTCCCGGCTGCCACTTGCCACAGCCTCCTCCCGGCTGCCACTTGCCACAGCCTCCTCCTGGCTGAGGTCTTCCTGTGTATGAAAATGGGACATAGTTTTAGTTCTTTGTTCATCAATCACACTATTTTCAGCTCATGACTGTTGCAAATAGAATGTTAAGAAATAGAACATACTATCATTCAGATCCCAGCATTTTTCATTCCTGGCCCAATCCTCTTTGATCACTACTGTCTATTGATATGTCAACCACTTTGTTAACTCACAACTTAACAGATCAATAAGAACATCTAGTTAACATCATTAAATGTACGTCAAGAAATATGTTCACCAATGCTATACCTGTTTCAAGCTGGGCCCCTCCACATGTTGTTGCCTGGAAGGCCCAGGTTGGACATCGGAAGCCTGAGCTGGTGGGGAAGGAAGCCTGGAAGGAAGATGGTAGGGTGATGGCATGGGTTCCCTCTGGTTTGCCAGAAAATGTAGCCTCTCGTAGAACTTCATCCTGGGAACATAAATAGCATTCGGATCTCCTGATCGCAAGGACTGCTGGTACCTCTGTCGCTCCCTCAGATAGGTGCTCCTCAGGGCACCAATTTTGGCAATCACATAGGTGATGTCTGCCTTGGGGACCATGATTTGGACGTAATGGAGTAGTTTCTCCAGCGCTGCCTTCCTTTTGGTTCTATTGCCAAAATCGGGGTGGGAATTCTGCCACAGGCAGGGCATCGCCCTGAGCTCATGAATGATCAAATCATAGAAAAAAGGAAACTTAAATGGGTCCATAGCATTTTCTGCAAGACAAACCATAATACTGTCAGGCTAAACTCTCCTAATCTTGTACCCAAATAAGCCTCAATGGAGAAGCAGTCTAGGCTAGTGATGTACCAAGTTCAAATTGTACCTTCGTTATAGCGATCGATCGTCTCGTGCGTCAGCTCTCTCCCCTCTGCTCACAGATCGTCGGTACGACACACGTGTGTGACGTTTTATTTACAGTGCGCATGCGTGAAAAACTCCGTCCGCCCCTGCCGATCTTTCTCGTCTATTCCCCACCCCTTCTCTTTACGGCGCAGTGGGGAGAGCACATGGCGGGGACACAGCAGGTGCGCCCTAACTATTCCAGCAACGAGGAGGAGGACGAGGAAAGCTCGAAGGCAGAAACGTCCCGATCCCGGAGGCTAAAATTTAAGGCGTCAAATATGTCTTTTGGAGAAATGTTGGAGATGGTGGACATATTGAAGAGGAGCGACTATGATGGGAAGTATGGGCCTTACCCCAACCCAAATGTCAGAAAGGCCTTGATCATGGCTAAAGTTGTGAAGAGGCTGCAAAAGAATTTTGGGGTAAAACGATCCAAGGATCAACAGAGGAAACGCTAGTCAGACCTGAAACTGAGGGAGCACGATCAGTACAGAAAGATCAAGCGAGTTCTTCAAAAAGTAAGTAGTTGTCGTGTGTTCATCTTTTTTTTTCTTGCTGCATACTGCTCCATGTGCTTTGTTTTTCAATGTTGGACATTGGAAAATGGCCACTTTCATGTTCGTGTGTCCATTCGATCGTACTCAACCTCAATCGTTCGGCCACTTATAATACGCTGTTTGGTGAAGTTGGAGTTAACTACATTGTTTCAGGCCTGTTTTTAGTCAAATGAAGTTTGTTGTCTATAGGGGTTTTTTCCAGAATGAAATGCAAACTTAGTCAGTGTAAAGGAGAGGCGACTCAGTAGCTGTTTACACATCTGGACTCTAGAACACTAGTGCTGGGACACCCAAACACCCTTTTTATTAGGGTGTCCCACACATGTGCTCCAGTGGATACTATAGGGGTGTCTCCATCTGACAAACTTGCACCAAACAGATAATAAGTATTGTACCTTTACAAAGTGTCAAAATTAATGTTGTTGTCCTTTGAACCTGGCCACAAACCACTATTGTACGTCCCTTCCAAGCAATGTTTCATATTTCCTATTTCTGCCCTCATAGATTGGTGTGCTAAGTATTCCTTTTGTACATTCTCATAGGGGAGGGAAGACTCGGGATGTCTGAGGACACCAGGAACCCCACGCCTCCCAAAGAAGGGGAAATACCAACACCAGAAGCAGAGGAGGAGGAAGGAGAGATTGTAGAAGTTGGAGAACTTGTCACCACAACAGGTGAGTGTCGGAGACCACAGCTACAGGTAAGCTAATCAATGTATGCCTGCATCTTAAAAATACCCCGTTTTTTTTTTTTTTTTTTTTTTTAGGTGATGTGGATGTTGTGGAAGAAGAATCGCATTTTACCAGTGAAAGTGCACACGTCCTCATCAGGGAGATAATGGTGTGCAATCGAGATCTAGATGATATCAAGAAAAACATCAATCAAGTTCAACAAAAAATGAAGAACATCATTGATGTTTTAGGGAAAAAATGAAACCACACAAACGACTTATCACACATTTGTGGGTGTGTAACCCCAAAATTTTGACGTCAGAACTTTGCCAAATTTGGAAGATGCACACAGTGTGTCAACATGTGCTAGCTCCCATCATGGTGGATCAATGACAACGTTTTGTGGGTGCAACCACTTTGCTAACTAATAAAGTGGGTGAGGTGAAGGGGTTGCACCCCCAAAACACGTACATTGATCCCCATGATGGGAGATTGCACATTTGGACATTCTAGGCATGTGTTCTTGCATCAAATGCCCATTTTTATCCCCAAATTGTGTGCATGTTCGAAATTTACCTTTTCCAGGGGTGACAACCCATGTGATGAAGGCACGATCAAACACAGTTTGGACATTGTCATGTCTGATCTTGTCTTCACTTTTCAAAGTTGAACTTTGTAAGTTCCTGTGTTCAGTATGTTTTGTTTTGCTACATGCCTGGTTTACACAAATGCGCCAAGTTAGTAAAGAATGTTCTAAAGACCAAAGATCTTTTGAGTTTCCCAAAGCCTTTTTGAAAGGCACTTGTGAATGTGTTTGAAGTAAAATTTTACCATATAAACAATGTGTGGCTTCCTTATTTCAAACCCCAAAAGCATTATTAGCGTCAAAAGTAAATGAATTTGGTGACAATGGGTGTTATTTACTAAAGGCTATTCCACTTTGCACTCCAGGTGCAGTTTCCGGTGCATTTTTGCAGTGCACTTGTAGTGCATAGTGGATTTGTCTTTTGGAAATGACACCCACAGTGCTTTGTAATAAACCACCTATCACGCCATTTTCAGGAATACACACATTTCTGTCATGGTGATGAAAAGGAGTATTTTTGGGGTCAGTTATGCACTACATACCTTACCTAGAAAAACTATTATGTATCAGACCCACAACATGAGAAGATTCTTTTTAGGAAGAAGAGACTGTAACCTCCTCTTGCCAAGAAAGTGCATTCCCACTGTTGAAGATAAAGGCCCAAAAAGAAAACAAAAAATAAGCTAGAACACACCTACAAGAAACACAAGCAGTAAATGAAAAGAAATCTTAGTTCAGGTTCCAAAATAAATTTATAAAAAATGCCTCTAATGCATTGTCAGGCATATCAATGGCCCCCCTATCCACAAAGTACTCCATATACCTCTCGCGGACTTCGCGGGCATTTGGGGGGGCAAGCCAGGACGTGCAGCTTGAAGGGCTGGGAGGTTGTCATTTGTAGGCATGTCTGCATCAGGGCCAACAGACACAACATAGTTGGTGCTATGTTGCTTTAAGAAGTTGTGCAATATGCAGCAGGAAAGCACAATGTGGTTCAGTTTATATTCCGCCATGTTGATAGGTGTCAAAAGGAGGCGGAAGCGGCTGGCCATGATCCCAAAGGTGTTCTCCACCACTCTGCGGGCTCTGGACAGCCGTTAATTGAAGACCCTCTGGTCTGGGGTGAGGGTCCTCATCGGGAAGGGCCGCATCAGATGGCTTGACAACGCAAACGCTTCATCCGCGACAAAGACGAAGGGGAGTCCTTCCGCATTCTCATCTGGAGGTGGCAAGCACAGACTGCCACTCTGGAGATGCCAGTTGAACTCCGTGTGCGCAATGGCACCACCATCCGAGATCCGGCCATTCTTTCCCACGTCCACATACAAAAACTCGTATGTCGCCGACACCACCGCCAACCTCACTATACTATTAAACCCCTTGTAATTATAATAGTACGACCCCGAGTTGGGGGGTGGGACGATGCGGACGTGTTTCCCATCAATTGCACCTCCGCAGTTAGGAAAGTCCCAACGGCTGGCAAAGTGGGAGGCCACAGTCTGCCATTCCTGTGGCGTTGAAGGAAACTGTGGAGTCAAACAAGAAAAAAAAATTAGTCAGTTTGCACATAACCATTGCAAGCAGATTAGACACAAACATTTTGGAACAAGATCAGACTAAAATTTAACCAAGAAAGTATTTGCAAACCAAAGTACAAGGTCCCCTTAGCAGATTACTCACCCCCCATCACTCCCCCGACTTCTGATGGGCTATTGACAAAAACTAGGGGTTTGGGGGGGGTTGGACAGGTAACCCTCTCCACTTCATTGAGAGCCGAATGGCTCAATAATGTGTGATAGTTTGGCCAGACCCTCCTTACTTAACACTATTGGCAGCCCACCGGAAAGATAAAAGAAGATTCCTAATCCCCAAAAAAAAAAAAAAAAAAAAAAACATAAAGGGAAGCACATTTTGACATTCTGCAATTACCTATCAAGCTAATAATAGGAGGAAAAACCAAAAAACACAAAAAAAAAAACATTTGAAAGTATTGAGCCAGCCCCTTGCACTACATGCTTTGCTGAATTCATCCCTAAATATGACCACTATAAAGAGGTAGGTATATAGTGTGTATTGAGCTTGGCAAAGCCAGCAGATAGAGGATTGGTATCATCTGACTGAGCAGTTGGGGAAGGGGGGTTCCTAATGAGTTTGGAACACCAAAAAAAAAAAAAAGAAAAGGGGACTCTGCATGAAGTAAAACACACAGAAAACATTTGTGCATATTTTAGGGGGTGTTTGGGGGAAACCAATACTATGGAGCAGACAAAATACATTGCTTAAGTGACTAGGCCATAGGTGTATATTGGACCAGAAGAGCATGCTGGGGAGGTAAGTGAAGGCAAAAATGCATGAAGGACAAAAGGGGCACAGCATATTAGAGCATATTGCAATCATGGTAATTAGGGAAGGAGGACAAAAATACAAGACATTAGCAAACAGAGCATACATAGAAGGGAATAGTAAAGGAGAAATGTTACCTTAATATAGTCCTCCTGCAGGACCTGGATGATAGCAGAACAGGTCTCTGGAATAATGATTCCCAGAGCCTGGGGAGAGATACCTGTGGAGAACTTCAGATCCTGAAGGCTTCTCCCTGTCGCCAAGTACCTCAACGTGGCAACAAGCCTCTGCTCCGGAGTGATGGCTTGCCTCATGCAGGTATCCTGCCTGCTGATAAAAGGGGTCAGCAAAGCCAACAGACGGTGAAAAACGGGGTTTGTCATCCTGAGAAAGTTCCTGAAATCATCAAGATTATTCTCCCGGATCTCACGAAGCAAAGGCATGTGCGAGAATTGGTCACGCTGAAGCAACCAATTCTTGGTCCATGAACTCCTCCTCGCCCTGTTCATGGACTGGTCTTGGGTTAAAACTAAAAGCCATAGCAAGCATATTACAGCGCACACATTCAAGAATTACGTTTCCTTCAGGGCTAGTTAAAAACACCTGAACATATTCAAAAAATACGGGGGTTTGGTCACACTATATGGTTATATAGTGCTAAGCCCACTTACTGCGACAAAGTACCCCGAATTAGTGGGTCCTACCCTAGTAATAGAATGAAATATCATGCGTCTCAACCATGGGAGCCAAACTCCTCTATGTGGGAGAACTGAAAGGATACCTCCTATATACTGGTGGCCACTAAATAAGAGGTAATGAAGAGGGGGAGGGGTGCTCTAACCCAAAAAAAAACTGGTCAGGGTTCATTACAACATACAAAAACATATTTGGGAAGCACTCACCAATGCGCTTAAATTCAAGATGGTGCTGCAATAAGACCAACAAGCAATAGCGAACATATTACAGCGCACAACTTCAAGAATTACGTTTCCTGCAGGGCTAGTTAAAAACACCTGAACATATTCAAAAAATACGGGGGTTTGGTCACACTATATGGTTATATAGTGCTAAGCCCACTTACTGCGACAAAGTACCCCGAATTAGTGGGTCCTACCCTAGTAATAGAATGAAAGATCCTGCGTCTCAACCATGGGAGCCAAACTCCTCTATGTGGGAGAACTGAAAGAAAACCTCCTATATACTGGTGGCCACTAAATAAGAGGTAATGAAGAGGGGGAGGGGTGCTCTAACCCAAAAAAAAAACCTGGTCAGGGTTCATTACAACAAACAAAAACATATTTGGGAAGCACTCACCAATGCGTTTAAATTCAAGATGGTGCTGCCACAAGACCAACAAGCAATAGTGAACATATTACAGCGCACACATTTTAACGCATTGGTGAGTGCTTCCCAAATATGTTTTTGTATGTTGTAATGAACCCTGACCAGGTTTTTTTTTGGGTTAGAGCACCCCTCCCCCTCTTTATTACCTCTTATTTAGTGGCCACCAGTATATAGGAGGTATCCTTTCAGTTCTCCCACATAGAGGAGTTTGGCTCCCATGGTTGAGACGCAGGATCTTTCATTCTATTACTAGGGTAGGACCCACTAATTCGGGGTACTTTGTCGCAGTAAGTGGGCTTAGCACTATATAACCATATAGTGTGACCAAACCCCGTATTTTTTGAATATGTTCAGGTGTTTTTAACTAGCCCTGCAGGAAACGTAATTCTTGAATGTGTGTGCTGTAATATGTTCGCTATTGCTTGTTGGTCTTATGGCAGCACCATCTTGAATTTAAACGCATTGGTGAGTGCTTCCCAAATATGTTTTTGTATGTTGTAATGAACCCTGACCAGGTTTTTTTTTGGGTTAGAGCACCCTCCCCCTCTTCATTACCTCTTATTTAGTGGCCACCAGTATATAGGAGGTATCCTTTCAGTTCTCCCACATAGAGGAGTTTGGCTCCCATGGTTGAGACGCAGGATCTTTCATTCTATTACTAGGGTAGGACCCACTAATTCGGGGTACTTTGTCGCAGTAAGTGGGCTTAGCACTATATAACCATATAGTGTGACCAAACCCCCGTATTTTTTGAATATGTTCAGGTGTTTTTAACTAGCCCTGCAGGAAACGTAATTCTTGAATGTGTACGCTGTAATATGTTCGCTATTGCTTGTTGGTCTTATGGCAGCACCATCTTGAATTTAAACGCATTGGTGAGTGCTTCCCAAATATGTTTTTGTATGTTGTAATGAACCCTGACCAGGTTTTTTTTTTGGGTTAGAGCACCCCTCCCCCTCTTCATTACCTCTTATTTAGTGGCCACCAGTATATAGGAGGTATCCTTTCAGTTCTCCCACATAGAGGAGTTTGGCTCCCATGGTTGAGACGCAGGATCTTTCATTCTATTACTAGGGTAGGACCCACTAATTTGGGGTACTTTGTCACAGTAAGTGGGCTTAGCACTATATAACCATATAGTGTGACCAAACCTCCGTATTTTTTGAATATGTTCAGGTGTTTTTAACTAGCCCTGCAGGAAACGTAATTCTTGAATGTGTGCGCTGTAATATGTTCGCTATTGCTTGTTGGTCTTATGGCAGCACCATCTTGAATTTAAACGCATTGGTGAGTGCTTCCCAAATATGTTTTTGTATAAAGCTAAAAGCCAGACACCAAGCCCCTGCACAGCATGAACTCTACGACGAGTACGTACACGAAACATAGCTCACAAACGGTCGGCTGGTCAGAACGGACAAACAGAAAGCACCGATAAACAGCAAGGCCTGAAAGAACGAAATGAATACCAGAAACGAGCAGACAATAAGCAGTGAAAATCAAAGCGTCCTATATCAACATATAGGCCGCAATGACCAACAAATGCGAACTGACTACACGCACCGATAAACAGATACGCACGACAAGCACAAACTGAAGAGCCCATTAGCGACCCCTGCCTATGGGACCAGGGACTGAGACATGTCATTTTAATATTAAGAATAAAGATGACAGTTGACAATAAACTTTATAAAATAAAAGGACAGTAACAGACAAAAAGGTCATGTGACTTTACCTATAAAAGGGTAAGAATCATCAACGGTTTTCAGTTGCAGCGCCGGCACTTTAAGAAGACGCATCCTCCCTGCTGTATTGATGGAGAATCTGCTGCGTCAGATGATGGACCGGGCCTCCGCTCCTGAAGGGGATTCATGGATGCGGTTCTGCCTCTCTGCTTTCCCTTCTCCGGTTCCTTCAGCCTTCGTTTCCCCCCCTTCTCTCCCTCTTTCTCTCCCACAGCTCCCCAAGCCTCTGGAAGACCTTCCGGGTCCCTCTGTTTCATCATTTCCTCCCGGGGCCCCTCCTCCGTTTCGGCTTTCGGTTTTTCAGTGGGAACCTTAGGTGATGGACAGCTCGCCAGCCCCTCCTACGATGACGCTGTCCGGCCACCACTCTGCTCCGGTCCCAGGCCCTGAGATGCCGTCATCTGAAGGCTCATGCGCAGTTAACACTGGCATGGTGCTCAGCAATAGCAAACGGACGGTCCGCCGGATCGAATCCCGGGGACCACCACCAGCTAAAAAGGGTAAATGCTCTGGAAAAAGCAATAGGAAGAATATAAATAAAAATGCACCTTTTTTGTTTATGCCTGATGATGATTTAACAAATGTTTGCGTTTCAGATCCTACTAATTTGTATAATTCCGAACCGCGATCTTCTGTGCCTGTGCATGTTATGTCTGATGTTGTGCATGATTTACCTAAAGCTGATGCTTTTAGTTCAATTTCTTTTTCTGCAGCGAATAGCTCTGGATTATTGCAGTCTGCTAAGGCTTTTTGTGACGATGCCTCTGGTTCTGCTCAGCCTGTGGTCTCACATACTGTTCCACAGATGACACCTAGTGGTGAGTCTCCGCAATTGCAGGACCTATTGTCCTGGATGTCATCCTTTGCTTCGCTTGCTGACAATTTAAAAAAATGTTTTACTGATGTTAATGTTGGTGCTTTGCCTGCTGTAAATATACGTTCGCCTGCGATTGTTGCACCAGTTGCTGAAGTTCCCGTTTTGCCTTTGCCGACTACTTCTCATGTCGTTCCTGAATGCTGTTTCAAGGAAGCGATGGCGTGTGAGATCTCGCCTCTTGGTTTTCATTTGTCACCGTCGGTCAAGAATAAAATTTGGAGGGGAGAATATGTTGAAATTCTTTCTCTATTACCTTCATTTAAGGAAAATCGTTTGGATTTTAAAGATACGGATAAGATTGACGATGACAAGAAACGATCTGTTCTGCGTACTTTTAATAATTGGCTTCAGGCCTGTTGTATTTATGCAAGCATTCTGGGTGAAAAACGCCCGGACCTTTGCAGCGGTTTGTTCAGACATCTGGATATAATCCTTGAAGCATATAAGAATTTTCCGGGTTTAGCTTGGTTTTTTTATGACGAGTCGTTTCGTCAAAAAATGGCTGTGCATAAGACTTTGACGTGGGGTACTAAGGATGTAGGTCTGTGGTTAAACCTTCTTCTACCACGTAAGCCTGCTTTACCTAACCGACTTCCTCAGTCGGCACAGTTCAAGAAAGGTTTTTGTTTTGGTTTTAATGAGGGGCAGTGTAAATGGCCGAATACATGCTGTTTTAAACATGAATGTGCTTCCTGTTCTGGTAGTCATCCGGCTTCACGCTGTTTTAAGAAACTGCATTCTAATGCGGGTACCCCTTCTAATTATACTTTTCGTGCTGGGAGCCACGCCAGTAAAGCTTTGCGCCATGTTGCCATTCCTTCGCATTTGGCCAAACCGACAGAGAGCGGAAGTTCTCATTGATGGTTTTTTATTTGGCTTTCGATTGCCGAGGTTTTCAGGTCCGGGGTGCATAAGTTGTGACAACTTAGCTTCCGCCCGCCGTTTACCGGCTATTGTTTCGGAAAAAATTTCGAAAGAAGTTTGTGACGGCAGGGTAGCGGGACCCTTTCCTGTTCCTCCTTTTGCTGAATTTAGGGTATCTCCTTTGGGTTTGATCCCTAAGAAAGAGCCAAATAGTTTCCGCTTGATACATCATTTATCCTACCCTGCTGGTTATTCTCTAAACGACGAAATCGATTCGAAATTAAGTACTGTTACGTATTCGTCACTTGATGATGCAATTTTTAAGATACGTCGCCTAGGAGTGTCAGCCTTTATGGCTAAAGCCGACATTAAATCCGCATTTCGCTTATTGCCCATACACCCTTCGGCTTTTAACTCCTTGGGTTTTCGCCATGGAGGTTTATATTACTTCGACAAATGTCTTCAGATGGGCTGTTCTTTATCGTGTACTTATTTCGAAACTTTTTCATCGTTTTTGGAGTGGGTGGTTACTTTTTTGACTGGTTCATCCAATATATTACATTATTTGGATGATTTTTTGTTTTGTGGCCCTGCAAGCACTTCTGAATGTTTATATTTGTTCACGGAATTCCGTTTAACTTGCCAACGTTTTGGGGTTCCTTTGGCTGTTGACAAGTCTGTGTGGCCTACTACTTGTTTGGAATTCCTAGGAGTTATGATCGACACTGCTGTTATGGAATGCCGTCTACCTCAGGCTAAATTGGATCGTTTGCGTTTCATGATCTCTTTTGTTCTTGCTAAACGTAAAGTTACGGTCCGCACTTTGCAGTCTTTGTTGGGTTTACTCGCCTTTGCAACACGCATTATCCCGATAGGCCGCATTTTTTCTAGGAGATTGTACATGGCCATTGCTGGTTTGAAGTCGCCTAATCATTTTGTGCGCATATCTGCTCCTTTGACGGCGGATTTGTTGGTATGGAAAAAGTTTCTTGGATCTTTTAATGGCTGCACTTTTTGGCAGACGCCTTTTCAGGATGCATCTGTTATCTCTTTATTTACTGATGCGGCTGGCAGTTGCGGCTATGGCGCCTTTTACCAGGGTCATTGGTCAGCTGGCATTTGGCCTGCGTGTTGGCATGCACAAGGATTGACTGGTAACATCGTCCTTCTTGAATTATTCCCAATCTTGGTGTCATTGGAGATTTGGGGTGTTCATTTGCGTAATTCTCGTTTATTATTCCACTCTGACAACAAAGGAGTTGCATATGCGATTAATTGCTTGTCTTCCAAATCGTTGCCAGTTTTGGCTGTCTTGCGGAGTATTGTTTTTAAGTGTCTTGAATTAAATATATGGATTAAGGTTAAATATATACCGGGTTATTCTAACGTGATTTCTGATTCTCTGTCACGTTTTCAGATGGACCGTTTTCGTACCCTGGCCCCGGATGCGGATCTTATTGGTCTTCCATGCCCGGAACATTTGTGGTCCGTGATTTGCAATGTGTGAATTCCGCTGTTCTGAACTCCCTGGCACCTTCCACGTGGGCGAATTACAACGCCACATGGATTTTATGGAGTTCTTTCCTGGTATCGTTGAATATGCCATCTACTTTTTTCTCGGAGGAATTGGTTCTTCGTTTTTTGGAACATTTGATGCACCGCTCTTATGCATATTCCCACATCCTGAAGATTTTGTCGGGAATTTCTTTCTTTTTTAAGAGCCGTGGTTTCCCTCCTTGTTCATCATTTTTCTTGGTTAAGCAGGCCCTTAAGGGTTATCGTAAGCGTTGTTTCCGCTGCGATTCACGTGTCCCGGTTACTTTGCACCTATTGCATCATTTATTGTCTGCAACTTCGGTTGTTTGCTATTCACCGTATGAAGACTTGCTGTTCAAGAAATCATTCAGTTTGATGTTTTTTGGTGCTTTCCGCATTTCGGAATTGTTTCCACGAACTTCTTCATCGATGGGTGGCCTGTTATTTTCTGATATTTCCTTGGGTCCTGAAGTTATTCAGATTAATTTGCGATTTAGCAAGACTGACCAGTTGGGCAAGGGCCGTAAGATTGTTATCGGTCGGAAAGCTGAGTCTCCTGTATGTGCTTTCTTTTGGTTGTCTAAGTATTTGTTGCAGCGGCCTTTCCTTTCCCCGCACTTGTTGCTCCACGCTTCTGGCCCCCCTGTCACCCAACGTCAATTTTCTGCCGTTCTCAAAAAATGTCTATCATTTGAAGCTGGGTCACCTACATGTGACTAGCCACTCATTTCGCATTGGCGCAGCGACTGAGGCAGCGAAAATGGGTTTACCTGACTCTGATATAAAAATGTTGGGTGGTTGGAAATCTGATTGCTTCCGTTCTTATGTTCGCCCTGACCTATGTTTCTTCTGATTTTAGGTTCTCCTCTCTCTGTATGGCTGGTTGGACACTCCTTCGTTCACTGGGCCAGTATTCGTGCAGCAAACAGAGTCTACGGGACTAATTTGAGTTTAGATTCATCTTCTGTTGTTCTTACTTGGCATGGTTCTCGTGGCATGTCTTGGTTTGACCTCCGTCCTCTGTTAACTGAATTATCTATGTTGAATAAACCTGATATTATTATTATTATTCATTTAGGGGGGAATGATTTGGGTTTACACAAGACGCTGGATTTAGTTTCCCAAATTAAATTGGATTTTCTTCACTTACGTTCTATTCTCCCTGATACTGTTTTGTTTTTTTTCTGAAATTATTCAGAGGCTTACATGGTTGCTTGACCCGAACTTGTTGTATCTGGAGAAGATCAGAAAGAGGGTGAATAGAATTGTATCAAAATTTATGCCTTTTGTTCAGGGTTTTTCATTTCGGCATTCCGATTTGGAGGGCGGGTTGGTTGGTTTTTACCGCCCTGATGGGGTACATCTTTCCGATATTGGTCTGGATATTTTTAATTTAGATTTACAAATGTGTGTGGAATTGGCCGTGGCCCGGGTGGGGTGCCAGGCTGTTTAAATTCTTTGCCTGGCATGTGGGGTATTTTTGGTATATTTGATTAGTATAGTTTGAGCTTTAATGGCTGAACTATTTCATGTTTATGTTTATATATAGTTCGAGCTCTAATAGCTGAACTATTTGTATATATGTTGGTAATGTAAAGTGATATTATATTATTAAAATGGTATTATTATTATGCCAATAATAAAGGACCACGGCCATTGTAATCCACTTTTGTAGTCTGTGTGTATTTATTGTATTGTTGTCTTTGGAATATATGTCTTCAGCCTCTGGTCCCATGAATGGCAGGAAGAGCCCATTAGCGACCCCTGCCTATGGGACCAGGGACTGAGACATGTCATTTTAATATTAAGAATAAAGATGACAGTTGACAATAAACTTTATAAAATAAAAGGACAGTAACAGACAAAAAGGTCATGTGACTTTACCTATAAAAGGGTAAGAGTCATCAACGGTTTTCAGTTGCAGCGCCGGCACTTTAAGAAGACGCATCCCTCCCTCCCTCCCTATGTCGTGGTTCTTGTTATGTGGCTATATTACATCTATGTACGGGGGTATTTTTGGTATATTTGATTGGTATAGTTTGAGCTTTAATGGCTGAACTATTTCATGTTATGTTTATATATAGTTCGAGCTCTAATAGCTGAACTATTTGTATATATGTTGGTAATGTAAAGTGATATTATATTATTAAAATGGTGGTATTATTATTATGCCAATAATAAAGGACCACGGCCATTGTAATCCACTTTTGTAGTCTGTGTGTATTTGTAGTCTGTGTGTATTTATTGTATTGTTACCTTTAGAATATATATGTCTTCAGCCTCTGGTCCCATTGATCAGTGAGTATGAGCTGTTTTTACAGCTTTTTACACACTGATCACTGGCCCAGTGTCCCCACACATGTCCCTACACAGTGTAAACACACAATGTCCCCTACATAGTGTCCCCAAAACACTGTCCCCACACATGTCCCCACACAGTAAAAACACCTGTCCCACATATGTAACAGTAAAATAATATGTCCCAATGATCATCTGCACACATATGTCCGTGATCATCTGCGCACATATAGTATGTACATGATCATCTGCGTACATATGTCCGTGATCACACAAACCAATTATTATACACTTAATGTATTTTTTTTACCAAAGACATGTAGCAGAATACATTTTGACATTTATGACAAAATTGATTTTATTGGATTTATTTTAAAACAGAAAGTAGAAAATATTATTATTATTTTTTTTTTAATTTCCACTCTTTTTTCACTTACATCGCAAAAAAAAAAAACTGATTTGTGAATAAATACTACCAAAATAAAGCTCTATTTGTGTGAACAAAATGATAACATTTTCATTTGGGTACAGTGTTGCATGACCGCGCAATTCTTATTGAAAGTGCGAGAGCACTGAAAGCTGAAAATTGGCCTGGGAAGGAAGGGGGTGAAAGCGCCGGTATTGAAGTGGTTAAATCTATGCAACAATCTTCTTCCTCTTTTGCTTTGTTGAGGTCTGTCAGTTCATGCCTGTATATCTAGCACTCTTATGCCCTGTACACACAGTCAGATTTTCTGACGAAAAATGTGCGATCGGATTGTGTTGTCAGAAGTTCCGATCGTGTGTGGGCTCCATTGGACTTTTTCCGTCGGAATTTCCGACACACAAAGTTTGAGATCTGGATCTAAAATTTTCCGACAACAAAATCCGATCGTTTAAATTACGATCGTGTGTAGACAATTTCCGACGCACAAAGTGCCACGCATGCTCAGAATAAATTACGAGACGAAAGCTATTCTCACCTCGTTCTGAACGATCGGATTTTCCGACAACTTTGTGCAACCGTGTGTATGCAAGACAAGTTTGGCCCAAAATCCGTCAGAAAAAATCAGACGGATTTTGTCATCGGAATGTCTGACCGTGTGTACAGGGCATTAAAGTGAATCTGTGCTGCACATTTTTTTCACTTGCCTGCCACTCTATTTTGCCACTGGGAGTAAAGAAAAACAGCTCTGTGCAAGTCCTGAGTCACCTGAGTGGGAGCTTAAATATGGCGAGGAGAAATATGCTCCTCCATACCCAGAAGTACCTTGTTTGCTTCCAGCTACCTTTTTAATTCTGGACCTCTCCGACATTGGTGTTAAATATACTGCAGCAGAGAAACTTCATATGTCAAAACATCCACATAGATATGTTTTTGGATCTCTTTGCTACAATAATGTCTGTGAAGATTATTAACAAGAAACTAGCACAATGAGCAATGCACGGTTGGGGAAGATTATATGGATACCACCACAATTCAGAACGTTAGATGAAAATACACATGTAATGACACGAAATGTACTTCAAATTTGCGATTTAATACACAAACAAGGAAAATGGAAATACAACTCACCATTAATTCCACTTAAGGAAACTAATTATTTCACACCGGGAAAAGGGAAATTATTTTGGATAAAAGATGAAAATGCACAATTAAAGGATATAATGAAAACAAGGAAAATATGAACAATACAAGAATTAAGGCACAAAACAGATTTGATGGGGATTAATGAGTGGCGGTATTTCCAGTTGAAGCATTTCGTTACAACATTACCACAACCAATAATATCAAGAGAGGATTTATTGCCTTTGGAGCGCTTGTGTATAGCAACGAACACAAGAAATAATATATCCCGGATCTATAAAATATTGGTGGCAATGGGTGGGCTGGAAATTCTGCCATATACTATATGGAAGTAGTAGGAGAGGGGCAACTGGGAGAAACGGGAGAGGATAGGTAACTAAAAAGGATAAAGAGATAAAGGGTGGGAATTGGGGTTAGGATAGGTTGGGGGGGAGGGGGGAGAGGATGGAGAAGGAGGAAATTAAATGTATTTATGAATGTTATTATTTTTTGACTTTTGAAAAAGTTAGTATTTTAATATAATGAAAATAAATAATTAAAAGAACAAGAAACTAAAGTTTACATAGTAATATACGTTCATATAAAATTACCTGATATCCTGATATCAATCAGCTCACTTCCATATGATAGAACTTCTGCTTCATTTATCATTTCCACATATCCACAGGAATATTTGCCCTCATCCTTCTTGGTTTTAAGCACAACTGTATGCTGTTCTTTTCCGGTGGAACTTTCTTCTTTGTGTATTTCATTTTTACCCTTGAAATATCGTATATAATGTACTTTATACTTATTCGGTGGAGAACATGTCATAGTAATCGTATCACCTGTCTCATAGAGGGGCCTTGATGGGCTCACAGAGAATGAGGGAGATGGAGGGTAAGCTAAAATGTAGATGGACAGTGTTATAATTATCAAAGAGAAAAAAGAAGCATAATAGGATGTAACAAACATCATGATCAAAGCAGTTCTAAAGTTAAAAAAAAGGTAGAAATGTCATTTGTTTTGGATTGACCTACCATTGTGGCATATTATCTATAACTCATATAGAATAAAAGGAAAAAAAACTGTGCTAAATGTGAATGTATTGGGAAAGAGGCTAACACTCAAACAAAGCTAAATGGAATGGTGGGTAATTAGCGTAGCGCTTACTAGTGGGTGCAAATATATAAAAAGGTGTAGCTGGAAACACAATGTGAGTATTGATGCAAAACAGAAAAATGTCTAAATAAATGGACAATATGTGACAGCAAAAATGTGCATAAATGTGCTAAATACAAAAGAAAAAACTCAATGCGTGTAATGTCCAAACTGGAGGGATAAACTTAAATTTATCCTATGGCCAAATAGTCCACATAAACACAAAGTGTGCAGATGCAATTCGTCCTGTAGAATAACGCCAAACCAGAGAGGAACTGTACTAAGCGAAGAACAGTGACAAGTTGTCTGTAGTCATTTCAACGTAACCTTTCATGGATAAGAAGATGGGTACTGCTGGGCGAGCATTTACTGCACCCCACATTGCTTTTATATTTACTTTTATTTTTGTGATCACTTTTACTTGTGTCATTTATACATTTTTTTTATGACATATCCCAATAAACCTATTGGTTTTGACCTGCACCATCCGGAGCCCCCCTTTGTTTTCTCTTTCATATTTCCATCATTTCATTTTGAGAAGCTGTTCCTGGGTACACTTTTTTGAGTGCACGTTTCCTTGGAGTTCGCAGATTGTGAATCGGGGACCTTGCACCAGATTTATCTCACCGTCGCCCATATACAACATCTGATCCGGACTACTCAAGCCTTACTGACTCACTGTCGTATGACATGTGTGTCCAACTTTATCGGTAAGAGTACCCATCTTCTTATCCATGAAAAGTTACGTTGAAATGACTACAGACAACTTGTCACTTTTCTTCGCTTAGTACAGTTCCTCTCTGGTTTGGCGTTATTCTACAGGAAGAATTGCATCTGCACACTTTGTGTTTATGTGGACTATTTGGCCATAGGATAAATTGAAGTTTATCCCTCCAGTTTGGACATTACATGCATTGAGTTTTTTCTTTTGTATTTAGCACATTTATGCACATTTTTGCTGTCACATATTGTCCATTCATTTAGACATTTTTGTGTTTTGCATCAATACTCACATTGTGTTTCCAGCTACACCTTTTTATATATTTGCACCAACTAGTAAGCGCTACATTAATTACCCACAATTCCTATTATCTATAAGGCTGCTTTCACACTGGAGCGGTTTGCAGGCGCTATTGAACTAAAAATAGCGCCTGCAAACCGACATAAAACAGCTGCTGCTGTGTCTCCAGTGTGAAAGCCCTGAGGCCTTTCACACTGGAGCGGTGCGCTAGCAGGATGGTAAAAAAAGTCCTGCTAGCAGCATCTTTGGAGTGGTGAAGGAGCGGTGTATACACCGTTATTATACCGCTCCTACCCATTGAAATCAATGGGACACCGTGGGGATACCGCCGGCAAAGCGCCGCTGCAGCGGCGCTTTGCGGGGGTTTTAACCCTTTTTTGGCCGCTAGCGGGGGTTAAAACCACCCCGCTAGCGGCCGCATACTGCGGCTAAAACGACGGTTAAGCAGCGCTAAATATATTGCTGCTTTACCGCCGCTGCCCGCACCGCTCCGATGTGCAAGCAGCCTAACTGCCCCCTCTCACAAGCTGATCCTGCACTGTATGTGTGGACGCTCACATCCCAGGAGCACTGGAGAGGGTAGAAAGGCATGGGCTGCTTGGGGAAAAAAGATATGTATTGTGCTTATTCTTATCTCCCTAGACAAAACAATCATTTAACCCTTGCACTGCATGGGTAATTTTTATACTAGCCCAGGTTTTAGCTTTGAAGAACCTAATAGAAAAATACTAGCATACTAAAAGGATTCAAATGCCGCATACACATGAGCCGAATTTCCATCGGAAAAATCTTGGATGTTTTTTTCCGACGGAATTCCGCTCAAGCTTGGCTTGCATACACACGGTCACATAAAAGTTCTCTGAACTTTCGGCCACCAAGAACGCAGTGATGTACAACACTACAACGAGCCAAAAATGAAGTTCAAATTGTTTCCGAGCATGCGTAGGAATTTTGCACGTCGGAATTGGTACAGACAAGGAAAATATGAACAATACAAGAATTAAGGCACAAAACAGATTTGATGGTGATTAATGAGTGGCGGTATTTCCAGTTGAAGCATTTTGTTACAACATTACCACAACCAATAATATCAAGAGAGGATTTATTGCCTTTGGAGCGCTTGTGTATAGCAACAAACACAAGAAATAATATATCCCGGATCTATAAAATATTGGTGGCAATGGGTGGGCTGGAAATTCTGCCATATACTATATGGAAGTAGTAGGAGAGGGGCAACTGGGAGAAACGGGAGAGGATAGGTAACTAAAAAGGATAAAGAGATAAAGGGTGGGAATTGGGGTTAGGATAGGTTGGGGGGGAGGGGGGGGAGAGGATGGAGAAGGAGGAAATTAATTGTATTTATGAATGTTATTATTTTTTGACTTTTGAAAAAGTTTGTATTTTAATATAATGAAAATTAAAAAATTAAAAGAACAAGAAACTAAAGTTTACATAGTAATATACGTTCATATAAAATTACCTGATATCCTGATATCAATCAGCTCACTTCCATATGATAGAACTTCTGTTTCATTTATAATTTCAACATATCCACAGGAATATTTGCCCTCATCCTTCTTGGTTTTAAGCACAACTGTATGCTGTTCTTTTCCTGTGGAACTTTCTTCTTTGTGTATTTCATTTTTACCCTTGAAATATCGTATATAATGTACTTTATACTTATTCGGTGGAGAACATGTCATAGTAATCGTATCACCTGTCTCATAGAGGGGCCTTGATGGGCTCACAGAGAATGAGGGAGATGGAGGGTAAGCTAAAATGTAGATGGACAGTGTTATAGATTTTATCAAAGAGAAAAAGGAAGCATAATAGGATGTAACAAACATCATGATCAAAGCAGTTCTAAAGTTAAAAAAAAGGTAGAAATGTCATTTGTTTTGGATTGACCTACCATTGTGGCATATTATCTATAACTCATATAGAATAAAAGGAAAAAAACTGTGTTAAATGTGAATGTATTGGGAAAGCGGCTAACACTCAAACAAAGCTAAATGGAATGGTGGGTAATTAGTGTAGCGCTTACTAGTGGATGCAAATATATAAAAAGGTGTAGCTGGAAACACAATGTGAGTATTGATGCAAAACAGAAAAATGTCTAAATGAATGGACAATATGTGACAGCAAAAATGTGCATAAATGTGCTAAATACAAAAGAAAAAACTCAATGCGTGAAATGTCCAAACTGGAGGGATAAACTTAAATTTATCCTATGGCCAAATAGTCCACATAAACACAAAGTGTGCAGATGCAATTCGTCCTGTAGAATAACGCCAAACCAGAGAGGAACTGTACTAAGCGAAGAACAGTGACAAGTTGTCTGTACTCCTGCACTCCTGCACACCTGCACTCTCTGGACTCTCTGGACTCCTGGAGACCTCCTGTCTCTCTGGGTGGAGCCCAGAACCCTGGTCCTGACTCTGCTATGAGTCCAGGACCCACCTGCTCAATCAACCAGCCAGACTCCTGGCTGTTCCCAAAACCCGTTCCCAGGATTGGAGATTCAAACTTTGGAGGAAACTGATAAAACTGATTCCTCCACATTAAATACCCCTGGAGCCCCTCAACTTGCTTATTTGGGAACCCTGGGTGACAATTACTAGGACAGGGAACTGTACTGTCACACAGGACACCAAGATTTTCACATCTGCAGTTTTTTTTAAACATATTTTTGTTTATTTTGTTTAATAAATATTACTGAAAATAATTTTGCTATATACTGTAGAGGGAGGGGTGGGAGAGGCATTAAAAAATGTAATTGCAATCAATGAAAGGTCTTTGACTCCAGCAAATTGTAGCTTATTCAGCTCGGTCAGAAAAGGGGGTGGGGACGAGTGAGCACCCCCCCTCCTGAGTCGTACCAGGCCACGTGCCCTCAACATGGGGGGGTGCCTTGGGGAAAGGGGGGCCCTGCGGCCCCCCCACCCCAAGGCACCTTGTCCCCATGTTGATGAGGACAAGGGTCTCTTCCCGACAACCCTGGCCATTGGTTGTCGGGGTCTGCGGGCGAGGGGCTTATCGGAATCCGGGAGCCCCCTTTAATAAGGAGGCCCCCAGATTCTGGCCCCCCACCCTATGTGAATGAGTTTGGGGTACGATATACCCCTACCCATTCACCTGGTGAAAGAAAAGTGTAAATAAAAAACACGACACAAGTTTTTTAAATACTTTATTACACAGCTCCGGGGGTCTTCTTCCGTCTTGGGGGGTCTTCTCACTGGATTCCTCCGCTATCTTCTGCTAGCTCTTTTACTAGCGGAGGAGCCTGGCTTTCTCCTTCGTCGCCGCCACTGTCGGGGGGTCTTGTTCCGACTTCGGGGGTCTTGTCCCGCTCTTCTGTTCTTCTTGTCGGGCCTCCGCTTTCTTCTTGCAGCTCTTTTACTAGCGGTAAAAGGGCATCCTCTGGGACTGTGACATCATAAGGGGGTGGGGTCACCATGTGACATGATACGGTGGCCCCGCCCATTGTCCCTATATAACTGGCCGCGCAACACGTCTAGGCCATTAGAAGCAGAGACAGCGTCGTGTCAACATCGGATGAAGAAAGAAGAAGAAGCAGAAGGCGGAGGCAACGACAGCGACGGCGACAGAAGCCCGGGCCACCACTAGTAAAAGTGTTGCAAGAAGAAAGCGGAGGCCCGGCAAGAAGAACAGAAGAGCGGGACAATACCTCCGAAGTCGGAATAAGACCCCCAGACGGCGGCGGCGACGAAGGAGAAAGCCGGGCTCCTCCGCTAGTAAAAGAGCTAGCAGAAGATAGCGGAGGAGTCCGGCGAGAAGACCCCCCATGACGGAAGAAGACCCCCGGAGCTGTATAATAAAGTATTTTAAAAACTTGTGTTGTGTTTTTTATTTACACTTTTTTTCACCAGATGAATGGGTAGGGGTACCCCATACTCATTCACATAGGGTGGGGGGCCGGAATCTGGGGGGCCTCCTTATTAAAGGGGGCTCCCGGATTCCAATAAGCCCCCCCACCCGCAGACCCCGACAACCAACGGCCAGGGTTGTCAGGAAGAGGCACTTGTCCTCATCAACATGGGGACAAGGTGCTTTGGGGGTGCTTGCTCATCCCCACCCCCTTTCCTGACCGGCCGGGCTGCATGCTCGGATAAGGGTCTGATATGGATATGGGGGGACCCCCACGCCATTTTTTCGGTGTAGGGATTCCCCTTTAAATCCATACCAGGTGACGGGGCTAGCTAGGTGTCAATCTCGCCAATCGAGGCGGCAACATTCACTTCCTTTGCTAGTCCCGTCTACCTGGAATCAGGTTATAAAGAAAAAGTCCGCCGGAGCCCACACACGGGCGGATTGTCCGGCGGACAATCCCGCCGGATAGTCCGATCGTGTGTACGGGGCATTAGGTGATCTGCTAATGATCTCTGCTAAAAAATTGCTTGTTGACCATGGCCCCCAGGCTTTGTTTATACAAGTTGCAATCAGAAATACAAGCATTATCATGCTCACTGTAAAACTTACTGAAACACATTTGATATGCGTTTTGATGCATTGTCGAAAATTTCTGTTCAGAGAAAGCTGCAGCTCAATGCAACCAAAACTGTAGTATGTGTATTTTTAAAATGAGTTGCAATGGGCATAACATACACTTTGCCTATAACATACAGTTAAATACAGTTAATACTCATGTATTGGAGCCAGCATGGTTTTACAAGTTGTGTGAATACCCAGAAATTATGAATTTTCCAGAGGGAGGGAGAGCACACCACCAACATGTCATTGAATCCTTGGGTGGGGCAATTCAGAGAGAGGGAAAGGAATCTTGTGTGTGTACATTTTAGCTTGAGCTACTGAG
>CM053026.1:267718110-267743393 GCA_028564925.1 Lithobates sylvaticus
CCTTTGTGTGTAGCTCACACATCCAAAACATCAGCGATCCACCTCCGTGTTTCATAGTAGGAATGGTGTACCTTTCATCATAGGCCTTGTTGACTCCTCTCCAAATGAAGTGTTTATGGTTGTGGCCAAAAATTTTAATTTTGGTCTCATCGCTCCAAATGACTTGAAGGTCATTTGGAGTGATGCCAGAATGGCAGAAGGTTTGAGGCTCGTCTCTGTGTTGTTTGGCATATTGTAAGCGGGATACTTTGTGGAATTTGCATAGTAATGGCTTTCTTCTGGCGACTCGACCATGCAGCCCATCTTTCTTCAAGTGCCTCCTTATTATGCATCTTTAAACAGCCACACCACATGTTTTCAGAGAGTCCTGTATTTCACCTGAAGTTATTTTGTGGGTTTTTCTTTGCATCCCAAACCATTTTCCTGGCAGTTGTGGCTGAAATTTTAGTTGGTCTACCTGAACGTGGTTTGGTTTCAACAGAACCCTTCATTTTTCACTTCTTGATTAGAGTTTGAACACTGCTGATTGGCATTCCCAATTCCTTGGATATGTTTTCATATCCCTTTCTTGTATTATACAGTTCAACTACCTTTTCCTGCAGATCCTTCGACAATTCTTTTGCTTTCCCCATTCTGATGGACTGGCTGCAATACACATGGGCCAAATGTTGGCCGGTTTCTATTAAACTGGCAGACATTTGGCCCGTGTGTATTAGGCTTTACAATAATTTAAAGTAGAACTATAGGCAAATCGTTTTTTCTTTTCTTTTGGAGTAAGGGAGGGTTATATTCGCCCTCTGTGTCCCCTTGCGGAGATTTCCCTTCAGTTCCCCAGAATTAGTGTCCCCATTGGAAGATTTCCCCTCTATTTGTGTTTCTGGGGACCAGGGGCGTTGCTAGGTCTACAAAAGATCTGAGGCTAGAGCCCATAGCAGCGAATTAAAGAAAGTAATACGCTTGGGCGGGCATACACATGTATATAATATACATGTGTGTGTATATATATATATATATATATATATATATATATATATTAGGGCTGCAGAAATGAAATATTAATTCCTCGATTAATCGTAAATTTTTTTGATCGATACAAATTTTTATGATCGATCCAAATTTTTTTGATCGGTACTCACCTCTCCGCCGGCTTCTGGGTCTTCAGGGAGTTCCTTTTTTTTATTATAAAAGTAATTTGACCAAATTTCTGTTTGCTGTATTCTCACTATTGGCCATCAGAGGGCTCCTCTGCACCGCAATGAGCTTTTCTCAGCAGTGTTTTGCCATGAGCTGCACTTCCCGGGTTGTAGCAGTAGAGGGAGTAGGAGTGCTCCTCTGGCGCTCCCCAGACTATACAATGAGGGTCTGGGCAGTGTCCGCGGGTCGGGCTGATCAAGGGCTCGGTGGTGTCTGCAGGCTGGAAGGAGGAAAGTTCTATCCGCAGCCCGATGTGTGAGTGTGCCGAAGATCGGGCTTCAGTTGTGCTGGAGAGAGCACTACACTGATCTCCTATGAGCTCTGATCGCTGCCACTAGGTAGGTGACACCCCATATTCTACATCTTTACTTCTACAGGGGGCTGGAGGACTACAAGTCCCAGCACGGAGGAGGAGGACTACAACTCCCAGTCGGAGGAGGAGGGGGACTACAAGTCCCGGGATGGAGGAGTGGGACTACAAGTCTTAAGCCCCATACACACGGTCGGACTTTTTCATGGATTCTGTCCGATCGGACAATGTTGTTGAAAAATCAGACCGTGTGTATGCACCATCGGAAAGTGTACGTCGGATTGTCCGCCGGACAAAGTCTTATCTCCTGCTGGAAAGATTTGCCGACAACACGGTCCGATCACACCAAATCCGATCTTGTTTACGGTTGTCCGACGGACAAAGTGCTACGCATGCTCAGAAGAAATTCTGTGACGGAAGCGCTCGGTCAGGTAAAACTACCTTTCCTAATCGACACAGCACATTCGTCACGCTGCAATGTTAAAATGTCTTTAATGCAGCGCATTCTCTTTTTCTTTACAATGCAACAAGAATGACATGTTTTAGCTGCTCCTATTCACCCGCACTTTTCACAAACTTAGTTCTTTATTACTTTTCAGCATTTATACACTACATGTTTATTTTTACTCAGATCGTAAAAGAATCTTTGTTATATTTTTAGCATGATTTGTCTTTTTTTTTTTTTTTTTTTTGGGAATACATATTTGAAGGAGATTTTTTTTTTTTTTTTGGAGGGGGGTTGTGTGTCTCAACTTAGCAAAACCACATTATTAACATTTGTATTTCTTGCTTAAATTTACTAGGAGTTTGTTGGTTGTTGGTGCCCCTTGTTAATTCTACTTTAGGATTGGTGAAATGTACCTGCCTACTCAAAGAAAAACTGTCATTGTAGAAAAGTAAAACACAATAGTCAATGATTATTTCCAATCCCAAAAAAATTTATTTAGGTCTCAGCAACAAACCAAAGAGGAACGCAGCCATGGTGAAACTTGGGGAATTTGCAAAGCCTTGGACACCCACGGCAACCATCATTTTTCACGCTTAGAAAATTGGGGGCCTGAGGAGTACCTATCTAAATAATAAGGGAGCGCAATCTGGTCCTGAAGTCCAAAACATCCGGAACTGCAGCAGATGCCATCTAGGTCCCCAGGCTCTGGTCCTACGAGAGGCTCCATCTTCTCTCAGACCAGACTGAATCAAGGTCATCACTCTCTTGTCTTCCTTGTACGCTTCCTTCCACGCCGTGGTGCTGGTGCTGGTGGGGTGGCAGAAGGAGGAGGAGGAGGCGGAGCAAGGTCACTCTCGCAAACATGTGTGAGTGGGGTCATCTCCCCAGCCATCCCCTCATTTAGGATTTTGAGGATGACATCCTCACACATGCTGCGTTGCCCCGCCTCCATACCCGTCATTTTACTGCCAACCAAGGAGGCAAAGGCCTCCTCGTAGGTGGGTGTGGCATATAGGGAGGCTGAAGCGTCTCTGATCAGCTGGAGCGCTGACTCTCCCACCTCCCCCATGCTTTTCGCCCTTCTGTAGGGAAGGCGGAGGGGAGGGACTTGGGAGACAGTCAGGCTCCTACGCCTACCCCCCTGTTGGCTGCCACTAACCCCTGCCTCCTCCTGACTGCCACCTTCCACAGCCACCTCCTGGCTGAGGTCTTCCTGTGTATGAAAAAGGGACATAGTTTCAGTTATTTGTTCATCAAACACACACAATTCTCATCTAGTGACTGTTGCAAAATGTTTACAAATAGAAAACCATACAATTCTCAGCCCTGCAGTTTAGATTCTTCCCAAAAATGTCTCCAACACCACTGTCTGTTGATATGTCAATCACGTTAGGAACTAAGCAATTGGGGATCCTGAATTAACTGAACATCATTCATTATTCCCCAAAATGGTTACAAAACTACTATACCTGGAACAAGCTGGGCTCCTGCACATATTCCATACTGGAAGGCCCAGGTTGGTCCTCGGAAGCCTCATCAGGGGTGGCGTGCGTGGAAGGGCGCGTGCAAGGAAGAGTCAAGAGTGACTTCCTGACAGTAGCCTGGTCTTTGAGAAAGTGGAGCCTCTCATAGTACCAGAGCGTGGGGACATAGACATCAGCTGCTGCAGCTCCAGATGCTAGGGACTTCCGGACCTTATTGCGCTCCCGGAAATAGGTACTCTTCATGTTGTTAATCTTCACTTTTAAGTTTGCCACGGTTGCCATGGGCAGGGTTGGCTTTACAAATGCCACAAGTTTCAGCATGGCTGCGTACCTCTTTGGTCTGTTGCTGTAGTCACGGTGCTTTGGTAGCCATAAAAGGGGAAATTCCCTGTATTTATCAATGAAGAGGGGGAGAAAACTCACGTCGTAGAAGGCCTCCATCACCTCTGCAAGACACAACACCACACAAAACAATATAAATAATGTCAGCCTAAACTCTCCTAATCTTCTCCATAAAGAAGCCTCAAGTTCGAATCAGTCTAGGCTAGTTATGTACCAACGTCAAATTGTACCTTCGTTTCTAGCGATCGTCTCGTGCGTGAGCTTTCTCTCCCCTCGTCTCCCAGATCGTGGCTACGACACAGGCGTGTGACGTTTTATATACAGTGCGCATGCGTCAAACTCCGCCCGCCCCTGACGATCTTTCTCGTCTATTCCCCACCCCTTCTCTTTACGGCGCAGTGGGGAGTGCACATGGCGGGGACACAGCAGGTGCGCCCCAAATATCCCACCAACGAGGAGGAGGAGGACGAGGAAAGTCCGGAGGCACAAACGTCCCGATCCCGGAGCCTGAAATTCAAGGCCTCCAATATGTCATTTGGAGAAATGTTGGAGATGGTGGACATATTAAAGAGGAGCGACTATGATGGGAAGTATGGGCCTTACCTCAACCCCAATGTCCGCAAGGCCAAGATCATGTCTAAAGTTGTGAGAAGGCTGTACAATCATTTTGGTACAACGATCCAAGGAGCAACTCAGGAAACGCTGGTCAGACCTGAAACTGAGGGAGGCCGATCAGTACAGAAAGATCAAGCGAGTTCTTCAAAAAAAGTAAGTAGTTGTGTTTTGTGTTTGCTTTCTTGCTTGCATACTGCTCCATGTGGTTTGATTTTTACAAAGTTGTACATTCCAAAATGGCCACTTTCAGGTTCGTCTGTGCATTCGATCGTACTCAGCCTCGATCTTTCTGCCACTGTCATGATCGTGTGTGTCCATTCGATCGTACGCAACCTCGATCGTTCGGCCACTTATAATACGATGTTTGGTGTTTTTTTTGGGGAAAGGAAGTTTGTTCTCACTAGAAATGTCATCAAGAATGTAAAGCCAATTTATTCAATGTAAAGGAGAGGTCACCCAGTAGCTGTTTACCCATCTGGACTCTAGAGCACTAGTGCTGGGACACCCAAACCCCCTTTTTATTAGGCTTTTCCACACATGTGCTCCAGTGGATACTAGAGGGGGGTCTCCATCACACAAACTTCTACCAAAAAGCTAGTAAGTTTAGCACCTTTACAAAGTGACTACATTCATGTAGTTGGCATTTGTAACTGGCCAAACAAAAATAGTGTCCGTCACTTTCAAGCAATGTTTGTCATTTCCTATTTCTGCCCTCAATAGATTGTGTTGCTAAATCTTCCTTTTGTACATTCTCATAGGGGAGCGAAAACTTGGGCCGTCTGAGGAAACCCCAAAACCAACACCTCCCAAAAAAGGTGAAAGAGCAGAAGCAGAGGAGGAGGAGGAGGAGGAAGGAGAGATCATCGAACTTGGAGAAATTGTCACCACAACAGGTGAGTGTGGGAGAACACAGCTACTGGTAAGCTAATCAATGTATGGCTGCCTCATTTCCAACACCCGATTTTTGTTTGTTTGTGGTTTTTAGGTGACGTGGATGTTGTGGAAGAAAAATCGCACTTTACCACAGAGAGTGCCCACGTACTCATCGGGGAGATAATGGTCTGCAATAGAGATCTAGATTACATAAAGCAAAACATCAATGATGTTCAACAAAAATTGAAGAACATCATTGATGTTTTAGGAAAAATATGAAAACGCACCAAGTAATTAACACACATTTGTGCCAGCTTCTGAACACATTTGCAACTTAAGAACTGTGTGAAATTTGGAACATGCACACATTGTTTCCACATGTGCTAGCTCCCATCATGGTGGATGAATGCCAACGTTTTTTTGGGGGTGCAACCACTTTACGAACTACGAAAGTGGTTGTGGTGAAGGGGTTGCACCCCCAAAAAACGTCCATTCATCCCCATGATGGAAAATGGCACTTTTAAAGCTTCTAGGCATGTGTTTTACCATCTAATGACCATTTTCAGACACAAATTGTGTGCATGTTCTAAATTTCCACTTTCCAGGGGTGACCCCCCCATGTGATGAAGGCAAGATCAAATCCACTTTGAACATATAGTCATGTCTGATCTTGTCTTCACTTGCACTACAAACCTTCTCTAGACCAAAGATTAGGTATCAAACACACAACATGAGAATAATCTTTTTGGGAAGAAGAGACTGTTACCTCCTTTTGCCCAGAAAGTGCATTCCCACTGTCGAAGGCAAAGGGAAAAAATTTCAAGGTAAAATAAGCTAAAAAGAATAGTGAAATGACAAGAAATCATAGGTTGGTTGAAATATCAGATTTATTAAAAAATGTCTCTCACACATCGTCAGGCAGAGCAATGGCCCCCCTACCCACAAAGTACTCCATATATTGCTCGCGGACCGCGCGGGCATTTAGAGGGGGCAAGGCTGGACGTGCCACTTGAAGGGCTGTGAGGTCCGCATTTGGAGGGCCCTCCACATCTGGGCCAACGGGCACCACATAGTTCCTGTTATGTCTTTTGAGGAAGTTGTGCAATATGCAACAGGCAAGAACTATGTGGTTCAGTTTGTATTCCGCCAAGTTAATTGCCGTCAAGAACAGGCGGAAGCGGCTGGCCAGGATGCCAAAAGTGTTCTCCACAACTCTTCTGGCTCTGGACAGCCTGTAGTTGAAGACCCTCTGGTCTGGGGTGAGGGTCCTCATCGGGAACGGCCTCATCAGATGGGGAGTCAACGCAAACGCTTCATCTGCGACAAAGACGAAGGGGAGTCCTTCTGCATTCTCCTCTGGAGGTGGCAAGCACAGACTGCCACTTTGGAGATGCCAGTAGAACTCCGTGTGCGCAATGGCACCACCATCCGAGATCCGGCCGTTCATCCCCACGTCCACATACATAAATTCATATGTTGCCGACACCACCGCCAACATCACTACACTATTAAACCCTTTATAATTATAATAGTGGGACCCCGAGTTGGGCGGTGGGACGATGCGGACGTGTTTCCCATCAATTGCCCCTCCGCAGTTAGGAAAGTCCCAATGGCTGGCAAAGTGGGAGGCCACAGTCTGCCATTCCTGTGGCGTGGAAGGGAACTGTGGAGTGAAACAAGAAAAAAAAATTAGTCACTTTGCACATAAACATTGCAAGCAGATTAGACAATCAACATCTTGGAACAAGAGCATTGTATAAAATTGGAGGCTGGAAAGTATTTGCAGAGAAAAGTAGAGGGTCCCCTTCACAGATTACTCACCCCCGATCAATCCCCACACTTCTGATGGGCCATTGGCAATAACTAGGGTTTTGGGGTGGGGGGGGGGGGGGGTTGTTGGACAGGTAACCCTCTGCACTTCATTGATTGGCAAATGGCTCAATAATGTGTGCTAGTTTGGCCAGACCCTCTGTACTTAACACTATTGGCAGCCCCCAGGAAAGCAAAAAAAAAATTACAAACCCCCCCCCCCCCCACCAAAAACAATAAAAAAAAGGGGCTCTACATGAAGTAAACCACACAGCAAACATTTGTGCATATTTTAGGGGGTGTTTGTTGGCAAAAAATACTATGCAGCAGACAAAATACATTGCTTAAGTGACTAGGCCATAGGTGTCTATTGGGGCAGAAGAGCATGCTGGGGAGGTAAGTGAAGGGAAAAATGCATGAAGGAGAAAAGGGGCACAGCATATTAGAGCATATTGCAATCATGGTAATTAGGGAAGGAGGTCAAAAATACAAGACATTAGCAAACAGAGCATACATAGAAGGGAATAGTAAAGGAGAAATGTTACCTTAATATAGTCCTCCTGCAGGACCTCGATGATGACAGAACAGGTCTCTGGAATAATGATTCCCAGGGCCTGGGGAGAGATACCTGAAGAGAACTTCAAATCCTGAAGACTTCTCCCTGTCGCCAAGTACCTCAATGTGGCAACAAGCCTCTGCTCCGGAGTAATGGCTTGTCTCATGCAGGTATCCTGCCGGCTGATAAAGGGGGTCCGCAAAGCCAAAAGACGGTGAAAATCGGCGTCCGTCATCCGGAGAAAGTTCCTGAAATCATCAGGATTATTCTCCCGGATCTCACGAAGCAAAGGCATGTGCGAGAATTGGTCACGCTGAAGCAACCAATTCTTGGTCCACATACTCCTCGTCACTCTGTTCATGGACGGGTCTTGGGTCAAAGCTAAAAGCCCGACACCAATTCCGCGTACAGCATGAACTCGGCGACGAGTACGCACGGGAAACATCGCTCACAAGGTCACAAAAGGTCGGCTGGTCAGAACGGACAAACAGAAAGCACCGATAAACAGCAAGGCCTGAAAGAACGAAATGAATACCAGAAACGAGCAGACAATAAGCAGTGCAAATCAAAGCGTCCTATATCAAGATATAGGCCGCAATGACCAACAAATGCGAACTGACTACACGCACTAATAAACAGATACGCACGACAAGCACAAACTGAAGAGCAGTAACGATCTGAGTCAGAAAACTGAGAAGCGCGAATCTTAAGTCACCAAACTTCGACTAACTCGAGATAAACACGGGATCAGCAGAAGGAGCCCAACGGGTGCCTGACGTGGTGCTGAACTTCCCTTTTCTAATCTCGTGGACGACGACTTACGTCACGACGTTCTTGCAGACCGGATATTCCGACAACGTAGTCCGACCGTGTGTACGCAACACCAACATCGGACAAAGTACGACGGACAGGATCCGACCGACCTGGTCCGCGGATTGTCCGACCGTGTGTATGGGGCTTTAGGATGGAGGAGGGGGACTACAACTCCCAGGATGGAGGAGGAGGGGGGACTACAACCCCCAGGATGGAGGAGGGGGGACTACAACTCCCAGGATGGAGGAGGGGGGACTACAACTCCCAGGATGGAGGAGGAGAGGGGACTACAACTCCCAGGATGGAGGGGGGGGGACTACAACTCCCAGGATGTGTGTGCGTTATAATTAATCAAAATTAGTAGATTAATCAATAAAAAAAAAAAACGATTAATCAAACACGAAAATTTTAATCAGTAACAGCCCTAATATATATATATATATATATATATATATATAAAATATTGTCACATATCTGAATGCAGATCCCCCTTACATCTATTAGATATGCACCTGAACCACCACAACATAAAGGAATATACAATGTAATACTAACATAGAAGCACACACACAGGTTGGACTTGATGGACTTGTGTCTTTTTTCAACCTCACCTATGTAACTATGTAACATCAGTGTCCTCAGAGAGCCCCCCCCCCCACTTACCTGTGCCCAGGAATACAGACTCACCTGTGCCCACATCTCAGCCTCACCAGTGCCCCGGAATACAGCCTCACCTGTGCCCAGGAATGCAGCCTCACCTGTGCACAGCAATGCAACCTCACCTGTGCACAGCAATGCAACCTCACCTGTGCCCAGCAATGCAGCCTCACCTGTGCCCAGCAATGCAGCCTCACCTATCACCACATCTCAGCCTCACCAGTGCCCAGCAATGCAGCCTCACCTGTGCCCACATCTCAGTCTCACCAGTGCCCAGCAATGCAGCTTCACCTGTGCCCACATCTCAGCCTCACCAGTGCCCAGCAATGCAGCCTCACCAGTGCCCACATTGCCCTCACCCATGCCAGGGATCAGAGAGGAGAGCCGGCCGGATCATCACACAGGCCCGGCATATCCCGCTGTGTCAGCTTTAATTTGAATTGCCAGGTACCTGGTGTCAAGCGTGTGTGGTGGCAACCAGGTGAGGAGTACAAAGACAAGTATGTCTTGTCTACAGTCAAGCATGGTGGTGGGAGTGTCATGGTCTGGGGCTGCTTGGGTGCTGCCGGCACTGGGGGGCTACAGTTCATTGAGGGAACCATGAATGCCAACATGCACTGTGACATACTGAGGCAGAACATGATCCCCCGCCCCCTCGGAGACTGGGCCACAGGGCAATATTCCAACATGATAATGACCCAAAACACACCTCCAAGACGACCCCTGCCTTGCTAAAGAAGCTGAGGGTAAAGGTGATGGACTGGCCAAGCATGTCTCCAGACCTAAACCCTATTGAGCATCTGTGGGGCATTCTCAAATGGAAGGTGGAGGGATCGCAAGGTCTCTATCATCCACCAGCTCAGTGATGTCATCATGGAGGAGTGGAAGAGGACTCCAGTGGCAACCTGTGAAGCTCTGGTGAACTCCATGCCCAAGAGAGTTAAGGCAGTGCTGGAAAATAATGGTGGCCACACAAAATATTGACACTTTGGGCCCAATTTGGGCATTTTTACTTAGGGGTGTACTCACTTTTGTTGCCAGCGGTTTAGACATTAATGGCTGTGCATTGAGTCATTTCGAGGGGACAGAAAATGTACACTGTTATACAAGCTGTACACTCTCTACTTTACATTGTAGCAAAAGGTAATTTCTTCAGTGTTGTCACATGAAAAGTTATAATAAAATATTTACAAAAATGTGAGGGGTGCACTGACTTTTGTGAGATTATATATATATATATATATATATATATATATATATATATATATATATATATATATATATACACATATACATATACATATATATATATATATATATATACACATACATATAGTATAATATAAAGCCCCTATAGCAAGGTAAAACAGCTTCTACCTTTAGAATCAATTTAAATCACTTCCTTCTCCTGCCCAGGACTACATTTCCCATGAGACATTGCTCTTCACATATTCACAAGTTCTCAGGCACTTACTGACATGTATGGATGGTGTACTGAGCTGTATGTGTGCTGCACTGTATGCAGATTGTTGTCTTGCGAGTTTTAACATTGTGCAGCGTGAGGGTGTGTAATGATCACATTCTGGTGGCAGCAGTAGGAACTCACAGTGTAACTGTCACAGAGATGACAACTGCTTTTGGGTCCATAAGGTAAAGGGACCTAACCATAATTGCCCTCTTTATTTATTTGCCAACCAGCCATAATATTTGGGGACACTGGCAAATGAGAACCGTTTCTGATCTGCAGACATGGATTTGAATATTACCTGCAAGGGGTATAGTAAGAGTCTGACTTCTTCTAGACCTAATGTTTCTCTCTTGGATCTCCTCTTCATATTCACAGTAGAAGGTAACATGGCTGATGTGCCCTAGTTCCCACTTTACAGAGGCTGAATAATCTGTCACATTTTTCTCAGAGTATTCATCAGAGGTCTTTATAAAGTAGAAGGTCTTTATTAGGTCGGAGTCTGGTGCAGAACAGTTGAGTGTCACCTGGAAGCCATCTTTGACCTCTTCTACCGAGTACCCCAAAGTGAGGTTTGGAGCTGGCAGTGGGTCTAAAAAGAGAAATAAATATGAGAAACAAGTGAGGACCATTGAGCAGTAGAAAATGAAATTGATCAGTGAGTACCGCAAACCACATGCATAAACTTTTCTTGAAATCCAGAGAAATAGAAGAAATCTCCTTCTTCTAGGTAACTCAGTAGTCTATTTATAATAGTTCTCCAAAAAATGATATTTCTATAGGCAGAATTTTGTAGACTGAATCACCATTTAGCTTCTTATATTTCTGGGGATCATCAGTGGTGAGACTTTTACGTCATAGCACTTGGCTCTTTCCTCCCTCTAAAACTGCTCCTTCTGTCACATTCCCAGTAATATAAGATAAATGGAAGTATTTGTAAACCCAATCACTAAAATGTCATATATGTGTTAACATGTTAATGCAATTCCAAAAGTAATTTTCAATATTTTAAATTCTGAAGTTTGCATTAAAACAAAAGCCCCATACACACGCTCGGACAATCCGCGGACAAGGTCGGTCGGACTTTGTCCGACGTACTTTGTCCGATGTTGGCGTTGCGTACACACGGTCGGACTACGTTGTCGGAATATCCGGTCCGGAAGAACGTCGTGACGTAAGTCGTCGTCCACGAGATTACAAAAGGGAAGTTCAGCACCACGTCAGGCACCCGTTGGGCTCCTTCTGCTGATCCCGTGTTTATCGAGAGTTAGTGGAAGTTTGGTGACTTAAGATTCGCGCTTCTCAGTTTTCTGACTCAGATCGTTACTGCTCTTCAGTTTGTGCTTGTCGTGCGTATCTGTTTATTAGTGCGTGTAGTCAGTTCGCATTTGTTGGTCATTGCGGCCTATATCTTGATATAGGACGCTTTGATTTGCACTGCTTATTGTCTGCTCGTTGCTGGTATTCACTTCGTTCTTTCAGGCCTTGCTGTTTATCGGTGCTTTCTGTTTGTCCGTTCTGACCAGCCGACCTTTTGTGACCTTCTGAGCGATGTTTCCCGTGCGTACTCGTCGCCGAGTTCGTGCTGTACGCGGAATTGGTGTCGGGCTTTTAGCTTTGACCCAAGACCCGTCCATGAACAGAGTGACGAGGAGTATGTGGACCAAGAATTGGTTGCTTCAGCGTGACCAGTTCTCGCACATGCCTTTGCTTCGTGAGATCCGGGAGAATAATCCTGATGATTTCAGGAACTTTCTCAGGATGACGGACCCCGATTTTCACCGTCTTTTGGCTTTGCTGACCCCCTTTATCAGCCGGCAGGATACCTGCATGAGACAAGCCATTACTCCGGAGCAGAGGCTTGTTGCCACGTTGAGGTACTTGGCGACAGGGAGAAGTCTTCAGGATTTGAAGTTCTCTTCAGGTATCTCTCCCCAGGCCCTGGGAATCATTATTCCAGAGACCTGTTCTGCCATCATTCAGGTCCTGCAGGAGGACTATATTAAGGTAACATTTCTACTTTACTATTCCCTTCTATGTATGCTCTGTTTGCTAATGACTTGTATTTTTGACCTCCTTCCCTAATTACCATGATTGCAATATGTTCTAATATGCTGTGCCCCTTTTCTCCTTCATGCATTTTTCCCTTCACTTACCTCACCAGCATGCTCTTCTGCCCCAATAGACACCTATGGCCTACTCACTTAAGCAATGTCTTTTGTCTGCTGCATAGTATTGTTTGCCCCAAAACACCCCCTAAAATATGCACAAATGTTTGCTGTGTGGTTTACTTCATGTAGAGCCCCCTTTTTTTGTTCTTTTGGTGGGGGGGGGGGGGGCAAACTCATTAGGAACCCCCTCCCCCAACTGCTCTGTCAGATGGTACCAATCCTTTATCTGCTGGCTTTCCCAAGGTCCATACACACTATATACCTACCTCTTTATAGTGCGCATCTTTAGGGATGAATTCAGCAAAGCATGTAGTGCAAGGGACTGCCTCCATACATTCCATTTCCTATTTTTTTGTCTTCTTTCCCTCCTATTAGCTTGCTTGGTAATTTAATAATGTCACACTGTGCCTGCCTTTTTTGGGGGGGGGGGGGGGGGGAAAGGTTATTTGATCTTTCCTGTGGCCTGCCAATAGTGTTAAGTACAGAGGGTCTGGCCAAACTAGGCCACATTATTGAGCCATTTGCCAATCAATGAAGTGCAGAGGGTTACCTGTCCACCACCCCCCCCCCCCCCAAAACCATAGTTATTGCCAATGTCCCATCAGAAGTGGGGGGATTGATGGGGGGGTGAGTAATCTGTGAAGGGGAGCCTCTACTTTTCTGTGTAAATACTTTCCAGCCTCCAATTTTATACAATGCTCTTGTTCCAAGATGTTGATTGTCTAATCTGCTTGCAATGTTTAGGTGCAAAGTGACTAATTTTTTTTTCTTGTTTCACTCCACAGTTCCCTTCCACGCCACAGGAATGGCAGACTGTGGCCTCCCACTTTGCCAGCCGTTGGGACTTTCCTAACTGCGGAGGGGCAATTGATGGGAAACACGTCCGCATCGTCCCACCGCCCAACTCGGGGTCCTACTATTATAATTATAAAGGGTTTAATAGTGTAGTGATGTTGGCGGTGGTGTCGGCAACATACGAGTTTATGTATGTGGACGTGGGGATGAACGGCCGGATATCGGATGGTGGGGCCATTACGCACACGGAGTTCTACTGGCGTCTCCAAAGTGGCAGTCTGTGCTTGCCACCTCCAGAGGAGAATGCCGAAGGACTCCCCTTCGTCTTTGTCGCAGATGAAGCGTTTGCGCTGACTCCCCATGTGATGAGGCCGTTCCCGATGAGGACCCTCACCCCGGACCAGAGGGTCTTCAACTACAGGCTGTCCAGAGCCAGAAGAGTGGTGGAGAACGCTTTTGGCATCCTGGCCAGCCGCTTCCGCCTGTTCCTGACGGCATTTAACTTGGCGGAATACAAACTGAACCACATAGTTCTTGCCTGTTGCATATTGCACAACTTCCTCAAAAGACATAACAGGAACTATGTGGTGCCCGTTGGCCCAGATGTGGAGGGCCCTCCAAATGCGGACCTCACAGCCCTTCGAGTGGCACGTCCAGGCTTGCCCCCTCTCAATGCCCGCGTGGTCCGGGACCAATATATGGAATACTTTGTGGGTAGGGGGGCCATTGCTCTGCCTGACGATGTGTGAGAGGCATTTTTTAATAAATCTGATATTTTAACCAACCTCTGATTTCTTGTCATTTCAGTCTTCTTTTTAGCTTATTTTACTTTGACATTTTTTCCCTTTGCCTTCGACAGTGGTAATGCACTTTCTGGGCAAAAGGAGGTAACAGTCTCTTCTTCCCAAAAAGATTATTCTCATGTGTGTTTGCTACCTAATCTTTGGTCTAGAGAAGGTTTGTCCTGCATAACTGACACCCAAAATACTCCTTTTCAGCACCAGGTGTGACATGTGTGTATTCTCCAAAATGCTGTGCTCCGTGTTTTCGTACAAAGCACTGTGGGTGTCATTTACATAAGTCAAATCCGCTATGCTCTACAAGTGCATTGAAAAAGTTCCCTGGGAAAGGAAATTGCAGTGCAAAGTGGATTTGCCTTTAGTAAATAACACCCATTGCCCCCCATATCCTTTACATTTTACATACATAATGCATTGTTTTATTTAAATAAGGAAGCCACACATTTTGAAAAATAAAAAAGTTTACTTGGAAAACATTCACAAGTGCGTTTACAATCTTCACGCCAAAACTGACAACATCTTGGTTATTTACAACATTATTTACAAAGATTACGCAATTTGTAAAACCAGGCATGGAGCTAAGCAGAACCTATGAAGTAGGAAAGTTCAACTTTGTAAAGTGAAGACAAGATCAGACATGACTATATGTTCAAAGTGTGTTTGATCTTGCCTTCATCACATGGGGGGGGCACCCCCGAAAAGTGGAAATTTGGAACATGCACACAATTTGGTTCTGAAAATGGTCATTAGATGGTAAAACACATGCCTAGAAGCTTCAAAAGTGCCATTTTCCATCATGGGGATGAATGGACGTTTTTTGGGGGTGCAACCCCTTCACCACAACCACTTTCGTAGTTCGTAAAGTGTTTGCACCCCCAAAAAACGTTGCCATTCATCCACCATGATGGGAGCTAGCACATGTGGACACAATGTGTGCATGTTCCAAATTTCACACAGTTTTTAAGTTGCAAATGTGTTCAGAAGCTGGCACAAATGTGTGTAAATTACTTGGTGCTTTTTCATATTTTTCCTAAAACATCAATGATGTTCTTCAATTTTTGTTGAACATCATTGATGTTTTGCTTTATGTAATCTAGATCTCGATTGCAGACCATTATCTCTCCGATGAGTACGTGGGCACTCTCTGTGGTAAAGTGCGATTTTTCTTCCACAACATCCACGTCACCTAAAAACCACAAACAAAAAAAAAATGGGGTGTTGGAAATGAGGCAGCCATACATGGATTAGCTTACCAGTAGCTGTGTTCTCCCACACTCACCTGTTGTGGTGACAATTTCTCCAAGTTCGATGATCTCTCCTTCCTCCTCCTCCTCCTCTGCTTCTGCTCTTTCCCCTTTTTTGGGAGGTGTTGGTTTGGGGGTTTCCTCAGACGGCCCAAGTTTTCGCTCCCCTATGAGAATGTCCAAAAGGAAGATTTAGCAACACAAACTATTGAGGGCAGAAATAGGAAATGACAAACATTGCTTGAAAGTGACGGACACTATTTTAGTTTGGCCAGTTACAAATGTCAACTACATGAATGTAGTCACTTTGTAAAGGTGCTAAACTGACTAGCTTTTTGGTAGAAGTTTGTGTGATGGAGACCCCCCTCTAGTATCCACTGGAGCACATGTGTGGAAAAGGCTAATAAAAAGGGGGTTTGGGTGTCCCAGCACTAGTGCTCTCGAGTCCAGATGGGTAAACACCTACTGGGTGACCTCTCCTTTACATTGAATAAATTGCCTTTACATTCTGGATGACATTTCTAGGGAGAACAAACTTCCTTTCCCCCAAAAAAAACACCAAACATCGTATTATAAGTGGCCGCACGATCGAGGTTGCGTACGATCGAATGGACACACACACGACCATGACAGTGGCAGAAAGATCGAGGCTGAGTACGATCGAATGCACAGACGAACATGAAAGTGGCCATTTTGGAATGTACAACTTTGTAAAAATCAAACCACATGGAGCAGTATGCAAGCAAGAAATCAAACACAAAACACAACTACTTACTTTTTTGAAGAATTCTCTTGATCTTTCTGTACTGATCGGCCTCCCTCAGTTTCAGGTCTGACCAGCGTTTCCTCAGTTGCTCCTTGGATCGTTGTACCCCAAAATGATTGTACAGCCTCCTCACAACTTTAGACATGATCTTGGCCTTGCGGACATTGGGGTTGAGGTAAGGCCCATACTTCCCATCATAGTCGCTCCTCTTTAATATGTCCACCATCTCCAACATTTCTCCAAATGACATATTGGAGGCCTTGAATTTCAGGCTCCGGGATCGGGACGTTTCTGCCTCCGGCCTTTCCTCGTCCTCCTCCTCGTTGGGGGGATATTTGGGGCGCACCTGCTGTGTCCCCGCCATGTGCTCTCCCACTGCGCCGTAAAGAGAAGGGGTGGGGAATAGACGAGAAAGATCGTCAGGGGCGGGCGGAGTTTGACGCATGCGCACTGTATATAAAACGTCACACGCCTGTGTCGTAGCCACGATCTGGGAGACGAGGGGAGAGAAAGCTCACGCACGAGACGATCGCTACAAACGAAGGTACAATTTGACGTTGGTACATAACTAGCCTAGACTGATTAGAACTTGAGGCTTCTTTATGGAGAAGATTAGGAGTGTTTAGGCTGACATTATTTATATTGTTTTGTGTGGCGTTGTGTCTTGCAGAGGTGATGGAGGCGTTCTACAACGTGAGCTTTCTCCCACACTTCATTGATAAATACCGGCAATTCCCCCTCTTATGGCAGGCAAAACACAGGGATTATAGCAACAGACCAAAGAGGTACGCAGCCCTGCTGAAACTGGTGGCATTTGTAAAGCCTACCCTGCCCATGGCAACCGTCGCAAACTTAAAAGTGAAGATAAACAACATGAAGACTACCTATTTCCGGGAGCGCAATAAGGTCCTGAAGTCACAAGCATCTGGAGCTGCAGCAGCTGATGTCCATGTCCCCACGCTCTGGTACTATGACAGGCTCCACTTTCTCAAAGACCAGGCTACTGTCAGGAAGTCACTCTCGACTCTTCCTTGCACGCGTCCTTCCACGCACGCCACCCCTGATGAGGCTTCCGAGGACCAACCTGGGCCTTCCAGTCAGGAATATGTGCAGGTGCCCAGCTTGTTCCAGGTATAGTAGTTTTGGAACCAGTTTGTTGAATAATGAATGATGTTCAGTTAATTCAGGATCCCCAATTGCTTATTTCCTAACGTGATTGACATATCAACAGACAGTGGTGTGGGAGACATTTTTGGGAAGAATCTAAACTGCAGGGCTGAGAATTGTATGGTTTTGTATTTGAAAACATTTTGCAACAGTCACTAGATGAGAATTGTGTGTGTTTGATGAACAAATAACTGAAACTATGTCCCTTTTTCAGACACAGGAAGACCTCAGCCAGGAGGTGGCTGTGGAAGGTGGCAGTCAGGAGGAGGCAGGGGGTAGTGGCAGCCAAGAGGGGGGTAGGCGTAGGAGCCTGACTGTCTCCCAAGTCTCTCCCCTCCGCCTTCCCTACAGAAGGGCGAAAAACATGGGGGAGGTGGGAGAGTCAGCGCTCCAGCTGATAAAAGATGCCTCAGCCTCCCTCTATGCCACACCCACCTACGAGGAGGCCTTTGCCTCCTTGGTTACAAGTAAATTTACGGGTATGGAGGCGGGGCAACGCAGCATGTGTGAGGAGGTCATCCTCAAAATCCTAAATGAGGGGATGGCTGGGGAGATGACTCCCCTCACACATGTTTGCGAGAGTGACCTTGCTCCGCCTCCTCCTCCTCCTTCTGCCACCCCACCAGCACCAGCACCACGGCGTGGAAGGAAGCGTACAAGGAAGACAAGAGAGTGACAACCTGGACTCAGTCTGGTCTGAGAGAAGATGGAGCCTCTCGTAGTACCAGAGCCTGGGGACCTAGATGGCATCTGCTGCAGTTCCGGATGTTTTGGACTTCAGGACCAGATTGCGCTCCCTTATTATTTAGATAGGTAGTCTTCATGCCCCCAATTGTTTAAGTCTGTAAAATGATGGTTGCCATGGGTGTCCAAGGCTTTGCAAATTCCCCAAGTTTCACCATGGCTGCGTTCCTCTTTGGTCTGTTGCTGAGACCTAAATAAAGGTTTTTTTGCTTTGAAATAATCATTGACTATTGTGTTTTACTTTTCTACAATGACAGTTTTTCTTTGAGTAGGCAGGTACATTTCACTAATCCTAGAATTAACAAGGGGCACCAACAACCAACAAACTCCTAGTAAATGTAAGCAAGAAATACAAATGTTAATAATGTGGTTTTGCTAAGTTGAGACATACAAACCCCCTCCAAAAAAAAAAAAAACCTCCTTCAAATATGTATTACCCCAAAAAAAAAAAAAAATCTGGTTAAAAAAATAAGAAAGATTGTATTACGATCTGAGTAAAAATAAACATGTAGTGTATAAATGCTGCAAAGTAATAAAGAAGTAAGTTTGTGAGAAGTGCGGGTGAATAGGAGCAGCTAAAAGATGTCATTCTTGTTGCATTTTAAAGAAAAAGAGAATGCGCTGCATTAAAGACATTTTAACATTGCAGCGTGACGAATGTGCTGTGTCGATTAGGAAAGGTAGTTTTACCTGACCGAGCGCTTCCGTCACAGAATTTCTTCTGAGCATGCGTAGCACTTTGTCCGTCGGACAAGCGTACACACGCTCGGATTTGGTGTGATCGGACCGGGTTGACGGGAAATCTTTCCAGCAGGAGATAAGACTTTGTCCGACGGACAAACCGACGAACACTGTCCGATGGTGCATACACACGGTCTGATTTTTCAACAACCTTGTCCGATCGGACCAAATTGATGAAAAAGTCCGACCGTGTGTATGGGGCTTTAGTGTACATTTTTCTCATTGTTTCTAATAAAATTCAAGTGAAAGAAAAGGAGGAGAGAGACAATCATTTATAATACCAGTGTTGTATTAGCAAACTAAATGTCATTGCGTAGGGTTTAAATCTACTTTAAAAAATCCAGTGTGGTGTGGATAGAGGAGCACCTCCATATTTAATCACAAGTGAAATCACCAACAGACATAATGAACCAATTGTAGATTTAATTCTACACACAGAAATATAAGTTTTGGTTAAATGACAATTTAACTGGAATTCTTTTTTTATTCCTACCGATGTATTAAAATTCCATGAAGATAATAGTACTGTCATGAATCAGAACAATGATTCAGTGACTTTGATATTCAGTTGTGAGCAGCCTATATTTGTTATTACGGACATTTTTTTCTCACTTCTTGAATGCATATTATCCATATTCTGCATGCATCAGTAGTGTGACTTGATGCATTTAAAGTGCACACACATCTTGCGTTAGCATAAAGCAATATGTTTCTTGAACTAAAACCTGAACCTTATGCAACATAAAAAAATGATGAAGAGAAACTTACCAATCACATGCAGATTAAGAGGTTGGCTTGTGAATGACTCTAACATTCGACCCCATATGTTTCTATGGTACGTACAAGTGTAGTTTCCACTGCCACCATGGTTTAGACTTAGTATTGAATAACGGTATACCTTCTCGGGGACAGTAGACTTCATAAGGAGTTGATCATTCTTATGTATATTAAAATTGTAATCAGCACTAGAATCCGCCGTGCATAACATTTGAAGAGTCTCTCCTGTTACATACAACTGGTAGTTTGGCACCAGCATCAGAACTGGAGCAACAGGTACATCTGAAATAACAACAACAGAAGGCGTTAGTCAAGATAATAATTATTCTAGAGCCCAAAGATCACTGCAGTTAATTCAGCAATGTGTCATTCAGTGATGGCTGGTGCTCAAAATTTTTTTGGGGGTGCAAACAAACTGAAAAATTGAACAGTTAATAATGCAGTACTGTAAAAAGCCATTTATTAGGTGATTATGTATCATTACTGCAAGATAAAACTGTACCCATCAATTGCAGCCTCACTGTGCCCATCAATTGCAGCCTTACCATGCCCATCAAATGCAGCTTCACTGTGCCCATCAATTGCAGCCTCCCTGTGCACATAAATTTCAGCCTCACTGTGCCCATCAAATGCAGCCTCGCTGTGCCCATCAAATGCAGCCTCACTGTGCCCATCAATTGCAGCATCACTGTGCCAGTCACAGTAGGCCCAACACATCCACATTTCAAGTAAAAGAAAATAGAACTACTTAACATAAGGTGTCCTCTTTTACATCAGGTGTGCCAATCAGAGTCCCCCTTTACAACAGGTGTCCCCCATAAGCACCTCCTTGACATCAGGTGTCCTCATAAGAGTCCCTCTTTACAGCAGGTGCCCCTCTTTACATTAGGTGTCCCAATCAGAGTCCCCCTTTACAACAGGTGTCTCCATCAGCACCCCTTTACATCAGGTATCCCCATCAGGGTCCGCCTATACATTAGGTGTCCCCATCAGAGTCCCCCTACACATCAGGTGTTCAAATCAGAGTCCCCTTTACATCAGGTGTCCCCATCAGAGTCCCCCTATACATCATGTGTCCCCATCAGAGTACCCCTTTACACCAGGTGTGCCCATCAGAGTCCCCCTATACATCAGGTGTGCACTTTAGAGTCCCCTATACATCAGGTGTTCAAATCAGAGTCCCCCTTTACATCAAGTGTCCCCATCAGAGTCCCCTTTACATCAGGTGTGCCCATCAGAGTCTCCCTATACATCAGGTGTCCCAATAAGAGTGCCCTTTTACAACAGGTGTCCCCATCAGCATCCCCCTATACATCAGGTGTCCCCATCAGAGTCCCCCTATACATCAGGTGTGCCCATCAGAGTCCCCCTATACATCAGGTGTTCAAATCAGAGTCCCCTTTACATCAGGTGTGCCCATCAGAGTCCCCCTATACAACAGGTGTGCCCATCAGAGTCCCCCTATACATCAGGTGTCCCCATCAGAGTCCCCCTGTACATCAGGTGTCCTCATCAGAGTCACCGTGGAGTCACTGATACACTGATGTGCCTCTGCTCCACCCCCCCACACTACTATTATATGGCTCCTCCCCATCTTCCCGTGACTCCTCCAATCCGGTAAGAGCAAGTTATTTTTATCTGACCAGCACCTGACTTAACCTATTCGAGTATGCTAGTTACTTCCACCCCATAATGTATGTCCTGCGCTTACATTTCTTTCCAGCTGCGTACATGTCTTGACTAGGGTAGTTCAGATAACTTACTACCCCAACTCAAAATTGTACATACCACTCCTACTTATTACTAAATAAGGACACTGACACTGTATTGGATTTAAATGGCCGGTTCGGCCTTTATTAACTCAAAACCAAAATAGAATATAAACAATATTAAATACTTCAGCTCCAATCCGAATAACTGGTTGCCAGTCCCTGACAACCCCATCTTCCCAACTTTGGAAACTGTGGTACCTCTAAGTTAGGTTCTGTCCCCAGCCGCCAAATACTGCCTCAAGGACTCGCTAACTGACCACAGACCCCTACCACCTTACTACCCGGTAGTCTAGACTGAACCAAACCAACCAGGAGGACTCCACACCTGAGATTGGTCCCACCGTTTTCTAGAATACCTAATGTTGTATACCTATCGTCAAGGACCCAACCGCAGACGCCGTCTTCTTCACCACTTCCAAACCACTTCCACTAGGACGGGAGGGAGGGACGTTGCACCACTATTTCTGCCTCCGATTGATATGCCTCTGCTCCACCCCCACACTACTATCACACGGCTCCTCCCCGTCTCCCCATGACTCCTCCAATCCGATAAGAGCAAGTTATTTTTATCTGACCAGCACCTGACTTAACCTATTCCAGTCTGGTAGTTACTTCCACCCCGTCATGTATGTCCTACTAACTGACCACAGACCCCTACCACCTTACTATCCGGTAGTCTATTAGCCTAACTCTTGAGATGAAGCATATGGGAGATATAGTGCAATTATGGAAACCAAAATGGAGGAATGCGCTGACACAGTGAATGACTTAGCACATGCATATACAGAACAAAAAGATGACACTATGTGGATCAAAGCAAAGCTGGCGAATCTTGAGGACCGCTCTCACCACAATAACATTAAAATACGCTGCATTCCTGAGTCCATTCCACCCACAGAGTTGCACAAGTATGCTAGCACCATGTTTTCTGCACTACTGCAAGAATTATCACCAATAGAGCTCACTATTGACCGTATTCACAGAATACCTAACCCACGCCACCTAGAAGAAGTTGTCCCCAGAGATGTACTCCTGAGGAGGCTAAAGAGCAAATCTTATCAAAGGCAAGGGAAGTATCCACCCTTCCAGCACCATACTCAGATATCCAACTGTTTGCTGATCTCTCACAATTTACCTTGCAGATGAGAAGGCAACTGAAAACAGTGACAAAAGCCCTAACTAACCATGAGATAGCCTACAGGTGGCGCCATCCAGCAACTATACTGGTCAATTACAATGGAGCCCACCACTCAATTTCTACCATTGAAGGAGGAATGAAACTTCTCCACTTGTGGGGTATCATCCTGGAACCCCCACGCAACCCGCCGGATACACACAGGAAACCCAACCCCTTTCACTTTGACATAACCGTGGGAACATCAAGACCAAAACACAAGTGAAGATCCTTGCCCTACCATCACTAGGCAACAGCAATAAGTCCGGTCTGGCTTTACGCTCAACCAACCAGATTTTTGAACTTTCCCCCAAGTTCGGTCAGCATCTCTTAAGAATTGCACACTGCTGAAGTGACTGTCTGTTTATTTTAAGTTGTATTTTTCATTTTTATTTCTGTCGTAGTCTTTTTAGCACTCACCCTCTCGCAAACCTTAATCTGGAAGCTAAGTGTGTTATACCTTTCTTTAGATCCTTGAAGAACGAATGCTCTCGCAGTCCCGTTCGGAGCATCCAAGTACAGATTTCCTCCATCAACAACAACCGCATTCTTGAGGACACTCGATCTACTCCAACCGTAAGTTAACCATAACCAAGTTACAGACCACCACCCATTATAATGTCCTTCAGCATACTATCCCTAAATGCAAAGGGCCTGAATTATCCGGAAACATGTGGAAATGTGGAAATCAGCTCTATCCCTTAAATGTGATATTCTTTGCGTCCAAGAGACACACTTTGCTCAAGATGCATCTCCCCAGTGCCAACATAGGCAGTTCCCACATACATATCAAGCCTGCTATTCTAAGAAACAAAGAGGCGTTTTAATAGCCATCAGGAACACTATTTCCTTTCAACTCCATAAATGCATTACAGATCCAGAAGGACGTTACATCATCCTACTTTGTACTATCAACAATGTGCAATATACTTTAGTCTCCAACTCCAACTCCTCAAAAGGACTCTATCTACAGCAAAAAAAGTCCAACAAGATCTGCTGATCTGTGGAGACTTCAATTTGGTCCCCTCGACCACTGACTCCAAAAGTCATGCATCCCTGGCGTTGTTTAAATTCTCACGGATGGGGTGCTTAACAGCCTTTAAAATGCCTAATCTTCCCCAAATCCTCTCTCTATTTAGAACCCTCCCAATCCCAATTCCCACTAGCTACTTTAAATCACTTCAAACTATACTATCTAAATTCATATGGCAGGATAAAAGAACTAGGTGTTAATCTAAATTCATATAGCAAGGTAAAAGAACTAGGTGCGCTCATGTAAAACTAATTAAACAACGGCAGGCGGGTGGAACTGGCTACATAGACATTTATGATTATTACTTGGCCTCTGTGCTCACACAAACAAAAGAATGGTTTCTATCTCCCCCCTCCAAATTATGTGGGAAAATGGAAGCTTCCACTATTCTAGGTGGCAATTTATGTACATGGCTATTCTCTATTACACTTGGAGCTAAAATCCCTCCTTATGTCTCCCCAACTATTTTAGCAACACTCAAAACCTGGGACCGATTTATAAAAAGTAGCTCATCGCACCCTCTCAAATCCAATCTCCAAATTCCTCTAGAGGCATTGCATAATTTAATGCACTCAACATCCTATGCAACGTGGAAAGCGAAAGGAATAACGTACCTAACTGATCTGATCAGTAAGGAAAAAAATCAAATCATTCCCCACCTTACAAAATGAATTTCACTTACCAAACTCAAACCTTTTCTTTTACATCCACACTCAACATTGCATTGCCATGCTTCCTACGTGGTCCTGCAAAATTCCCCAATTGGCTTGGATCTTTTTTAGAACCCCCACACGACACCAAAAGGGAAACTCACTTTTTTATAATCTCCTTCAACAAAAGAGTATCTTTACCAAAACAACACCATTACTGGGAATCGGATCTAGGATGTACCTATACAGTGGATCAATGGGCTAAAGCCTGCAACTCCACATACAAATAAAACTGACACAACGCTGGTACCTTACCCCTGATAAATTGTCCAAATATGACACAAAACTAGACAATAAATGCTGGAGGATGTGTGGACAGAGGGGAGATATGCTCCATATATTTTGGAAATGCCCCAAATAACACATTATTGGAAATCAATCTCCCACTTACTCTCTGAAATTACCCAAACAATAATCCCCCTCAGGCCTACACTAGCACTATTATCTCTCGACATGGAACACTACCCAAAACCAGTTAGACATATCATAACGCATATATTATCGTCAGCGAGACTCAACGTTACCAGAACATGGAAAAAACCTGGCCCACCCACACTGGGTGATGTGGTGAACACAACCCCCGTACACTATCACATCTATGAACACTAGCATTAAGAAACAAAAACAAAGATCACGCCTATAGATTGTGGCAACCATGGATAAACTGGACTAGCTCCCCAGGAATTGTCAGGGCTCTTAGCTCCTAACCTCACTATCTAGGAATTCTATTGTTCTTGTTCAATGGTTTAAAGTTTAATATATGACTTACCTTGAAAATATAGATCTACACGATTAAGGTATACATTATTAGAGGGATAGAGTT
>CM053026.1:267743887-267902194 GCA_028564925.1 Lithobates sylvaticus
TTACATGTATATTTCCCAGAAGCATTTTCCAAGGACGCAGATATTGTATAATCACTGTGCAATGGATACCCTTCATGAATTTTCTTCTTTTCCTGGTAAATCTGTATTCCTTTTGCTGATATACCAATTGGTGGTGAGCAGGTCAAAGTAAAAGATTCCTCTTTAGTATACACAGTGTATGAAGGTGTCAGTCTAATAGAGGGTGCCTCTGGGGTCTCTGCAATAAGAAGGTTAAAGATTTCATACAGTTTAATTTTAAGGACATTTCTTATGTATTTAATTAATCTAGTTTACTAATTTTAGAAGATAATTTTTGCATTCATACCACAGAGTACTTTAAAACTGGACTAAAAGGTTTGCTGGATAACTCGCCCCCTCTTCTGCTCCTTGCATTCCCTGCAAAGTTCCCCTGCTGGAGGCCTTTCCATAATCAGTGTGTAAATTCTGGCTTGGCTCTGGGTTGGACGGTCTACTGTCCCCCGTAACAGCACTTGGGCATGCCAATTGCCATTGCCAGCACCTAGCACTGTATAGTGAGTAGGGATGGGCCCGGTGCTCGATGCGAACCCACGTTCGCATCGAGCACCGGGCGTTCGCTCGCTCGGCGAGCCCAGAACTATTTTGGCCGCGCGCATCCCGTGCGGGTGATGCGCGCGGCCCCGCAATGCATTGCGGCCGGCGCGGCCGGCGCAGTGCATTGCTGGCTGATGATTGGCCAAGCATGCACTGTGACCCCGCATGCTTGGCCAATCACAGCCCCGGAAACTCGAAGAGCCATAATTGGCTACAGGCAGGACGCCTGTAGCCAATTACAGCTCAGGGGCTGTAGTACACGCCCCCCCCTATAAAAGGCCGCCACGCCGTCTGCGCCGGTCACATGCTGTTCCGGCGCAGATAGAGCAGGCTAGATCTGTGACACTCTGCTGGATTTAGTTAGTTAGAGAGATTTACTTAGAGAGATCGAGTTAGATAGATTCATTCATTTAGATTGATTTAGAAAGAGGGGCTTGTAGTGTGTTCGTGGCAGGCAGGCAGAGCTCCTATATTTTGTTCCCAGAAGCACCTATAGGACTTGTAGTGTGTTCGTGGCAGGCAGGCAGAGCTCCTATATTTTGTTCCCAGAAGCACCTATAGGACTTGTAGTGTGTTCGTGGCAGGCAGGCAGAGCTCCTATATTTTGTTCCCAGAAGCACCTATAGGACTTGTAGTGTGTTCGTGGCAGGCAGGCAGAGCTCCTATATTTTGTTCCCAGAAGCACCTATAGGACTTGTAGTGTGTTCGTGGCAGGCAGGCAGAGCTCCTATATTTTGTTCCCAGAAGCACCTATAGGACTTGAAGTGTGTTAGTCCCATCACACAGACCTACATTTTCTTCCCAGAAGCACCTATAGGACTTGAAGTGTGTTAGTCCCATCACACAGAGATCATATATTTTGTTCCCAGAAGCACCTATAGGACTTGAAGTGTGTTAGTCCCATCACACAGACCTATATTTCCTTCCCAGAAGCACCTATAGGACTTGAAGTGTGTTAGTCCCATCACACAGAGATCATATATTTTGTTCCCAGAAGCCCCTATAGGACTTGAAGTGTGTTAGTCCCATCACACAGACCTACATTTTCTTCCCAGAAGCACCTATAGGACTTGAAGTGTGTTAGTCCCATCACACAGAGATCATATATTTTGTTCCCAGAAGCACCTATAGGACTTGAAGTGTGTTAGTCCCATCACACAGAGATCATATATTTTGTTCCCAGAAGCACCTATAGGACTTGAAGTGTGTTAGTCCCATCACACAGACCTATATTTCCTTCCAGAAGCACCTATAGGACTTGAAGTGTGTTAGTCCCATCACACAGAGATCATATATTTTGTTCCCAGAAGCACCTATAGGACTTGAAGTGTGTTAGTCCCATCACACAGACCTACATTTTATTCCCAGAAGCACCTATAGGACTTGAAGTGTGTTAGTCCCATCACACAGAGATCATATATTTTGTTCCCAGAAGCACCTATAGGACTTGAAGTGTGTTAGTCCCATCACACAGACCTATATTTCCTTCCCAGAAGCACCTATAGGACTTGAAGTGTGTTAGTCCCATCACACAGAGATCATATATTTTGTTCCCAGAAGCACCTATAGGACTTGAAGTGTGTTAGTCCCATCACACAGACCTACATTTTCTTCCCAGAAGCACCTATAGGACTTGAAGTGTGTTAGTCCCATCACACAGACCTATATTTCCTTCCCAGAAGCACCTATAGGACTTGAAGTGTGTTAGTCCCATCACACAGAGATCATATATTTTGTTCCCAGAAGCACCTATAGGACTTGAAGTGTGTTAGTCCCATCACACAGACCTACATTTTCTTCCCAGAAGCACCTATAGGACTTGAAGTGTGTTAGTCCCATCACACAGAGATCATATATTTTGTTCCCAGAAGCACCTATAGGACTTGAAGTGTGTTAGTCCCATCACACAGACCTATTTTTCCTTCCCAGAAGCACCTATAGGACTTGAAGTGTGTTAGTCCCATCACACAGAGATCATATATTTTGTTCCCAGAAGCACCTATAGGACTTGAAGTGTGTTAGTCCCATCACACAGACCTACATTTTCTTCCCAGAAGCACTATAGGACTTGAAGTGTGTTAGTCCCATCACACAGAGATCATATATTTTGTTCCCAGAAGCACCTATAGGACTTGAAGTGTGTTAGTCCCATCACACAGACCTATATTTCCTTCCCAGAAGCACCTATAGGACTTGAAGTGTGTTAGTCCCATCACACAGAGATAATATATTTTGTTCCCAGAAGCACCTATAGGACTTGAAGTGTGTTAGTCCCATCACACAGAGATCATATATTTTGTTCCCAGAAGCACCTATAGGACTTGAAGTGTGTTAGTCCCATCACACAGACCTATATTTCCTTCCCAGAAGCACCTATAGGACTTGAAGTGTGTTAGTCCCATCACACAGAGATCATATATTTTGTTCCCAGAAGCACCTATAGGACTTGAAGTGTGTTAGTCCCATCACACAGACCTATATTTCCTTCCCAGAAGCACCTATAGGACTTGAAGTGTGTTAGTCCCATCACACAGAGATCATATATTTTGTTCCAGAAGCACCTATAGGACTTGAAGTGTGTTAGTCCCATCACACAGACCTACATTTACTTCCCAGAAGCACCTATAGGACTTGAAGTGTGTTAGTCCCATCACACAGAGATCATATATTTTGTTCCCAGAAGCACCTATAGCACTTGAAGTGTGTTAGTCCCATCACACAGACCTATATTTCCTTCCCAGAAGCACCTATAGGACTTGAAGTGTGTTAGTCCCATCACACAGAGATCATATATTTTGTTCCCAGAAGCACCTATAGGACTTGAAGTGTGTTAGTCCCATCACACAGACCTATATTTTTATTCCCAGAAGCACCTATAGGACTTGAAGTGTGTTAGTCCCATCACACAGAGATCATATATTTTGTTCCCAGAAGCACCTATAGGACTTGAAGTGTGTTAGTCCCATCACACAGACCTATATTTCCTTCCCAGAAGCACCTATAGGACTTGAAGTGTGTTAGTCCCATCACACAGAGATCATATATTTTGTTCCCAGAAGCACCTATAGGACTTGAAGTGTGTTAGTCCCATCACACAGACCTATATTTCCTTCCCAGAAGCACCTATAGGACTTGAAGTGTGTTAGTCCCATCACACAGAGATCATATATTTTGTTCCCAGAAGCACCTATAGGACTTGAAGTGTGTTAGTCCATCACACAGACCTATATTTTCTTCCCAGAAGCACCTATAGGACTTGAAGTGTGTTAGTCCCATCACACAGAGATCATATATTTTGTTCCCAGAAGCACCTATAGGACTTGAAGTGTGTTAGTCCCATCACACAGAGATCATATATTTTGTTCCCAGAAGCACCTATAGGACTTGAAGTGTGTTAGTCCCATCACACAGAGATCATATATTTTGTTCCCAAAGCACCTATAGGACTTGAAGTGTGTTAGTCCCATCACACAGACCTACATTTTCTTCCCAGAAGCACCTATAGGACTTGAAGTGTGTTAGTCCCATCACACAGACCTACATTTTCTTCCCAGAAGCACCTATAGGACTTGAAGTGTGTTAGTCCCATCACACAGAGATCATATATTTTGTTCCAGAAGCACCTATAGGACTTGAAGTGTGTTAGTCCCATCACACAGACCTATATTTCCTTCCCAGAAGCACCTATAGGACTTGAAGTGTGTTAGTCCCATCACACAGAGATCATATATTTTGTTCCCAGAAGCACCTATAGGACTTGAAGTGTGTTAGTCCCATCACACAGACCTACATTTTATTCCCAGAAGCACCTATAGGACTTGAAGTGTGTTAGTCCCATCACACAGAGATCATATATTTTGTTCCCAGAAGCACCTATAGGACTTGAAGTGTGTTAGTCCCATCACACAGACCTATATTTTCTTCCCAGCAGCACCTATAGGACTTGAAGTGTGTTAGTCCCATCACACAGAGATCATATATTTTGTTCCCAGAAGCACCTATAGGACTTGAAGTGTGTTAGTCCCATCACACAGAGATCATATATTTTGTTCCCAGAAGCACCTATAGGACTTGAAGTGTGTTAGTCCCATCACACAGAGATCATATATTTTGTTCCCAGAAGCACCTATAGGACTTGAAGTGTGTTAGTCCCATCACACAGACCTACATTTTCTTCCCAGAAGCACCTATAGGACTTGAAGTGTGTTAGTCCCATCACACAGACCTACATTTTCTTCCCAGAAGCACCCATAGGACTTGAAGTGTGCTAGTCCCATCACACAGACCTATATTTTCTTCCCAGAAGCACCCATAGGACTTGAAGTGTGTTAGTCCCATCACACAGAGCTCCTCTATTTTCTTTGCAGAAGCACCCACAGGACTTCTAGTGTGTTAGTGGCATCACACAGAGCTCCTCTATTTTCTTTGCAGAAGCACCCATAGGACTTTCTAGTGTGTTAGTGGCATCACACAGAGCTCCTCTATTTTCTTTGCAGAAGCACCCATAGGACTTCTAGTGTGTTAGTGGCATCACACAGAGCTCCTATATTTTCTTCTCAGCAGCACCCACAGGACTTCTAGTGTGTTAGTGGCATCACACAGAGCTCCTCTATTTTCTTTTGCAGAAGCACCCATAGGACTTCTAGTGTGTTAGTGGCATCACACAGAGCTCCTATATTTTCTTCTCAGCAGCACCCACAGGACTTCTAGTGTGTTAGTGGCATCACACAGAGCTCCTCTATTTTCTTTGCAGAAGCACCCACAGGACTTCTAGTGTGTTAGTGGCATCACACAGAGCTCCTCTATTTTCTTTGCAGAAGCACCCATAGGACTTCTAGTGTGTTAGTGGCATCACACAGAGCTCCTATATTTTCTTCTCAGCAGCACCCACAGGACTTCTAGTGTGTTAGTGGCATCACACAGAGCTCCTCTATTTTCTTTGCAGAAGCACCCACAGGACTTCTAGTGTGTTAGTGGCATCACACAGAGCTCCTCTATTTTCTTTGCAGAAGCACCCATAGGACTTCTAGTGTGTTAGTGGCATCACACAGAGCTCCTATATTTTCTTCTCAGCAGCACCCACAGGACTTCTAGTGTGTTAGTGGCATCACACAGAGCTCCTCTATTTTCTTTGCAGAAGCACCCATAGGACTTCTAGTGTGTTAGTGGCATCACACAGAGCTCCTATATTTTCTTCTCAGCAGCACCCACAGGACTTCTAGTGTGTTAGTGGCATCACACAGAGCTCCTCTATTTTCTTTGCAGAAGCACCCACAGGACTTCTAGTGTGTTAGTGGCATCACACAGAGCTCCTCTATTTTCTTTGCAGAAGCACCCATAGGACTTCTAGTGTGTTAGTGGCATCACACAGAGCTCCTATATTTTCTTCTCAGCAGCACCCACAGGACTTCTAGTGTGTTAGTGGCATCACACAGAGCTCCTCTATTTTCTTTGCAGAAGCACCCATAGGACTTCTAGTGTGTTAGTGGCATCACACAGAGCTCCTATATATTCTTCTCAGCAGCACCCACAGGACTACCGACTACAATGGCTGGAAGACCGCCAAGGGGAGGCAGAGCGTGCAGAGCCAAGAACACAGGGCAGGCAGGCTCTGTTTCTAGTGGACGTGGCCGTGGACGTGGTCGTGCATCGTCATCAGCACGTGGCCATGGGACACGCGCGTCTTTGTTTTCGGCAGCTGGACATGTGGAGCCGCATCATGCTGAAGGCTTGGTAGAATGGATGACCAAGCCCTCCTCATCCTCCTCATCCTCTCTCACCCAGGCTCAGGGTACTGACAGAGCATCATCAGCCACCCCTTCCCTAGACCCACCATGTCCTCCTGAGGAGTCCCCCGAACTCTTTGAGCACAGTGTTGGGTACATGCTCCAGGAGGATGCCCAACGATTCGAAGGCTCGGATGATGATACCCAGCTTGAGGAATCTGGCAGTACTGTTCCACCAGCTGCAGCTTACTGCCAGGTTTGCTCTAGTGGTGAAGAGGGAGGGGATGATGAGGTCACTGACTCCACGTGGGTGCCTGAAGGGAGAGAGGATGAGGAGGAGGACGAGGAGGAGGAGGATGCGGCGTCACATGGAGGCCAGGTAGAGGCCAGCACAGCAACTGTACAACACCGCAGAGCTCCGCCTGTGCAGGGCGCTGCCTCTGCACGTTATCAGAAAAGTTCTTTGGTGTGGGCCTTTTTTGAGACGAGTGCAGCAGATCGCACCACTGCTATTTGCAATATTTGTCTCAAGCGTATCTCGCGTGGCCAAAACATCAGCCGCTTGGGCACCACAAGCATGACCAGACATATGGCGACCTGCCATGCAGCTCGTTGGCAGGCACACATAAAAGACCCACACCAAAGAACTAAGCGGACCTCTCCTTGCTCCTCCTCAGCTGGGATCTCCATCCCCACTACACCTTCAGTCCTCTCTGAAAGCTGCTCTGAGAGGACTGAAGGTGTAGAATTAGGTGTGTCACAACCAAGTACTTGCAGTACACCGACGTCCGATTGCAGCAGGCAAATTTCCCTGCCCCAGCTGCTGGACCGTAGAAAGAAGTACAGTCCCAGCCATCCACATGCCCAGCGGTTGAATGCTAGCCTGGCTAAATTGCTAGCACTTCAACTGCTGCCTTTTCAGTTGGTAGACTCGGCCCCCTTCCGTGAGTTTGTTCAATGTGCGGTTCCTCAGTGGCAGGTTCCCAAACGCCACTTTTTCTCACGGAAGGCGATTCCGTCTCTCTACCGGCATGTGGAGGGCAATGTCCATGCCTCGCTGGACAGGGCGGTCAGCGGTAAGGTGCATATTACCGCTGACTCATGGTCCAGCAGGCATGGACAGGGACGGTACCTTTCTTTCACGGCCCATTGGGTCACTCTATTGGCAGCTGGGAGGGATGCAGGACAAGGTGCAGTAGTGTTGGAGGTTGTTCCGCCACCACGCCTCCAAAACGCTACTACTGCTACTGGTTGTGACACACCTCTCTCCTCCACCCCCTCCTCTTCTTCTTCCTCCAGTGCTCTGTCCTTGGAACCAGCGGTGCTCCGTAGGCGTACAAGGGGCTACGCAAGTACGCAGGCAAAAAAGATGCCATGCCGTGCTTGCGCTGGTGTGTTTGGGGGACAGGAGCCACACTGGGCCAGAGGTTCTGGCAGCTCTGCAGGGGCAGGCCGAGAGGTGGTTGACGCCACGTCAGCTTAAGCCAGGAATGGTCGTTTCTGACAATGGCACCAACCTCCTCTCCGCCCTGCGACAGGGGCAGCTCACCCATGTGCCCTGCATGGCTCACGTCCTCAACCTGGTGGTGCAGCGGTTCTTGGGCAGGTTCCCAGGCTTACAGGATGTCCTGAGGCAGTAGTTCACAGCAGGGCCCATTCCTGCGCCCACCAAGAGTAACTATGAGGGCCTACAGTCTTGTGGCAACACCGTCCACCACCACCGCCAAAGGCCCAATTTTTCTGCCCTGTTCATCAGGTGCTTGCAATTACAAATCTTGATCTAATAACTCACAGCAGGGCCCATTCCTGCGCCCACCAAGAGTAACTGTGAGAGCTTACAGTCTTGTGGCAACACCGTCCACCACCACCACCACCCCAATTTTTCTGCCCTGTTCAACAGGTGCATGCAATTACAAATCTTGATCTATTAACTCATAGCAGGGCCCATTCCTGTGCCCACCAGTCTTGTGGCTACACCAACATCTAATAGGGCAAATTTCTGCAGAGTATATACGCCAGGCCCCTACTTTCAAACATCCAACTTACAAACGACTCCTACTTGCAAATGGAAAGAGAAAACAGGAAGTGAGAGGAAATCTACCCCTAGGAAGGGAAATTCTATCCTGTTAGATTTAATTTGGGAAAAAGGTATCTCCTCTCTACTGATACTTTATCACCAATCCTTGTTTCAATTAAAACCCCACTTTTCCAAAAACATTTGTCATTGGGACGGAAAGTGAGGTGACATGTTCTGAACAGATGTGCAAAGACAGCAAATGTTACAGGGGTGATAACCCCTCCCTATGTTCTCCAAAAAGCTTAAAAATAGATTTTTTTGGGATGAAGCTACACTTCATAATGTACCTGTTCAGATTCTACTTAAGAACAAACCTAAAGCCGCAAGTGGTTTTAAATGGCTTCTTTTTTTCCTTTACAAATGTCATTTTGTGCAAGGACAGTTCTAAACACGGGAAACACATGCCACTTCACAGGCATACTTTAGACACCCCCCAGGTACCATATTTAAAGGAAAATTTCACTTTTTTTTTTTTTTTTTTTTTTTTTCACTTTATGCATCATTAAAATGACTGCTCCCGAAAAAACGTTAGTTTTTAAAAGTTCTTTTTGCATTGATATATGTCCCCTGGGGCAGGACCCGGGTCCCCAAACCTGTTTTATGACATTAACATGCATATTGGCCGTTGTAATTAGCACTTTTGATTTCGAACGTTCGCGTCCATTATAACGTATAGGGTTCGAAAATTTGCGCGAACTTTCGGTCGGTTCGAAGGTTCTGGTGCGAACCGAACCCGGGGGTGTTCGGCTCATCCCTAATAGTGAGTGTAAGGGCTGATAAAAGCATTATTATAAAGACAATTTATTCTGCTCTAAAATGACATCTTGTCCGTGAAGACCATAGAAGAACAATTGTTAGCTTTAATTTAAGACATATAATTATTATAGAATATTGTGTTATAAATATGAGATTATAAATATTTCTCCTATTTAGATTTTACAAAAAAATGGGTTATATATTGTGTTTTTTTGCTTTAACATACATTAAAACGGAAAATTGTATCATACTTACCGTAATTTTCCTTTCCTGGTGCCAATCCATGGCAGCATACATGTGATAGAGCTCCGCCTCTACTCCGCCTTCAGGACTAGTGAATAGCATAAATTAAAGGGCATAGCCCCTCCCCCAACATTCTTCGTAATATAGAATACCGAGGGTGGGAGTTTATGCTGCCATGGATTGGCACCAGGAAAGGAAAATTACGGTAAGTATGATACAATTTTCCGTTTTCCTGGTGCCTCCATGGCAGCATACATGTGATAAATAACTAGCTCACATGGGTGGGTTTAATGCTTTAACAAAAAATAAACTTTAATCGAACACAGACATAGCAGCATGAAGCGCTTTTCTCCCGAACTCTACGGTTGTAAGAGCCCCGGGATCAATACGATAATGTTTGAGGAACGTGTGTCGGGAAGACCAAGCCTAATGTTTCAAGAGAAACATTTGCCCTCGCTGCCCAAGATGCCGATACTGCTCTTGTTGAAGGAGCATTCACCTGAGCCGAAACTTGCTGTGGCTTCCAAGTAGGCCCTGAGAACTTTGGATATGTCTAACTCATAACAGGAGTTTGATTCTGAGTCCATGAAAACTGGTAACGCCCATGGTTCTGATAGGTTTGCTGTTGAGGTGACCTTGGGTGTGAAACCTCTGAGAGGGCGAAGTTCTACCCTATCTGGAAAAAAAGGATATGTGATCATCCCCAATGCCCAGGGAGTGGATTTCCGAAATCCTCCTGTCGGATGTAATAGCCAACAGAAAAGTTGTTTTTAAAGTCAAGTTACAAATTAAGACCTCTTCAACCGGTACAAACGGATGAGTGGATAGGACTTCCAATATTAGAGGAGGATCCCACTTTGGAAAGGAACGTCTGGATGGGGGACACATCTTCAATACTCCCCTGAGGAACGTAACCACTAGAGGGTCTTCTGCCCCCCTGGTGTTAGTTGCTGCAGAAGTTGCGGAAACTTGTACCTTGAGGGAACTCTGGCTGAGCCCCAAATCGAGACCAGTTTGCAGAAAACTCAGAACATCAGCAGTGGAAAGAGAGATAGGATCAAATCCTTTTCCTGGGGCATAGGATAAGAACTTGTCCCAAATTCTTGCATAGATTGTGTTGGTTGTAGGCTTTCTAGCTTTTAACAGGGTGGATATGACCTCTTGGGAACAGCCTAACGATTCAAACCTCCTCCTTTCCACTTCCATACACAAAGATCCAGCTTCTGTGGGTCTGGATGGTCCAGCCTGCCCTGGGTCAACAACTGCAGAAAGGGAGGAATTCTGATCGGATGATCCACACTGAGGTGCATGGCTAGTGGAAACCACGGTCTCTTCGACCAATAGGGTAGCACTGCTAGCACTTTGACTGGTTCGTTCAGGAGTCTGAGGAGAAACGTCGAAATGAGTGGGCGAGGAGGAGAGGTGTAAGCTGTCTTGAAGGTCCAAGGACAAGACAGCGCATCTACTCCTTCCGCCTGTGGATGTGGAAGGTGAGAGAAGAATCTCCTGATTTTGCAATTCTCATGCGTAGCAAAAAGATCCACCAGTGGGGTCTGCCCTAGATTGGAGATTTGGATGAACACATGGGGATGTAGAGACCACTAGTTGTCCCCAAACCTCCTCGATAAGACATCTGCCTCTGTGTTCATCTTGCCTGGGAGATACATTGCCCTGAGGTCTACCAGGTTCCTCTCTGCCCAGAGCATTACAGGTTCCACTTCCCTCAGAAGTGTCTTGCTGTGGGTGCCCCCTTGTTTCTGAAGGTACGAGACCGCCACCTTGGTGTCCAAACATAGAAGTACTCTCTGTCCCTTGACCTGAGATGCGAAAGAGGTTAAGGCTAGAAATGCTGCCCTCATTTCTAGGACGTTGGACACTGTCCCTCTGGTGGGAAAGGACCATCTTCCCTGAATTCTCTGCAATGGGCACCCCACCCCTGGCCACTCGCATCTGATGTAATTGTGGACCATGAGTGGGAACCCAAATGATAGAGCCGGGAGAGATTCTCTGGATTCATCCACCAGTGTAATGACCACTGCTCATTAGCGTTGTTAAACGGATTGTCTGAGACAGATGTTGTCGTCTCCATTGTATTAAGAATCCCGTCTGGAAGTGTCTCAGATGCTAGTGAGACCATGGAACTAGAGGTATGCACGAAGACATCGTGCCAATAAGGCTCAGACACTGCAAGGCTGATAGATGGGATCTCTATGACCTTGGATACCTTCTGAATAATGCCCTCCATCTTCATCTGGGGTAAAGAGACTGTGCCTAGGAGCGTACCGAACATTGCTCCTAAGTAAACCATCTGCTGTGTTGAAACTAATTGGCTCTTCCGATGGTTCACCAGCCACCCGAACTCCGACCACGACTGGAGAAGAATCTCCCTGTGGACTAAAAGGTGGCTCGGGTTTTTTTGACAGCAAGAGGATATCGTCCAGGTAGTGATAAATTCTTAACCCCCTCTCTCTCTCATAGGGGCCAAGACAGATATCAAACACTTTTGTGAACACCAGAGGGTAGGTGCATAGCCCTAAGGGCAGAGCTTGAAATTGCAGGTGGACATGACCCACTGCGAACCTTAAGTATTTTTGGAAGGATGGTAGAATAGGGATGTGGAGGTACGCATCCTGCAGGTCTATCGAGATTAATCAATCTCCTGGTTGTATGGTTTGTATGATCGTTTGGAGTGACTCCATCTTGAAGCTTTCGAGATGGATGTATTGATTTAGCTTTTTCAGATCTATTACAGGTCTCCAGTCGCCTGTTTTTTTCTGCACCAGGAAAAGGGTGGAAGAAAAACCTGTAAAATCGATCTGATGGGGGGACAGGTATTGCTGCCCCTTGACGCTGCAGGGACTCCAAAAAAAAAATTGGTTTAAGGCCAGTGCCTTCTGTGGGGAGGCTGGTAACTGTCTCTATGAAGGACGTGTGAGGAGGCTGCTGAGAGAAAGTCCAGAAGTGACCGTACCGGATCGTTGCTAGGACCCATGGGTCTTGACATTTGGAGGCACAGATGGGGAAAACGTTTTTTTAACCGGGCTCCCACTGGGGGCGTTTCCTCCCCGCTGACGTCAAAAGGACTTTGTCCCCTCCTGGGGAGCAGTGAGGGACTTGTACTTTCTGGCTCCCAGAAAAGAAGTCTGGGTGCCTCTCCACGATTTCTTGTTGTCCCTAGGGGCGAGACTGCCTGAAGTCTCTAGAATTTGATTGCCGGAATCGTGATAAATAGGCCTTTGTTCTCCGGACCTTCCTGTCCTGAGGAAGTAAGCCAGATTTGCCCCCTGTTACTCTGGAGATTACTTTGTCGAGTTTCTCAACAAACAAAGATTTTCCATCAAGGGAAATCTTGCACCAATTCTGCTTTGATGCTAGATCGGCTGTCCAAGGCTTTAGCCATAAGGCCCGCTTTGCCATAACAGAGTTGCAGCATTGAATTGGCTGAACACCGGATTGTGTCAATTGCAGCTTCTCCCACGAAATCTGCCAACTTAAGCTCCTCCAGAGCTTTGATTATGTCATCTTTGGGAACGTCTTGGTGCAGGGATGTCTCAATATTTTCCGTCCAAGACCTGATGGCATTGGAAACAGATGTCAGCGCAATGGCTGGTCTGCAAGCCACCCCTGCTTCTAGATAGCTGTATTGATCTAGACCTCAAATGGATCTATCTAGGGGATCCTTGAAAGACGTTGAATCCTCCATTGGCATTGTTACATTTTTTGCCAGACGCACTACAGCCGCATCAACCACAGTCATTGAACTGAGTATCCGAATCTGCCAGTGGATACATTTTGCATAAACGTGCTACAGAAAACTCTATCAGTTTTGTTCCACTCATCCTCTATGATCTCCCCCATTAATGGGAAGAAGATTTGGTTTCTCTTGAGGAATGAGAAATAGTTTTTTGATTTTTGAGGAGGCCCTTCCGGGTCTTCCCAGGCAATGTCGCTCCTCACCGCTTGTACAAAGGGTTGAACCAGGGAGAAATTTAAACCAGACGGTTCTGTATCATCTGAGGACTCCTCGGATGAATCTACCGGTGGGATTTGTTTAGCTGTTTTTCCTGATGGAGGCAAAGGAGTACTAACAGCTGATGGGCCTGAAATGTCGGGGTCCAAATCCAACACCTGGGCAGCTTGTGAAACCAGGTGAGCTGGAATCATGGCCGTCAGTTCAGAAAGAGTCTTTCATGGTTTGCTTAAGCAGGTCAACCACCTGCTGGCCTTCTAATTCCCGGTTAGCTGCGTAGTCCCTGAGACAGTCTCTGCAGACGAGCTTATCAGGGAGTGGAACCGCGCCACAGGCCCAACATTTTTTCCTTGACGCCCGCGGTGGAGGCGAAGGCGAATGACGACGTCTATAAGATCCTGGTCTTCTGGAAGATTTATGATGAGAAGAGCGCGGTCTTCGCTCAGGACTATCGTCATTGTCATAGCGCCTTGAGGACTTTCTGGACCGCTTTGAAGGAACAGGGCTGAAACAAACAAAGTTTGTCAGTGGCGCACTCTTTTTTTTTTTTTTTTTAAATACTCACGTACAGGTGGTCCACATACCTATTGGATATGAGAGGATCTTGGCTTTGTGACGAATGGCTCATGGTAAATAATGGGCAGGAGGATCAGCTGTAGTAAGGCGAAGTAAGAAAGCAAAAAGAAATAGAGTCTATTTGCACACCAAATTTTTAAACGAAGTCAACGCAATAGGAGTGAGATAAAAGTATAAGGCTGGCCATACACTACCCAACCCCCCTCTATAGATCTCCCTCAGATCTATAAAAAAAACATACAATATGTGGTCAAATCTAATCACCCCCAATTTGCATGCAATCAGGCAGGCCCCTGTACCACACAGTTGAAGGCAAACCTAATGGAAATTGAACAAGAAAATTGCATGGTGAATGGCCAGCTCCACACATACCTGTAATGCTGAAGTAATTTGGACTGCAGGGCATACACCTGATATGCAGAGCAGCCCTGAGTCCAATTTAGAGCCAACATTTTACAGCTAAAAAGGGAGAGCAGCTTAATTAAAAAGGACCTACCCTATTACTGGCAAAAAAAAAAAGAAACAAAACCAAGGCCACGGCAAGAGAGTGAGAACCCTGAAGGGTAGTACAAAAAAGCTAGAGAAAAAACCTCAGAAATAGCAAGGAAACGCCCGTTCTGCACATGTGCAGACCAGGAATAAATGTCTTAAAGGGGACATTTTTTTTTTTTTTTAAACCTATAAACTTTAACCACCAGGGCTCAAAAACAGTGCAGACATGGAAGCAAAAAGAAAACCTAACCTGACCAAGAAGGAAGAGAATCTGATCCTCCCGCCGTCATCACCAGCATTCGTTTTTCTGGAAATTCAGCAGACTGCGTTCCTATGAGGAAACTCTGCAAGACCCCAAAAGATCCTCAGAAGGGGTTCCCAGTCTTATCAGTGCATTGAGCGACCCAAGAACAGGGACTGCGCACGGGAGAGGCTTAACCCGGCGGACGCTGCCGACTGCAGAGGTATGGACATACATACTGCTACTCTTCACCAGTCAAGAGGTATGGACATACTGCTACTCTTCACCAGTCAAGAGGAATGAGGAAAAAAAGGAGAATGTTGGGGGAGGGGCTATGCCCTTTAATTTATGCTATTCACTAGTCCTGAAGGCGGAGTAGAGGCGGAGCTCTATCACATGTATGCTGCCATGGAGGCACCAGGAAAACGCACGTTTTGAGGGAGCGTGCAATTGGCATGCTGACTGCAAGAATGTCCACCAGAGCTGTTGCCCTTGAATTCAATGTTCATTTCTCTACTATAAGCCATCTCCAAAGGCATTTCAGAGAATGTGACCTCATAGTCCTCATCAGGGTCTCCACGTGACTGCAGTTCGTCATAGTAACAGTTTTTTTTCACTGTACAGGGCAGATGGCAGACAGCATTGTGTGGGTGAGCGGTTTGCTGATGTCAACATTGTGGATCGAGTGGCCCATGGTGGCGGTGGAGTTATGGTATGGGCAGGCATATGCTATGGACAACGAACACAGGTGCATTTTATTGATGGCATTTTGAATGCACAGAGATACCGTGACGGGATACTGACTCCCATTGTTGTGCCATTCATCTACGACCATCACCTCATGTTGCAGCATGATAATGCATGGCCCCATGTTGCAAGGATCTGTACACAATTCCTGGGAGCTGAAAACATCCCAGTTCTTGCATGGCCAGCATACTCACCGGACATGTCACCCATTTAGCATGTTTGGGATGCTCTGGATCGGCGTATACGACAGTGTGTTCCAGTTCCTGCCAATATCCAGCAACTTCGCACAGCCATTGAAGAGGAATGGACCAACATTCCACAGGCCACAATCAACAACCTGATCAACTCTATGCGAAGGAGACTTGCTGCACTGCATGAGGCAAATGGTGGTCACACCAGATACTGACTGGTTTTCAGACACCCCCCCCCCCCAATACAGTAAAATTGCACACTTTAGATTGTCCTTTTATTGTGGCCAGCCTAAGGCACACCTGTACAATAATCATGCTGTCTAATCAGCATCTTGATATGCCACACCTGTGAGGTGGATGGATTATCTCAGCAATGGAGAAGTGCTCACTAAGGCCCCTTTCACACGTGCGGACCGTATGTCCGTTTTTCATCCATTCATTTTCGGATGAAAAACGGACATACATGCTATGGAATAGCGGGTGTCAGCGGATGAGCATCCGCTGACACCCGCTATCGTCCGCCTCCGCTATTGTCCGATTCTGCAGACGGAGGAAAACCCTATTTTTCCATCCGTCTGCAGAGCGGATCAGATGAACACGGACAGGCGGTCTGTGTTCATCCGATTCCCCATAGAGGAGAGCGGAGATCTGTGCAGGGACCGCCCTGTCATCCGCCGGCTCAGCAGGGATCAGCTGAGCGATCCCCGCTGAGCAGCGGATCTTCGCGGGGCGGATCAATACGGATCCGTCCCGTGTGAAAGGGGCCTAAGACAGATTTAGACAGATTTGTGAACAATATTTAAGAGAAATAGGCCTTTTGTGTACATAAAAAAAGTTGTAGATCTTTGAGTTCAGCTCATGATAAATAGGGGCAAACACAAAAGTGTTGCATTTATAATTTTGCTCAGTCTATATAATGTTTGAGGGTTCTGAGTAATTGTTTAGCAAAAACATTATGATTTTTACATGTAGGAGAGAAATGTCAGAATTGGCTGGAAGCAGTTAAAAAGTATCTGAACTAACTGCACTGTATTATCATTGTGTTGACTCATTGGGGGAGATTTAATAAAACTGGAGCACATAGAATCTGGTTCAGCTGTGCATTATAACCAGTCAGTTTCCATGGTTTATTGCCAAAGCTTAAAGGATAAGTTCCCCTTCCACAACATGTTACATGCTACACCCATATTCAGGGTATAAATGTTACGAACAGACCAGCCTCAGTCCCCCCCACTAGCTGACAACTAATGGGGATCTCCCCCCCCCCCTCCGCTAGCTGCCGCAATTTAAAAATAATAAAACCGCGGCCCAGCTGGGCTCCACCCGGCCGTGTCACTCATTCACAGTCCTCCGTGAATGGAAAACTGCAAACCGACATCCTTTGTTGCTGTAGTTTTTAATGAACTACCACGGCGCTGTGGTAGTTTATTAGTCTTACCGTCAGATTGTATCCGCTTCGGCACACAGATACACTGACAGGTCTGCAGGAGACCTGCGTGGCACCAGTGATCTGCTGATCGCTGGTGCAATGCTTTAGAATCCAAGAAGTTGTGGAAAGAGACGGCCAGCAGAGCAGCAGCACTCACAACATGAAGGGAGATTTTTCAAGTAAGCTTCTATTGGATTGTCAAATATTACTATTCTTTGTAATACTATTACAATGCTGATGTTATAAAATTAAATTGTATGCTGTGACCATAGATGTCCTTTAATCTTTGCCTATAGGTAAGATTGTGAAGTAGATACTTTAAATCCATATAATTAGACTTCCACTGTACCATACTACCATACTGTACCCCATTCTACCACATCTGTATAAATATGAAACCATGTTCGAAACAAACTCAAGATGTGTTAATAATTTCCCACCTGTTACATTGACTGTCACATAGTCACTCTCTGATGAGCTGATGTTCCTTCCATTTATTTCCACCCAATATTTACATGTATATTTCCCAGAAGCATTTTCCAAGGACGCAGATATTGTATAATCACTGTGAATTTTCTTCTTTTCCTGGTAAATCTGGATTCCTTTTGCTGATATACCAATTGGTGGTGAGCAGATCAAAGTAAAAGATTCCTCTTTAGTATACACAGTGTATGAAGGTGTCAGTCTAATAGAGGGTGCTTGTGGGATCTCTATAATAAAAAGGTTAAAGATTTCATACAATTTAATTTTAAGGACATTTCTTATGTATTTAATTCATCTAGTTTACTCATTTTATAAGATAGTTTTTGAATTCATACCACAGAGTACTTTAAAACTGGACTGGTTTGCTGGATAGCTCGCCCCCTCTGCTGCACCTTATGTTCCCTGCAAAGTTCCCCTGCTGGAGGCCTTTCCATAATCAGTGTGTAAATTCTGGCTTGGCTCTGGGTTGGACTGTCTACTGTCCCCCGTAACAGCACTTGGGCATGCCAATTGTCCTTGCCAGCACCTAGCACTGCATAGTGAGTGTAAGTAGAAAAAAATGCAGCGCTACAAAGTGCATAGAAACCCTGGATAGGTATCCAGAAGTGAGTGCTCAATATAAAATATTAATTGGTGAAATAAATGCATGAACATTTCATACCAATGTGCATACTGAAAATGCTACGTGCATAAGTATATATATATATATATATATATATACTGTGTATATATATATATATATATATATATATATATATATATATATATATATATATAAAGAAAAATAATCCTGTGAAGAAACGCAAAATCATACAATATTATGAAACCATGTTCGAAACAAATCTTATTTAATTCAAGATATGTTAATCATTTCTCACCTGTTACAATGACTGTCACATAGTCACTCTGTGATGAGCTGATGTTCCGTCCATTTATTTCCACCCAATATTTACATGTATATTTCCCAGAAGCATTTTCCAAGGACGCAGATATTGGATAATCACTGTGCAATGGATCCCCTTCATGAATTTTCTTCTTTTCCTGGTAAATCTGTATTCCTTTTGCTGATATACCAATTGGTGGTGAGCAGGTCAAAGTAAAAGATTCCTCTTTAGTATACACAGTGTATGAAGGTGTCAGTCTAATAGAGGGTGCCTCTGGGGTCTCTGCAATAAGAAGGTTAAAGATTTCATACAGTTTAATTTTAAGGACATTTCTTATGTATTTAATTAATCTAGTTTACTAATTTTAGAAGATAGTTTTTGCATTCATACCAGAGTACTTTAAAACTGGATTGGTTTGCTGGATAACTCGCCCCTTCTGCTGCTCCTTATGTTCCCCGGAAGGTTCCCCTGCTGGAGGCCTTTCCATAACCAGTGTGTAAATTCTGGCTTGGCTCTGGGTTGGACTGTCTACTGTATGGGCCATGCCCCAGTTGAAGTACACTCGTACGAAACATGTTGGTACATAGCCTGCTCGGCTCTATACACTACACTTACTTTTTATCGATTTTTGTGATCACTCTATGTACACATCTGATGCTATGTTTGTACGATTTTATACTTTTTTTATTTAAATACATTTTTAAACCTGGGATTCATCTGCACTATGTGAAAGCCTTTTTTTTCTTTTCCTATGATCTATGCTGCCCTTTGGAGATAAAGAGAACCACCTTACCAGGAACCTCATCATCATGGCCCAAATCTCTGTCATCGCTGGCCCTTTGGATGCAAGTGTAGACGTACCAATCCTTCTACAGGAGATCCAGCTGGAGTATGTGCCTGTGAGGATTGTTTCTGCCTGTTTGACCCACTGCCGCTGGCGTGTGCGTCCACGATTTGGGGTAAGAGTATTCATCCCCTTTCCCTGGTGTTGGATGGACATCCCCGGGTGCGGTGTAGAAATAATTCCCTGCACATTCCGGCTCCAATATTACATTTAAGGATTTTCAACGCCCTGTGATTACATCTATGGGATTGAACATGTTACATTGAACTATCAGGGATTCTTGAATGGTTACTTTGGTTATCTTGCTCCACAGTAGGTTGGATGTGCAAACCATATACCATAAGTATACCATATACCATTCCATATACCGTATTTATCGGCGTATAACACGCACCCCAAGTTTAGGAGGGCATTTTAAGGAAAAAAAGTTTTAGGAGGGAAGTTTAGGGAAAAAAAACACTTACATTTAAGCGTCATTTGCAGCTTTGCCAAGTGTGATTTGCAGCTTGCCCAGCGTCATTTGCTGCTTACCCAGTGTTATTTGCAGCTTGCCCAGCGTCATTTGCAGCATGCCCAGTGTCATTTGCAGCTTGTCAGTGTCATTTGCAGCTTTGCCCAGCGTCATTTGCAGCTTGCCCAGTGTGATTTGCAGCTTGCCCAGTGTGATTTTCAGCCTGCCCAGTGTGATTTGCAGCTTGTCAGTGTCACGCGCCGCCGGAAAAGCCAGAGCGCCGCCGAAAAAGTCCGAGCCGTCTGTTCGACTCCGCTCGCCGTCCCGCCTCCCTGCTGTTTCGTAAGCGAGCGCAGGGAGGCAGGACCGCGAGCGGAGCCGAACAGACAGATCGGTCTTTTTCGGCGGCGCTCGTTTTTTTCCGGCGGCGCTCATTTTTTTTCCGGCGGCGGTTGCTGTTTTTCGCCGAAATTCAACGTCACCGGCATCCTCCCCCCTTCCCTTCGTTAGCAGACGGAGGCACTTGGGGAGGGGGGAAGGAGTCCGGTGAAGTCGATGTCCGTGACGCCATCGGATCTCCGACGGAACTCCCTGAAGACCCGGAAGCCGGCGGAGAGGTGAGTACCAATCAAAAAAATTTTGATTGATCAAAAAAATTTTGATTGATCAAAAAAATGTATGATTAATCGAGGAATAATCTTTAATTTCCACAGCCCTATATATATATATATATATATATATATATATATATATATATATATATATATATATATATATATATATATATATATATATATACTTATGCACGTAGCATTTTCAGTATGCACATTGGTATGAAATGTTCATGCATTTATTTCACCAATTAATATTTTATATTGAGCACTTACTTCTGGATACCTATCCAGGGTTCCTATGCACTTTGTAGCACTGCATTTTTTCTATTTTTTACTTTTTATACAATTAGTCTTATTGGTGATGCTAGCAGCTTTTCTAGATATTAGTAGTGCAACTTTATTTCCACTTTTTTATAGTGAGTGTAAGGGCTGATAAAAGCATTATTATAAAGACAATTTACTGTGCTCTAAAATGACATCTTGTCTGTGAAGACCATAGAAGAACAATTGTTAGCTTTAATTTAAGATGTATAATTAATATACAATATTGTGTTACAGAGCAACGTTAACTGTTCATGAAATTATAAATAATCATATATTGTGTTTTTTGCATTAAGTTCCATTAAAGTGTATTTTTTCCAAAATAATTGTGTTTGAAAAATCACTGCACAAATACCCTGTGACGAAAAAAATTGCAACATGCACCATTATTTTTTTCTAGAGCCTCTGCTTTAAAAAAAACAAAAAAATTATATATATATACAGTATCTCACCAAAAGTGAGTACACCCCTCACATTTTTGTAAATATTTTATTATATCTTTTCATGTGACAACACTGAAGAAATTACACTTTGCTACAATGTAAAGTAGTGAGTGTACAGCTTGTATACGCAGGCTAAATTTGCGGTCCCCTCAAAATAACTTAACACATGGCAATTGATGTCTGAACCGCTGGCAACAAAAGTGAGTACACCCCAAGGGAAAATGTCCAAATTGGGCCCAAAGTGTCAATATTTTGTGTGGCCACCATTTTTTTTCCAGCACTGCCTTAACCCTCTTGGGCATGGAGTTCACGAGAGCTTCACAGATTGCCACTGGAGTCCTCTTCCACTCCTCCATGATGACATCACGGAGCTGGTGGATGTTAGAGACCTTGCGCTTCTCCACCTTCCGTTTGAGGATGCCCCACAGATGCTCAATAGGGTTTAGGTCTGGAGACATGCTTGGCCAGTCCATCACCTTTACCCTCAGCTTCTTTAGCAAGGCGGTAGTCGTCTTGGAGGTGTGTTTGGGGTTGTTATCATGTTGGAATACTGCCCTGTGGCCCTGTCTCCGAAGGGGGGGGGATCATGCTCTGCTTCAGTATGTAGCAGTACCTGTTGGCATTCATGGTTCCCTCAATGAACTGTAGCTCCCCAGTGCCACCAGCCCTCATGCAGCCCCAGACCATGACACTCCCACCACCATACTTGACTGTAGGCAAGACACACTTGTCTTTGTACTCCTCACCTGGTTGCCACCACACACACTTGACACCATCTGAACCAAATAAGTTTATCTTGGTCTCATCAGACCACAGGACATGGTTCCAGTAATCCATGTCCTTAGTCTGCTTGTCTTCAGCAAACTGTTTGCAGGTTCTCTTGTTCAACATCTTTAGAAGAAGCATCCTTCTGGTACAACAGCCATGCAGACCAATTTGATGCAGTGTGCGGCGTATGGTCTGAGCACTGACAGGCTGACCCCCCACCCCTTCAACCTCTGCAGCAATGCTGGCAGGATTCCTACGTCTATTTCCCAGACAACCTCTGGATACAATGCTGAGCACGTGCACTCAACTTCTTTGGTTGACCATGGCGAGGCCTGTTCTGAGTAGAACCTGTCCTGTTAAACCGCTGTATGGTCTTGGCCACCGTGCTGCAGCTCAGTTTCAGGGTCTTGGCAATCTTCTTATAGCCTATAGAGCAACAATACTTTTTTTCAGATCCTCAGAGTTCTTTGCCATGAGGTGCCATGTTGAACCTCCAGTGACCAGTATGAGAGAGTGAGAGCGATAACACCAAATTTAACACACCTGCTCCCCATTCACACCTGAGACCTTGTAACACTAATGAGTCACATGACACCGGGGAAGGAAAATGGCTAATTGGGCCCAATTTGGACATTTTCACTTAGGGGTGTACTCACTTTTGTTGCCAGCGGTTTAGACATTAATGGCTGTGTGTTGAGTTATTTTGAGGGGACAGCAAATTTACACTGTTATACAAGCTGTACACTCACTACTTTACATTGTAGCAAAGTGTCATTTCTTCAGTGTTGTCACATGATAAGATATAATAAAATATTTACAAAAATGTGAGGGGTGTACTCACTTTTGTGAGATACTGTGTGTGTATATATGTATATAAATAAATATATATATATATATATATATATATATAACTGCACTGTATTGTCATTGTGTTGACTCATTGGGAGGGATTTACTAAAACTGCTGCACACAGAATCTGGTGCAGCTGTGCAACGAACAGACCGGCCCCTGCTCTGATAGCTAGTGGGGATCTTTAACCCCGCTAGCTGTCACAATTTAAAAGAAAGCGACCAATCGGAGCTCCGCCCACCCAGCTGCATCACTCATTCACAGTTCTATATGAAAGGAAAACTACAAGTCCCCACATCCTTTGCGGCTGTCAGATTGAAGTTTTCATTGAACTACCATGGCGCTGTGGAACGCTGTGGTAGTTTATTGAGTCTTACCGTCAGATTGTATCTGCTTACCTGTACAATGTACAGGCAAACAGATACACTGACAGGTCTGCAGGAAACCTGCATGGCACCATTGATCTGCTGATCGCTGGTGCAATGCTTTAGAATCCACAAAGTTGTGGAAAGAGACGGCCAGCAGAGCAGCACTCACAACATGAAAGGAGATTTTTCAAGTAAGCTTCTATTGGATTGTCAAATATTACTATTCTTTGTAATGCTATTACAATGCTGATGCTATAAAATAAAAATGTATGCTGTGACCATAGATTTCCCCTAATCTTTGTCTATCAGTAAAATCATGAAGTAGAACCAAACTTTAAATCCACATAATTAGACTTCCACTGTACCACATCCCTATTCTACCACATCTGTATAAATATTAAACCATATTAGAAACAAACCTTGTTTAATTCTAGTTGTGTTAATAATTTCCCACCTGTTACAATGACTGTCACATAGTCACTCTGTGATGAGCTGATGTTCCGTCCATTTATTTCCACCCAATATTTACATGTATATTTCCCAGAAGCATTTTCCAAGGACGCAGATATTGTATAATCACTGTGCAATGGATCCCCTTCATAAATTTTCTTCTTTTCCTGGTAAATCTGTATTCCTTTTGCTGATATACCAATTGGTGGTGAGCAGGTCAAAGTAAAAGATTCCTCTTTAGTATACACAGTGTATGAAGGTGTCAGTCTAATAGAGGGTGCCTCTGGGGTCTCTAAAATAAGAAGGTTAAAGATTTCATACAATTTAATTTTAAGGACATTTCTTATGTATTTAATTTAGTTTACATATTTTAAAAGATAGTTTTTGCATTACTACCACAGAGTACTTTAAAACTGGACTAAAAGGTATGCTGGATAGCTCGCCCCCTTCTTCTGCTCCTTGCATTCCCTGCAAAGTTCCCCTGCTGGAGGCCTTTCCGTAATCAGTGTGTAAATTCTGGCTTGGCTCTGGGTTGGACTGTCTACTTTCCCCCGTAACAGCACTTGGGCATGCAAATTGTCCTTGCCAGCACCTAGCACTGCATAGTGAGTGTAAGGGCTGATAAAAGCATTATTATAAGGACAATTTACTGTGCTCTAAAATGACATCTTGTCTGTGAAGACCATAGAAGAACAATTGTTAGCTTTAATTTAAGATGTTTAATTAATATAGAATATTGTGTTACAGAGCAACGTTAACTGTTCATGAGATTATAAATAATTATATATTGTGTTTTTTGCATTAAACTCCATTAAAGAGTATTTTTTCCAAAATAATTGTTGAAAAATCACTGCGCAAATACCTTGTGACAAAAAAAATTGCAACATGCACCATTATTTTTTCTAGAGCCTCTGCTTTAAAAATAAATAAATAATAAAATGACATATGATGTATGTATATATATGGCAAAGAGTTGCTGCACAAAAGTGTATTATTCAAAGAAGATCCAGTTCCATGATGGAACTTTTATGATGGATCTTCTTTGAATAATACATTTTTGTGCAGAAATCCTTTGCCTTTTTTCTATATATAGCCAGCGGGAGAGTTTGATTGCATTGCACATTAAGACCTGCCGAGTGCTGTTCACCTCACCTGTTTATTGATATATATATATATATATACACATATACACAGTATCTCACAAAAGTAAGTACACCCGCACATTTTTGTAAATATTTTATTATATCTTTTCATGTGACAATACTGAAGAAATTACAATTTTGCTACAATGTAAAGTAGTGAGTGTACAGCTTGTATATGCAGGCTAAATTTTCTGTCCCCTCAAAATAACTCAACACAGCCATTAATGTCTAAACTGCTGGCAACAAAAGTGAGTACACCCCTAAGTGAAAATGTCCAAATTGGGCCAAAAGTGTCAATATTTTGTGTGGCCACCATTTTTTTCCAGCACTGCCTTAACCCTCTTGGGCATGGAGTTCACCAGAGCTTCACAGGTTGCCACTGGAGTCCTCTTCCACTCCTCCATGACGACATCACAGAGCTGGTGGATGTTAGAGACCTTGTGCTTCTCCACCTTCCGTTTGAGGATGCCCCACAGATGCTCAATAGGGTTTAGGTCTGGAGACATGCTTGGCCAGTCCATCACCTTCAACCTCAGGTTCTTTAGCAAGGCGGTAGTCGTCTTGGAGGTGTGTTTGGGTTTGTTATCATGTTGGATTACTGCCCTACGGCCCAGTCTCCGAGGGGGGGGGGGGCTGGATCATGCTCTGCTTCAGTATGTAGCAGTACCTGTTGGCATTCATGGTTCCCTCAATGAACTGTAGCTCCCCAGTGCCAGCAGCCCTCATGCAGCCCCAGACCATGACACTCCCACCACCATGCTTGACTGTAGGCAAGACACACTTGTCTTTGTACTCCTCACCTGGTTACCACCACACACGCTTGACACCATCTGAACCAAATAATTTTATCTTGGTCTCATCAGACCACAGGACATGGTTCCAGTAATCCATGTCCTTAGTCTGCTTGTCTTCAGCAAAATGTTTGCAGGCTTTCTTGTGCATCATCTTTAGAAGAAGCTTACTTCTGGTACAACAGCCATGCAGACCAATTTGATGCAGTGTGCGGCGTATGGTCTGAGCACTGACAGGCTGACCCCCCCACCCCTTCAACCTCTGCAGCAATGCTGGCAGCACTCCTACGTCTATTTCCCAGACAACCTCTGGATACAATGCTGAGCATGTGCACTCAACTTCTTTGGTTGACCATGGCGAGGCCTGTTCTGAGTAGAACCTGTCCTGTTAAACCGCTGTATGGTCTTGGCCACCATGCTGCAGCTCAGTTTCAGGGTCTTGGCAATCTTCTTATAGCCTAGGCCATCTTTATGTAGAGCAACAATTCTTTTTTTTCAGATCCTCAGAGAGTTCTTTGCCATGAGGTGCCATGTTGAACTTCCAGTGACCAGTATGAGAGAGTGAGAGCGATAACACCAATTTAACACACCTGCTCCCCATTCACACCTGAGACCTTGTAACACTAATGAGTCAATGACACCGGGGAGGGAAAATGGCTAATTGGGCCCAATTTGGACATTTTCACTTAGGGGTGTACTCACTTTTGTTGCCAGTGGTTTAGATATTAATGGCTGTCTGTTGAGTTATTTTGAGGGGACAGCAAATTTACACTGTTATACAAGCTGTACAATCACTACTTTACATTGTAGCAAAGTGTAATTTCTTCTGTGTGTGTATATATGTGTTGTCACATGAAAAGATATATATATAAAATATTTATATATATATATGTATTTATATGTTTTTGGGTCCTGTACAATCTGATGGCATATCAAGATGCTGATTAGACAGCATGATTATTGTACAGGTGTGCCCTAGACTGGCCACAATAAAAGGCCACTCTAAAATGTGCAGTTTTATCACACAGCACAATGCCACAGATATCGCAAGTTTTGAGGGAGCGTGCAATTGGCATGCTGACTGCAAGAATGTCCACCAGAGCTGTTGCCCTTGAATTCAATGTTCATTTCTCTACCATAAGCCGTCTCCAAAGGCATTTCAGAGAATGTGACCTCATAGTCCTCATCAGGGTCTCCACCTGACTGCAGTTCGTCATAGTAACAGTTTTTTTTCACTGTACAGGGCAGATGGCAGACAGCATTGTGTTGGTGAGCGGTTTGCTGATGTCAACATTGTGGATCGAGTGGCCCATGGTGGCGGTGGAGTTATGGTATGGGCAGGCGTATGCTATGGACAACGAACACAGGTGCATTTTATTGATGGCATTTTGAATGCACAGAGATACCGTGATGGGATACTGACTCCCATTGTTGTGCCATTCATCTACGACCATCACCTCATGTTGCAGCATGTTAATGCAAGGATCTGTACACAATTCCTGGGAGCTGAAAACATCCCAGTTCTGGCATGGCCAGCATACTCACCGGACATGTCACCCATTTAGCATGTTTGGGATGCTCTGGATCGGCGTATACGACAGTGTGTTCCAGTTCCTGCCAATATCCAGCAACTTCGCACAGCCATTGAAGAGGAATGGACCAACATTCCACAGGCCACAATCAACAACCTGATCAACTCTATGCGAAGGAGACGTGCTGCACTGCGTGAGTCAAATGGTGGTCACACCAGATACTGACTGGTTTTAAGACACCCCCCCCCCCCAATACTGTAAAATTGCACATTTTAGAGTGTCCTTTTATTGTGGCCAGCCTAAGGCACAACTGTACAATAATTATGCTGTCTAATCAGCATCTTGATATGCCACACCTGTGAGGTGGATGGATTATCTCAGCAATGGAGAAGTGCTCACTAAGGCCCCTTTCACATGTGTGGACCGTATGTCCGTTTTTCATCCATTCGTTTTCGGATGAAAAACGGACATACATGCTATGGGATAGCGGGTGTCAGCGGATGAGCATCCGCTGACACCCGCTATCGTCTGCCTCCGCTATTGTCCGATTCTGCAAAAAAAAACTATTTTTCCATCCGTCTGCACAGCGGATCGGATGAACACGGACAGACGGTCTGTGTTCATCCGATCCCCCATAGAGGAGAGCGGAGATCTGTGCAGGGACCGCCCTGTCATCCGCCGGCTCAGCAGGGATCAGCTGAGCGATCCCCGCTGAGCAGCGGATCTTCACGGGGCGGATCAATACGGATCCGTCCCGTGTGAAAGGGGCCTAAGACAGATTTAGACAGATTTGTGAACAATATTTAAGAGAAATAGGCCTTTTGTGTACATAGAAAAAGTTGTAGATCTTTGAGTTCAGCTCATGATAAATAGGGGCAAACACAAAAGTGTTGCATTTATAATTTTGCTCAGTCTATATGATGTTTGAGGGTTCTGAGTAATTGTTTAGCAAAAACATTATGATTTTTACATGTAGGAGAGAAATGTCAGAATTGGCTGGAAGCAGTTAAAAAGTATCTGAATTAACTGCACTGTATTATCATTGTGTTGACTCATTGGGGGAGATTTAATAAAACTGGAGCACATAGAATCTGGTTCAGCTGTGCATTATAACCAGTCAGTTTCCATGGTTTATTGCCAAAGTTTAAAGGATAAGTTCCCCTTTCACAACATGTTACATGCTACACCCATATTCAGGGTATAAATGTTACGAACAGACCAGCCTCAGTCCCCCCCACTAGCTGACAACTAATGGGGATCTCCCCCCCTCCGCTAGCTGCCGCAATTTAAAAAAAATAAAACCGCGGCCCAGCTGGGCTCCACCCGGCCGTGTCACTCATTCACAGTCCTCCGTGAATGGAAAACTGCAAACCGACAACCTTTGCGTCTGTAGTTTTTAATGAACTACCACGGCGCTGTGGAGTGCTGTGGTAGTTTATTAGTCTTACCATCAGATTGTATCCGCTTCGGCACACAGATACAATGACAGGTCTGCAGGAGACCTGCGTGGCACCAGTGATCTGCTGATCGCTGGTGCAATGCTTTAGAATCCAAGAAGTTGTGGAAAGAGACGGCCAGCAGAGCAGAAGCACTCACAACATGAAGGGAGATTTTTCAAGTAAGCTTCTATTGGATTGTCAAATATTACTATTCTTTGTAATACTATTACAATGCTGATGTTATAAAATGAAAGTGTATGCTGTGACCATAGATGTCCTTTAATATTTGCCTATAGGTAAGATTGTGAAGTAGATACTTTAAATCCATATAATTAGACTTCCACTGTACCATACTACCATACTGTACCCCATTCTACCACACCTGTATAAATATGAAACCATGTTCGAAACAAACTCAAGATGTGTTAATAATTTCCCACCTGTTACATTGACTGTCACATGGTCACTCTGTGATGAGCTGATGTTCCGTCCATTTATTTCCACCCAATATTTACATGTATATTTCCCAGAAGCATTTTCCAAGGACGCAGATATTGTATAATCACTGTGCAATGGATCCCCTTCATGAATTTTCTTCTTTTCCTGGTAAATCTGTATTCCTTTTGCTGATATACCAATTGGTGGTGAGCAGGCCAAAGTAAACGATTCCTCTTTAGTATACACAGTGTATGAAGGTGTCAGTCTAATAGAGGGTGCTCGTGGGATCTCTACAATAAGAAGGTTAAAGATTTCATACAATTACATTTTAAGGACATTTCTTATGTATTTAATTCATCTAGTTTACTCATTTTATAAGATAGTTTTTGCATTCATACCACAGAGTACTTTAAAACTGGACTGGTTTGCTGGATAACTCGCCCCCTCTACTGCACCTTATGTTCCCTGAAAAGTTCCCCTGCTGGAGACCTTTCCATAATCAATGTGTAAATTCTGGCTTGGCTCTGGGTTGGACTGTCTACTGTCCCCCGTAACAGCACTTGGGCATGCCAATTGTCCTTGCCAGCACCTAGCATTGCATAGTGAGTGTAAGTAGAAAAAAATGCAGCGCTACAAAGTGCATAGAAACCCTGGATATGTATCCAGAAGTAAGTGTTCAATATAAAATATTAATTGGTGAAATAAATGCATGAACATTTCATACCAATGTGCATACTGAAAATGCTACGTGCATAAGTATATATATATATACATATATATATATATATATATATATATATATATAGAAAAATAATCCTGTGAAGAGACACAAAATCATACAATATTATGAAACCATGTTCGAAACAAACCTTGTTTAATTCAAGATGTGTTAATAATTTCCCACCTGTTACAATGACTGTCACATAGTCACTCTGTGATGAGCTGATGTTCCGTCCATTTATTTCCACCCAATATTTACATGTATATTTTCCAGAAGCATTTTCCAAGGACGCAGATATTGGATAATCACTGTGCAATGGATCCCCTTCATGAATTTTCTTCTTTTCCTGGTAAATCTGTATTCCTTTTGCTGATATACCAATTGGTGGTGAGCAGGTCAAAGTAAAAGATTCCTCTTTAGTATACACAGTGTATGAAGGTGTCAGTCTAATAGAGGGTGCCTCTGGGGTCTCTGCAATAAGAAGGTTAAACATTTCATACAGTTTAATTTTAAGGAAATTTCTTATGTATTTAATGAATCTAGTTTACTAATTTTAGAAGATAGTTTTTGCATTCATACCAGAGTACTTTAAAACTGGATTGGTTTGCTGGATAACTCGCCCCTTCTGCTGCTCCTTATGTTCCCCGGAAGGTTCCCCTGCTGGAGGCCTTTCCATAACCAGTGTGTAAATTCTGGCTTGGCTCTGGGTTGGACTGTCTACTATATGGGCCATGCCCCAGTTGAAGTACACTCGTATGAAACATGTTGGTACATAGCCTGCTCGGCTCTATACACTACGCTTACTTTTTATCGATTCTGTGATCACTTTATGTACACATCTGATGCGATGTTTGTACGATTTTATACTTTTTTTATTTAAATACATTTTTAAACCTGGTATTCATCTGCACTATGTGAAAGCCTTTTTTTTATTTTCCTATGATCCATGCTGCCCTTTGGAGATAAAGAGAACCACCTTACCAGGAACCTCATCATCATGGCCCAAATCTCTGTGTCATCGCTGGCCCTTTGGATGCAAGTGTAGACGTACCGATCCTTCTACAGGAGTTCTAGCTGGAGTATGTGCCTGTGAGGATTGTTTCTGCCTGTTTGACCCACCGCCGCTGGCGTGTGCGTCCATGATTTGGGGTAAGAGTATTCATCTCCCTTCCCTGGTGTTGGATGCACATCCCCGGGTGCTGTGTAGAAAAAATTCCCTGCACATTCCGGCTCTAATATTACATTTTAGGATTTCCAACGCCCTGTGATTACATCTATGGGATTGAACATGTTACATTGAACTATTTCAGGGACTTGAATGGTTACTTTGGTTATCTTGCTCCACAGTAGGTTGGATGTGAAAACCATTCCATATACCTTCTATGTTGGGACTTTTCAGGTGCGTCCATAATATTGTATGATTTTGTGTTTCTTCACAGGATTATTTTTCTATATATATATATATATTATATATATATATATATATATATATATATATATATACTTATGCACATAGCATTTTCAGTATGCACATTGGTATGAAATGTTCATGCATTTATTTCACCAATTAATATTTTATATTGAACACTTACTTCTGGATACCTATCCAGGGTTCCTATGCACTTTGTAGCACTGCATTTTTTCTATTTTTTACTTTTACTATTAGTCTTATTGTTGATGCTAGCAGCTTTTCTGGATATTAGTAGCGCAACTTTATTTCCACTTTTTTATAGTGAGTGTAAGGGCTGATAGAAGCATTATTATAAAGACAATTTATTCTGCTCTAAAATGACATCTTGTCTGTGAAGACCATAGAAGAACAATTGTTAGCTTTAATTTAAGATGTATAATTAATATAGAATATTGTGTTACAGAGCAGCGTTAACTGTTCATGAGATTATAAATAATTATATATTGTGTTTTTTTGTTATATTATATAAAATATAAAAATCACTAAATATATATATATATATATACATATATATATATATATATATATATATATATATATATATATATGTATATTAATGGCAAAGAGTTGCTGCACAAAAGTGTATTATTCAAAGAAGATCCAGTTCCATGATAGAACTTTTATGATGGATCTTCTTTGAATAATACATTTTTGTAAATTTTTTATTATATCTTTTCATGTGACAACACTGAAGAAATTACACTTTGCTACAATGTAAAGTAGTGAGTGTACAGCTTGTATAACAGTGTAAATTTGCTGTCCCTCAAAATAACTCAACACACAGCCATTAATGTCTAAACCACTGGCAACAAAAGTGAGTACACCCCTAAGTGAAAATGTCCAAATTGGGCCCAAAGTGTCAATATTTTGTGTGGCCACCATTATTTTCCAGCACTGCCTTAACCCTCTTGGGCATGGATTCACCAGAGCTTCACAGGTTGCCACTGGAGTCCTCTTCCACTCCTCCATGACAACATCACAGAGCTGGTGGATGTTAGTGACCTTGCGCTTCTCCACCTTCCGTTTGAGGATGCCCCACAGATGCTCAATAGGGTTTAGGTCTGGAGACAGGCTTGGCCAGTCCATCACCTTCAACCTCAGCTTCTTTAGCAAGGCGGTAGTCGTCTTGGAGGTGTGTTTGGGGTTGTTATCATGTTGGAATACTGCCCTGCAGCCCAGTCTCAGAGGGGGGAGGACATTGCTCTGCTTCAGTATGTAGCAGTACCTGTTGGCATTCATGGTTCCCTCAAGGAACTGTAGCTCCCCAGTGCAAGCAGCCCTCATGTAGCCCCAGACCATGACACTCCCACCACCATGCTTGACAGTAGGCAAGACACACTTGTCTTTGTACTCCTCACTTGGTTGCAACCACACACGCTTGACACCATCTGAACCAAATAAGTTTATCTTGGTCTCATCAGACCACAGGACATGGTTCCAGTAATCCTTGTCCTTAGTCTGCTTGTCTTAAGCAAAATGTTTGCAGGCTTTCTTGTGCATCATCTTTAGAAGAAGCTTCCTTCTGGTACAACAGCCATGCAGACCAATTTGATGCAGTGTGCGGTGTATGGTCTGAGCACTGACAGGCTGACCCCCCCACCCCTTCAACCTCTGCAGCAATGCTGGCAGCACTCCTACATCTATTTCCCAGACAACCTCTGGATACAATGCTGAGCACAAGCACTCAACTTCTTTGGTTGACCATGGCGAGGCCTGTTCTGAGTAGAACCTGTCCTGTTAAACCGCTTTATGGACTTGACCACCGTGCTGCAGCTCAGTTTCAGGGTCTTGGCAATCTTCTTATAGCCTATAGAGCAATAATACTTTTTTTCAGATCCTCAGAGTTCTTTGCCATGAGGTGCCATGTTGAACTTCCAGTGACCAGTATGAGAGAGTGAGAGCGATAACACCAAATTTAACACGCCTGCTCCCCATTCACACCTGAGACCTTGTAACACTAATGAGTCACATGACACCGGGGAGGGAAAATGGCTAATTGGGCCCAATTTGGACATTTTCACTTAGGGGTGTACTCACTTTTGTTGCCAGCGGTTTAGACATTAATGGCTGTGTGTTGAGTTATTTTGAGGGGACAGCAAATTTACACTGTTATACAAGCTGTACACTCACTACTTTACATTGTAGCAAAGTGTATAATAAAATATTTACAAAAATTTCTTCAGTGTTGTCACATGAAAAGATATAATAAAATATTTACAAAAATGTGAGGGGTGTACTCAGCTTTTGTGAGATACTGTGTGTCCGTATATATATATATATATATATATATATATATATATATATATATATATATATACTTTAGAATCCACAAAGTTGTGGAAAGAGACGGCCAGCAGAGCAGCACTCACAACATGAAAGGAGATTTTTCAAGTAAGCTTCTATTGGATTGTCAAATATTACTATTCTTTGTAATGCTATTACAATGCTGATCTTATAAAATAAAAATGTATGCTGTGACCATAGATTTCCCCTAATCTTTGTCTATCAGTAAAATCATGAAGTAGAAACAAACTTTAAATCCACATAATTAGACTTCCACTGTACCACATCCCTATTCTACCACATCTGTATAAATATGAAACCATATTTGAAACGAACCTTGTTTAATTCAAGTTGTGTTAATATTTTCCCACCTGTTACATTGACTGTCACATAGTCACTCTCTGATGAGCTGATGTTCCGTCCATTTATTTCCACCCAATATTTACATGTATATTTCCCAGAAGCATTTTCCAAGGACGCAGATATTGTATAATCACTGTGCAATGGATCCTCTTCATAAATGTTCTTTTCCTGGTAAATCTGTATTCCTTTTGCTGATATACCAACTGGTGGTGAGCAGGTCAAAGTAAAAGTTTCATCTTTAGTATACACAGTGTATGAAGGTGTCAGTCTAATAGAGGGTGCCTCTGGGGTCTCTGCAATAAGAAGGTTAAAGATTTCATACAATTCAATTTTTTTGTTTACAAATGGTTTTTATTATGAGTAAGGTCATAGTACAAGATTTTGACAGTGGTGGAAAATGTACAAGTGAAGGATTCATTTAGATAATACATTATAGCTGAGAAAAGACAAATCACATGACAGGATACACTTATTTGATTATAAGTCTATGTAACATTTGCGTGGATGGATTCATGGATCTGCTTAGGTCTGCTTAGGTCTGCTTAGGTAAAATAACATTAGTGAACATTACACCAGTAGTGAGGAATCCCATAGAGTCCATTTTTTTTTACAGTGGTGTGAAAAAGTTTTTGCCCCCTTCCTCATTTCCTGTTCCTTTGCATGTTTGTCACACTTAAGTGTTTCGGAACATCAAACCAATTTAAACAATAGTCAAGGACAACACAAGTAAACACAAAATGCAATTTGTAAATGAAGGTGTTTATTATTAAAGGTGAAAAAAAATCCAAACCATCATGGCCCTGTGTGAAAAAGTGATTGCCCCCTAAACCTAATAACTGGTTGGGCCACCCTTAGCAGCAACAACTGCAACCAAGCGTTTGCGATAACGTGCAATGAGGCTTTTACAGCGTCCTGGAGGAATTTTGGCTTTTACAGCGTCCTGGAGGAATTTTGGCCCACTCATCTTTGCAGAATTGTCCTAATTCAGTTACATTAGAGGGTTTTCGAGCATGAATGGCCTTTTTAAGGTCATACCACAACATCTCAATAGGATTCAGGTCTGGACTTTGGCTAGGCCACTCCAAAGTCTTCATTTTGTTTTTCTTCAGCCATTCGGTGGTGGACTTGCTGGTGTGTTTAGGATCATTGTCCTGCTGCAGAACCCAAGTTCGTTTCAGCTTGAGTACACGAACAGATGGTCGGACATTCTCCTTCAGGATCTCTTGGTAGACAGCAGAATTCATAGTTCCTTTTATCACGGCAAGTCTTCCAGGTCCTGAAGCAGCAAAACAGCCCCAGACCATCACACTACCACCACCATATTTTACTGTTGGTATAATGTTCTTTTTCTGAAATGCAGTGTTCCTTCTACGCCAGATATACTTGGACACACACCTTCCAAAGAGTTCCACTTTTGTCTCATCGGTCCACAGAATGTTGTCCCAAAAGTCTTGGGGATCATCAAGATGTGTTGTGGAGAAATTGAGACGAGCTTTGATGTTCTTTTTGCTCAGCAGTGGTTTTCTCCTTGGAACTCTGCCATGCAGGCCATTTTTGCCCAGTCTTTTCCTGATGGTGGAGGCATGAACGCTGACCTTAACTGAGGCAAGTGAGGCCTGCAGTGCCTTGGACGTTGTTGTGGGGTCTTTTGTGACCTCTTGGATGAGTCGTCGCTGCGCTCTTGGGGTAATTTTGGGCGGCCGGCCACTCCTGGGAAGGTTCACCACTGTTCCATGTCTTCGCCATTTGTGGATAATGGCTCTCACTGTGGTTCGCTGGATTCCCAAAGCTTTGGAAATGGCTTTATAACCCTTTCCAGACTGATAGATCTCAATTACTTTCTTTCTCAATTGTTCCTGAATTTCTTTGGGTCTCGGCATGATGTGTAGCTTTTAAGGATCTTCTGGTGGACCTTACTGTGTCAAGCAGCTCCTATTTAAGTGATGCCTTGATTGTGAACAGGTGTGGCAATAATCAGGCCTGGGTGTGGCTAGAGAAATTGAACTCAGGTGTGGACAACCACAGTTATAGTATGTTTTAACAAGGGGGGCAATCACTTTTTCACACAGGGCCATGATGGTTTGGATTTTTTTTCACCTTTAATAATAAACACCTTCATTTACAAATTGCATTTTGTGTTTACTTGTGTTGTCCTTGACTATTGTTTAAATTGGTTTGATGTTCCGAAACACTTAAGTGTGACAAACATGCAAAGGAACAGGAAATGAGGAAGGGGGACAAACACTTTTTCACACCACTGTATATGCATGGTATCATATAACGTGTGGTGTATTCTTTCTGATAGTTTGATATTTGCCATACGGCTGAGAACTCGAGGCCATGGTATGTTGGGTGAACGCCAGTTGAAAGCTATGGTCCAATGGATAGAGCTAAATAGGGTGTGGATTAGTCTAGAACTGGCTATTGGTATATCTTGTATGGGGGAGAATAAAAGGCACATTTGGGGTGTTAGTGGGATCTTTCTACCTGAGATTCGGTCAATCATGAGATTAGCATTGTGCCAGATGTTTTTAAGGTGGGGGCAATCCCAAAATATATGTACCCTGTTTCCCCGAAAATAAGACCTAGCGTGATTGTCGGTGATGGCTGCAATATAAGCCCTACCCACCAAATAAGCCCTACCCTGTTTCCCCGAAAATAAGCCCTACCCTGAAAACAAGGCCTACAACGACTTTAACTAGGGCTTATTTGGGGGGTAGGGCTTATATTGCAGCCAACACCGACAATCACGCTAGGTCTTATTTTCGGGGAAACAGGGTAATAGTGTCCCATGTGTAGGGCAGCCCCTGAAATCAATTTTAAAGACATTTCTTATGTATTTAATCTAGTTTACTAATTTTAAAAGATAGTTTTTGCATTACTACCACAGAGTACTTTAAAACTGGACTAAAAGGTTTGTTGGATAACTCGCCCCCTCTTCTGCTCCTTGCATTCCCTGCAAAGTTCCCCTGCTGGAGGCCTTTCCATAATCAGTGTGTAAATTCTGGCTTGGCTCTGGGTTGGACTGTCTACTTTCCCCCGTAACAGCACTTGGGCATGCAAATTGTCCTTGCCATATATATATATATACATACACAGTATCTCACAAAAGTGAGTACACCCCTCACATTTTTGTAAATATTTATTATATCTTTTCATGTGACAACACTGAAGAAATACACTTTGCTACAATGTAATAGTAGTGAGTGTACAGCTTGTATAACAGTGTAAATTTGCTGTCCCCTCAAAATAACTCAACACACAGCCATTAATGTCTAAACCGCTGGCAACAAAAGTGAGTACACCCCTAAGTGAAAATGTCCAAATTGGGCCCAAAGTGTCAATATTTTGTGTGGCCACCCATTATTTTCCAGCACTGCCTTAACCCTCTTGGGCATGGAGTTCACCAGAGCTTCACAGGTTGACTGGAGTCCTCTTCCACTCCTCCATGACGACATCACAGAGCTGGTGGATGTTAGAGACCTTGTGCTTCTCCACCCTCCGTTTGAGGATGCCCCACAGATGCTCAATAGGGTTTAGGTCTGGAGACATGCTTGGCCAGTCCATCACCTTCAACCTCAGCCTCTTTAGCAAGGCGGTAGTCGTCTTGGAGGTGTGTTTGGGGTTGTTATCATGATGGAATACTGCCCTACGGCCCAGTCTCCGAAGGGAGGGGATCATGCTCTGCTTCAGTATGTAGCAGTACCTGTTGGCATTCATGGTTCCCTCAATGAACTGTAGCTCCCCAGTGCCAGCAGCCCTCATGCAGCCCCAGACCATGACACTCCCACCACCATGCTTGACTGTAGGCAAGACACACTTGTCTTTGTACTCCTTACCTGGTTGCCACCACACACGCTTGACACCATCTGAACCAAATAAGTTTATATTGGTCTCATCAGACCACAGGACATGGTTCCAGTAATCCATGTCCTTAGTCTGCTTGTCTTTAGCAAAATGTTTGCAGGCTTTCTTGTGCATCATCTTTAGAAGAAGCTTCCTTCTGGTACAACAGCCATGCAGACCAATTTGATGCAGTGTGCGGCATATGGTCTGAGCACTGACAGGCTGACCCCCCCACCCCTTCAACCTCTGCAGCAATGCTGGCAGCACTCCTACGTCTATTTCCCAGACAACCTCTGGATACAATGCTGAGCATGTGCACTCAACTTCTTTGGTTGACCATGGCGAGGCCTGTTCTGAGTAGAACCTGTCCTGTTAAACCGCTGTATGGTCTTGGCCACCATGCTGCAGCTCAGTTTCAGGGTCTTGGCAATCTTCTTATAGCCTATAGAGCAACAATACTTTTTTTCAGATCCTCAGAGTTCTTTGCCATGAGGTGCCATGTTGAACCTCCAGTGACCAGTATGAGAGAGTGAGAGCGATAACACCAAATTTAACACACCTGCTCCCCATTCACACCTGAGACCTTGTAACACTAATGAGTCACATGACACACCGGGGAGGGAAAATGGCTAATTGGGCCCAATTTGGACATTTTCACTTAGGGGTGTACTCACTTTTGTTGCCAGCGGTTTAGATATTACTGGCTGTCTGTTGAATTATTTTGAGGGGACAGCAAATTTACACTGTTATACAAGCTGTACACTCACTACTTTACATTGTAGCAAAGTGTCATTTCTTCAGTGTTGTCACATGAAAAGTGAGGGGTGTACTCACTTTTGTGATAGTGTGTGTATATATAAAAAATATATATACTAAAAAATGTGAGGGGTGTACTCTAACTTTTGTGAGATACTGTAGGTGGTAGTTTATTGAGTCTTACCGTCAGATTGTATCTGCTTACCCGTACAATGTACAGGCAAACAGATACACTGACAGGTCTGCAGGAAACCTGCATGGCACCATAGATCTGCTGATCGCTGGTGCAATGCTTTAGAATCCACAAAGTTGTGGAAAGAGACGGCCAGCAGAGCAGCACTCACAACATGAAAGGAGATTTTTCAAGTAAGCTTCTATTGGATTGTCAAATATTACTATTCTTTGTAATACTATTACAATGCTGATGTTATAAAATAAAAATGTATGCTGTGACCATAGATTTCCCCTAATCTTTGTCTATCAGTAAAATCATGAAGTAGAAACAAACTTTAAATCCATATAATTAGACTTCCACTGTACCACATCCCTATTCTACCACATCTGTATAAATATGAAACCATATTTGAAACAAACCTTGTTTAATTCAAGTTGTGTTAATAATTTCCCACCTGTTACAATGACTGTCACATAGTCACTCTGTGATGAGCTGATGTTCCGTCCATTTATTTCCACCCAATATTTACATGTATATTTCCCAGAAGCATTTTCCAATGACGCAGATATTGTATAATCACTGTGCAATGGATCCCCTTCATAAATTTTCTTCTTTTCCTGGTAAATCTGTATTCCTTTTGCTGATATACCAATTGGTGGTGAGCAGGTCAAAGTAAAAGATTCCTCTTTAGTATACACAGTGTATGAAGGTGTCAGTCTAATAGAGGGTGCCTCTGGGGTCTCTAAAATAAGAAGGTTAAAGATTTCATACAATTTAATTTTAAGGACATTTATGTATTTAATTATTACAAGGATGTGGAATTCCCTTCCACAGGTGGTGTTCTCAGCGGGGAGCATCAATAGTTTCTAAAAACTATTAGATAAGCACCTAAATGACCACAACATACAGGGATATACCATGTAATACTGACATATAATCACACACATAGGTTGGACTTGATGGACTTGTGTCTTTTTTCAACCTCACCTACTATGTAACTATGTAACAATTTACACATTTTGTAAGATAGTTTTTGCATTCATACCACAGAGTACTTTAAAACTGGACTAAAAGTTTTGTTGCTCGCCCCCTCTGCTGACCCTTACGTTCCCCGGAAGGTTCCCCTGTTGGAGGCCTTTCCATAATCAGTGTGTTTATTCTGTCCCCCAAAACAGCACTTGCGCATGCAAATTGTCCTTGCCAGCACCTAGCACTGCATAGTGCTGTGTAAGATCCGATAAAAAGCATTATTATATAGCAGTGGCAGCCCGTGCATTAGGGGCGCACGGACGCTGCTCCCCCTATTTATGCGTCCGGCCCCCTGAACTACATACAGGGATGCCAGATGCATGGATTCCAAAAAAACACTAGCCGCGACTGTTATATAGATATTTTTTTCCGCTCGACAATGACATCTTGTCTATGAAGACCATAGAACAACAATTGTTAGCTTTTATTTAAAATGTATAATTAGTATCAAATATTGTGTTACAGAGCAAAGTTAATTACGGTTCATGAGATTATAAATAATACTCCTATATGGATACTGTATCTTGTGAATTATTGTATGTTTTGTTCTTTCTATGGGTGTTCTTTAAAGACACTAAAAAAGAGAAAAAAAAACGACTGCAGATATAAAATGCAGACATTATTTACTGACTGCTAACTTTGTGACATTAAAAGTGACTGCTGACATCAGTAAGAACTGCTACCTTTTTAGATCGCTGGAAGCCTCAGAGGGACAACTGAACTTAAATAGACAGATAAAGGCTACAATATAAATTAGAGAGTATTACAATGCTAGAACACAGGTAGACACATGTATCCAATCACTCTGAGATATAGATGTGTGCTTTTTACCCTGTGTGGGACAGCTATTGACCCGCAGAGAGTAAAACAGGTGACATTGTGGATGTTCCAGTTCATTTACAAGACTGCACTTCCTTTAGTAAATAAAATATTAAAATACTTAAGCGCTAGTGAGGATTAAAATCAGAGGACCATTTAGTGTTTCAAGATGGCCAAATGATATAGCTGCAAACCCATAAGAAAGTGCTCCCACACGTGAGTGATATGTTAAAAGTACACAAATAAATGTGTGATGAGTGCGCTTGTATCAACCTTAAAACAAAATTCAAAAAACCTGTACAACACTTGGAATATATAGTGTATACACTGTGATTAATAAAAACCTGTGTAATGCAGTGATTTAAAATACGCTTTTAGACCTCCAATTGTTAGAGGGTTAAAATAATGGATATAAATGTGTCAAGTTTCTCCTATAGATCCTGAAACATTTTTGGTGATTATCCTGAGTTTATTTAATGAGGCACTTGAATGATTGCTGGTGAGAGGTATCAATTACCTATTGCTCAATGTAGAGCTGGTGCCAATAAATGAACAATTATTTGAGTATATAAAAATAGGGTTAATTAATGCATAAATAACCGCTGTCTTTGTTACAGCCGCCGATGCTCAAATTAATGAAGAATATTTCTATGCATTTACCCGGTATCCTACCAGGCTGAATCAATCTGTATCATTACATGCAGAAAAAGGAGATTGAATGCAGGAAGTTGCTGCTCACAATATGAATGGTGCACAAGTAAAAGGAGAAAAAAAGACAAAAGGAAAAAAAACTGACACTTTCCTTTTCTGCTGACACCTCCAGGTGCTGTTCGTTTTCTGTCTTTTACGCTGTGCTTAAAAGACAGAAAAGCGTAAAAGACAGAAAACGAACAGCACCTGGAGGTGTCAGCAGAAAAGGAAAGTGTCAGTTTTTTTTTCCTTTTGTCTTTTTTTCTCCTTTTACTTGTGCACCATTCATATTGTGAGCAGCAACTTCCTGCATTCAATCTCCTTTTTCTGCATGTAATGATACAGATTGATTCAGCCTGGTAGGATACCGGGTAAATGCATAGAAATATTCTTCATTAATTTGAGCATCGGCGGCTGTAACAAAGACAGCGGTTATTTATGCATTAATTAACCCTATTTTTATATACTCAAATAATTGTTCATTTATTGGCACCAGCTCTACATTGAGCAATAGGTAATTGATACCTCTCACCAGCAATCATTCAAGTGCCTGATTAAATAAACTCAGGATAATCACCAAAAATGTTTCAGGATCTATAGGAGAAACTTGACACATTTATATCCATTATTTTAACCCTCTATCCAAACAACAATTGGAGGTCTAAAAGCGTATTTTAAATCACTGCATTACACAGGTTTTTATTAATCACGGTGTATACACTATATATTCCAAGTGTTGTACAGGTTTTTTGAATTTTGTTTTAAGGTTGATACAAGCGCACTCATCACACATTTATTTGTGTACTTTTAACAACTTCCTTTAGTAGGCCAGCATCCTTTAGTTGCCTCTCAGAAGTCTCTCATCTTGCAGCATAGTAGGCCTAAGCCTAGAGGACCTAGAATTCAGCAATCCACCTCAAGGAACCCAGGGAACTAAGAACACTCTGGAAAGGTTGTTCCAAATACTCATTGCTTCCCCAGCGATTGGCTGGGCTGAAAAGTGTTCATAACTAAAAAGTTAGCTATTCAGGTAGAGACTGCTGTAGGCCTAGGAACACTTATAAAAGATGGAAATAGCAGCAAGGATGGGAAGTGTTATCATAATGGGGAATTTTAATTATCCAGACATAGACTGGGCGGAGGGAAGCGCGCATTCATCTAAGGCTCGCCAGTTTCTAAATGTCTTGCAGGACAATTTTATGGGTCAGATGGTAGACACACCAACTAGAAATAAAGCGTTACTGGATCTACTGATTACCAACAATACAGACCTGATCACGGATGTGGAAATACGGGGCAATTTAGGGAACAGCGATCACAGGTCAATTGGCTTCCATATAAATCACACAAATAGGAAACATAAGGGGAATACAAAGACACTGAATTTCAAAAGAGCCAACTTCCCTAAACTACGAACCTTACTAGAAGGCATAAATTGGGATAAAATCTTTGGAACAAAGAATGCGGAGGAGAGATGGGTTTGCTTTAAGAGCATATTAAGTAAGGGCATTAGCCAATGCATCTCATTGGGTAATAAATTTAAAAGAGTGAACAAAAGTCCTAGATGGCTTAACTCCAATGTAAAAAATGCATATAAAAGCAAAGGAATAGGCCTTTAAAAAATACAAGGTTGAGGGATCATCATCAGCATTCAAACTTTATAAAGAATGCAACATAAATCACCGGGACCAGATGGCTTGCACCCGAGGGTACTTAGGGAACTCAGTAATTGCCAGACCATTGTTCCTAATTTTTACTGACAGTCTACTGACTGTAATGGTACCAGCTGATTGGAGAAAAGCCAATGTAGCACCAATATTTAAAAAGGGCCCAAAATACATCCCTGGGAATTACAGACCAGTTAGCCTAACATCAATAGTATGTAAACTCTTGGAGGGGATGATAAGGGACTATATACAACATTTTAGTAATGAGAACGGTATCATTAGCAGTAATCAGCATGGATTCATGAAGAATCGTTCTTGCCAAACCAATCTACTAACCTTCTATGAAGAGGTGAGTTGCCAACTAGATTAAGGAAGGCCACAACCCCAGTATTTAGCATCAAAGCACTGACGTACAGGTATGTTGTTTTGCGTAAAGTGGTTAAAGGTTACCAAAGGTTACTCAGCCCCCCTACAACACCCAAAAGATCCGAAAGTGGTCTTGTTGGTTAGTGCTATGTTTGTGCTGGTTTGTGCTGCTAACATTTTTATTTGTGCTGTTATGTTTTTTTAGTTAGAACAGTTTAAAAAAAAAAAATCAAACCCCACCCATTTTGCAAATAAAAACTCAGGTGTGTTTCTTTAGTTCTACATTTGTGCTGTTTTGTGCCCTTAAAATTTACATTTGTGCTGCTTTTATTTTTACAATATTAGCAATTGTTTTTTCCAGACTATGACCTAGCCCCCCTACAACTGCCAAAGGACACACAACTGGGCTGGTTGGTTAGTGCCTTTTTGTGCTGGTTTGTGACGCTTAAATCTCCCTTTTATCTTTTATCGTTTTGTGGCTTTTGTCTGTTGTAGGGGGCTGGGTGAGTTCATAGTCTGGAAAAAAACAATTGCTAATATCTTAAAAATAAAAGTAGAACAAATGTTAATTTTTAAGGCACTAAACAGCACAAACGTAGCACTAAAGAAACACACTTGAGTTTTTATTTGTGCTGATTGTAGGGGGGCAAAGTGGGTGGGGTTTGATAAAAAAAGAAAACTGTTATAACTTAAAAAACATAACAGCACAAATAAAAATGTTAGAAGCACAAACCAGCACAAATGTAGCACTAACCAACAAGACCAGTTTTGTGCCTTTTGGGCGTTGTAGGGGGGCTGAGTGACCTTTGGTGACCTTTAATGAATCATTAATAATGTAAAAACGATAAAAGATAGAGTGGAAATTTAAACAGCACAAATCAGCACAAACGTAGCACTAACCAACGAGACCAGTTCCGTGTCTATTGGTTGTTGTAGGGGGGTTGATTGACCTTTGGTGACCTTTAATAAGTCATTATTTAAGGCAAAAACGATAAAAGATAGAACGGAAAATTAAAACAGCACAAACCAGCACAAACGTGCCACTAACCAACCAGCTCGGCTACCTGTCATTTGGCTTTTGTAGGGGGGCCAGGTGATGTCATAGTCTGGACAATTGCTAATATCTTAAAAATAAAAGCAGCACAAATGTACATTTTTACAGCACAAAAGTAGCACTAAAGAAACATAATATCTTAAAAATAAAAGCAGCACAAATGTACATTTTTACAGCACAAAAGTAGCACTAAAGAAACATAATATCTTAAAAATAAAAGCAGCACAAATGTACATTTTTACAGCACAAAAGTAGCACTAAAGAAACACATTTGAGTTTTTATTTGTTCTGATTGTAGGGGGGGGTAGCTTTGCTGAGCTTAGATATTAACAGTTATATCATGTAACCATTTGTGTTTAGGCCTATGGGGGAGGCACTCTGCAAACATCTAGCTAACCAGAGGAAAAAAATTAGCAATCAGAGAAGCTTGTTACATTTGTCTGCCAACTGTAACTCTTGATGAGTTACAACACTACAACACACTTGGCCAACACTAACATGAGCAGGCTTTTAAATATTAGATCATCTACTAATAACTAGGGCACCCTAAAGTATAACTAAAAGCAAAACTTTATTTCTGACATTTTCTTTTTGTTTGTATTTGTATATCTCATTTAGGGAGTCTCTCTACCTGTTGTCCTGATCATGAATGTCACCAGGAAAGAAATTGATGGTAAATCTAAAATTTTGAGTTGCCGCCAGAACAGGAATAGAGGGGAAATCATTCAATAGGAACAGTTGTTCCATTAACAACTATACAAACACATGTATTGTTGGGTTTGGCCATATATGTCAGGGGGTCAACAGTTTAAAAGCAAAACTAAAGAAAGGATACTCACCTTCTCAATGCTCCCTTGCCAGCGCAGGCATCTTTTCCCATGGGCTGGGTTTTGGCCATCTTTATTGGCCGGCACAGTATGATCTCAAACCTGCACATGCACAAGAGCTAAACATCCCAGCACACAGTATTGCCCTGGCCACTGTACGTTGAGCTAGCACACGCAGCTCAGTGTACAGTCTGGGGATAGCTGTGAGCAGGCAGGTAGGTATGATTTATTGCAGAAAAGACATTGCAAGTCTCTTGTGCAATAAAATGGCTGCCTGCTCACAGTAGTGGTTAATTACTAAAACTGGAGACTGCAAAATCTGGTGCAGCTCTGCATAGAAACCAATCAGCTTCCAGGTTTTATTGTCAAAGCCTAATTGAACAAACTGAAGTTAGAAGCTAATTGGGTATCAGCAGTACCAGGACAGGCTCAGTCAGTGCCCATGGCAAGGATCCAAAACTGCAGCCCCCTCCTCCACTGTTAATACATGCCGTAGAATGGGTGTATCACTCTGCATCTATTCTTTGGACCCTTGCTTCTCTGCGCCCGGGGCAGCTTCCTCTCCTGCCCATGCATTGTCCCCCGGCCCTGGCTACCATGCACAGCTGCACTATATTCCGAGTGCACCAGATTTAGTAAATACCAGTGATCCTAGCAGAACTTTAGTTTTAATTTAAAAATAGGACCCTGTTCTTCTTTGTGCTGTCCACAGTGCCACCCTGTGGTGACAACACTCATATACTTATATAACCTGTTCTTCTTTAATATGATTCTTGAAACAGCTACCTCCTATGCCGTGTCACTCCTAAATGTAAGAAAACGTATATTATTAGATTAAACAATAGATTCATAAGAAAGAGAGGGGAGGGAGGCAAAATTATACTGGACAAAAGACCTAGAGTCCCATAGTCCCAAACCAAAAAATTATTAGCAGGTTATTGAATAATTAGGAGCTGGAAGCCTTTTTCTTTACTTTCATGGAAAAATACATTACATGCCTTTTATCATCATGGAGGCAGACAGGAAGAGAACACAAACAAGTGCATACTTAGATACAGAGGGTACTTCCTCTCATATAATAGAATTCATGAATGATACACTATAATACTACAACGCCACCTGCTGCATAGATAGGTATAATGCATACAGTATTGTCAGTTTATTAACAACTTAACATTACATGCTGTTGTTATTTTCCAACAAAAATGACTACAACAAGGTAAAAACCTGGGACTTTCTAGGATGGCACCCAGGGATATAAATTCAAATATAACGCAAATTTATAGAATGTTTTTAAACTTGTATGATATGACTAATACAATTTAAAAAAGATTTATACCTATGTTTTGAATTTATATCCTTGTTTGACATCCTAGAATGTTTCTGGTTTTTACCTTGTTGTAGTCATTATTGGATTATAGTTTGTCCATCTTTTTTTTTTGGCTTTAGATATAATAAGTAATTTTATATGTTGTATTACCTGCCACATTAATAGTGATGGACCGGCTCATATTAGACTCTATATTAGTTCCATTTTCAAGTTCCTGGTATAGACACTGGAATGAGCCAGCATCTTGCTTTGTCTTGATTTTAATCTCAAAGTTGGTACAATTTGTACTCTGTTCTGTAGAATGTATTTTTGACCCTTCCTTGTAGAACTCAAATACTTTGCTATTCATTGAATCAGCACTGCAACAAGTAAAATTGACATCTTCTCCCAGCTCATAAATTTGATGGTTTGGTAATACATCAAGTTGAACAATATCTGCTTTAAGAAGATAAAAAGAGAGGAACAGATTAAAAATACTTATCAACACACAGTTCGTATACAGATTGGCTGCCTGCTAGCATATCCTTATTATACTGTATACCAAGGGTCTTCAAACTATGGCCCTCCAGTTGTTCAAGAACTACAATTCCCATTATGCCTAGTCATGTCTGTGAATGTCAGAGTTTTACAATGCCTCATGGGATGTGTAGTTCCGCAACAGCTGGAGGGCCGTAGTTTGAGGATCCCTGCTGTATACAAATAACGCCTTCATGTTAGTCAATTAGAAAGACATAGAATTATGACATAACTACCTCTAGTATTGCCTATTATTTAAACCATGTGGATACTGAGTAGAAGAACAAACAACGAAAAACAAACAATGCAGTTTATAGGTGCTACCATCAATTATGTTACATGCAATAATTTGCTTGTACATCTTTCAATGTGGATTTCTATCACAAAAATATATTAACATAAATAAAGCGGAAGGTAGGGGGAATTTAATTGAAGGGGGGAATGGGGATATCTGCAACTGTAGATTTACTGTTCTCAACAAGTAATCAACCACATTCATACTATCACAGAGTAAGAAAGGGAGCATCTAAATTAGGAGGTAAGTAATATATGACCAAAGGTTCCCATATTTTTTTAAATTAATCATTTTATATTTACATTTTTCGGTCACTTTTATCATCCATGATATGTATGTTTTTATATGTGCAAGCTATATACTAGCTGTTTTCCATGACTAAGCAATGACTTGTTTTGTTTTTCAGTAAATACATGTTTAAACACTTTATATTGATGTTGTGTGATTTATTCAAATTTTAATTTATTAATACTAGGATTTTGTGCAAAGGCCATACTATTTGATATACTTTAATTCAGATTATTTTACCTACTGGACCAGTTTGACCAATTGTGGAATAAGTGCAAGCATTTTAACAACCTCAAAAGCACTGGTAAATAGCTTGAAACAAATTAACAACATGTATATGTGCTAAATAGCAAAAAATAATAATAAAAATTTGTTTCCAGGGCATACACATTTTGTGAACAATCATATTCCAGATCCATACCTTTTCACCTAGAGGCACACCTAGGTTTATAGTTGAGTAGTTGATAATGAGTTATTCTGTAACTGAGGAGGGTAAACAAGGGTGCAAAAAAGCTACATGGTACAGTGATACCTTTATTAAAATAGTAAACATAAAAACAAATGGTAAGTATTGCACTCACATCAAACAGACGTTCAATCAAATACATTGTCACCAGTAGTCGGGGCCGGACTTCCGCTTCCGCTGACGCGACCGGATGTGACGGTCGGACGCGGCGTTCGGATGTGAACAGCGGGAGGTTTGAGATCAGCCTGAGTCTCCGACAGTATCCTGAATAGTCCCTGCTACCGAGACCCTAAGCCCGCAAAAACGATCGCTTGGTGGTCCCCGAGTCTCCTAGGGAACCCTGATCGACTTCTGCTAACGAGACTTTAAACCCGTGAAACCCGCGAAAACGATCGCTTGGTGCGATGAGTAATAGTAAGCAGTCGGCGGCCGATCGTCTTAAAGAACTTGCTCGAACGGATAAGCAAGACGGCGGGCGTAGCCCCCCACAGACACGGAGTGGTGGACCATCAGCGCTGGATATCCAGAAGCTCAACACGCCCATGCCGCAGTCCGGAAAAGCTGCAGAAAAACAGGAGAAACATCCCAAACTGACCCTGGAACAGATGAACTCCCAGATAATGGAGGCCATCCACTCGAGTAATGCAGCCCTAACAGGTAAAATGGATGAGATTATAAATGATATAGGACTGATCAGGCATGATATGCAGAGCATAAGAGAGAGAATGATGGAAATGGAAAATAGGACTGCTTTATTGGAAGATACTGTTACCCCTATGCCTAAAAAGATAGCTTCAATAGAAAAACAGATTACCCTGTGGCATCAAAAATCTGATGATTTTGAGAACCGTATGCGCCGCAATAATCTAAGAATAATCGGTTTACCAGAAAAGGCAGAAGGGTTTAATCCTGGTGACTTTATAGAAAAATGGCTGAAAAATGTATTCCCAGATATGGAGGTATCAGCAGCATATGCAGTGGAGAGAGCGCATAGGGTCCCGGCAATAACACCTAAACCAGGGTTTCCCCCTAGACCCCTGTTGGCACGATTACTAAATTGCAGAGACAGAGACACAATTCTGCGGAAAGCAAGACAAAAAGGAGAGATTCGCTATGAAAATAGCAAAATATCAATATTCCCAGACTTCTCTCTGGAGCTGCAAAAACAACGGGCAACATTTTATGAAATAAAACGAAAAATGAGAAAGGCAGGAATTGAATATTCTATGGCATACCCAGCACGACTGAGAGTGGAGGAAGGGGGAAAGACTTTGTTTTTCAGTACACCTGAACAAGCTAAAGACTGGCTGGGAATAACTAGGCCTATGCCTCGATAGGAGAAACAGAGAAGCCCTGAAAGGATAAGAGACACCAAGAATACTGGGACTTTGGGGGAGGGGGCGGAGGAGGGGGGATGAGAGGGACACTCTCCCTACTTTATATTTGTTTTTATTTCCTCTTTTTTTTTCCTCTTTCCTTAGGTTAAAGGAAGAAGTTTTAATAATTTATTGATTTGGTTTTTTTTCTTTCCTGATGTGTTTTTGTTTTTTTTTTTGTTTTTTTCTCCCTTTTTTTTAATTTTTTTTTCTCCCTTTTTTTTTTTCCTGATCCTTGCCTTTTTCGTCTCTTTTTTTTCCCCCCTTTCCTTTTTTTTTTTTTGCTTTGTTTTTTTTGAGGGGGAAATTGGGAAAAGGTAAAATGTAAATGTTTATTTGTGTGTTCATTGATAGGGGAACGGGAGGGATGGGGAGGAGGGGGGGTAAATGGAGGGTGATGGGGTGTGTATAAATAGTAAAATGGAGCTAAACTCACAGCGAAACACATTGAAATAAGCACTAGTTATAAAGGGAAGAGAGGGAAGAGAGAGAGGAATCTTTCTCCTTTCCCTTTTTTTTTTTTTTGTTTTTTTTTTTTTTTTTTTTTTTTAAGACACAATAATAAGGAAAGGCTAGAACAAGGTTAAGAGACACATTATAAACATTATAAACACAAATAAATGGGGGAAGGGGGGAGGGATGGGGAGTGAACAGATAAAATAATAGAGTTGTGCACAAGGAAGGAGGAAGAGAGGTGGAGGGAGGGAGGTGGGGGAAGGGAGAGAACAGGAAAAAAATATATAAATTTTTTTTTTTTTTTTTTTTTTTTTTTTTTTTTCTCGTTGTTGCTGTGTGGTGTTTTTTTTTTTTTTTTTTTTTTTTTTTTATATATAAAGGGGAGGGAGAGGGTGAAAGGAGGGGATGCCTTCTCCTCCCCCCTCCTTGGCGGCTCCCCCCTCGCCCCTTATATTTATGATTAAGCGGGAAAAGGGTAGGTGCAGACAGGCTGAAATCGAAATTAATTACCTATATAACAGCAAAAATGCAATATGTTGGTAATGCCCTAAAAAAAAAATGGTATGGATGAATGGAATGGAAGGGATGAATGAGAGGAGAGAGGTAGAAAAGAGAATGGTCACGGAAAGGAAAAAGAGACATACGATTTATTTTTCCTCTCCTTTTATTTTTCGGGGGAATAATGGCTAAAATAAAATACATTAGACATGAGTAATCAACACACATTTTTGTCATGGAATGTGAGAGGTATGGGAACGCAATTAAAACGAACACAGGTTTTTTCAGAAATTAACAAGGTGCAGGCAAAGATCATTTGTATCCAAGAAACACATATGACTAAAGAGAGATTGAAGTACCTAGAAAAACCTTGGATACAATGGTCAAGCCACTCATGTCATACTACATATTCAAGAGGGGTCTCTCTTTTGGTCCATCGAGGGGTAACATGGGAGTGTATTAGAGAAAAAAGAGATCCCGATGGAAGATATGTCTTTGTCTTTGCGTTGGTGCATGCAATGCCTGTTGTAATCATGGGGATTTATAACCCCCCCCCCCCCCCCCCAGCTACAATGCGAGTACTGAAAGAGGCAGTGATATTTATGTCAGAATACCCAGAGGCACATGTCGTATGTATGGGAGATTTCAATATGTGCTTAGACCCAAAATTAGACAGGTTCGGAATAAGTAAGCATAAAGGAGGAGAAGGGCCGAAGGTGTTGGAGAAATTTATGAATGAAGTAGGATGGGCTGACCTGTGGAGGATCAGAAACCCTGGGACCCGGGCTTACTCATGGCATGCGCCAGGGAGAGGGCGCATGTCTAGAATAGATATGGCAATGGGGAACGAAAAGATCCTGCCAATGGTTCGGTCTGTGGCGTACATGACAAGAGGGGTGTCTGACCATTCTGGATTAACCTTTGAGCTAAAAATAGGCCCAAAAAGAATAAAACCGGGCTATAGGATACAGGCTCAATGGTTAACCCAGATAGGATTAAATGATAGAATTCCAGAGCAAATGGGAATGTTCCTGGAAGCACATGGCAACAGGAAAATAGATGGAGTACTCTGGGATACATTTAAGGCATATTTGAGGGGGATAACAAGATCAACAATATCATACATTAAACGCACTAATAGACAGGAAGAGGAGGAATTGGAACAATTCTGTGCACAGGCAGAAAATAGGTTTATAGGGGACCCCTCAAATATAAACCAAATAAGATGGGCAGCCTCATCACGGCAATATAAGAACCAACTAATAATTAACGCAAAGCGTAAGAAACTCCAATATGCACAAAAAAACTTTGAACAAGGACAACAATCTAATAAGATGCTGAACTTTATGATAAAACGACAAACCCCATCACTAGCAATATCAGAGGTGAAAAATGAAAAAAGAGAGATGGTAAACACATTAGATGAGATACTTGAGACATTCCAAAAATACTATATTAATATGTATACATCAACACTGACCTGTACACGAGAAGAGATAGAGGAATACCTGAAGGACTTGAACTTCCTTAAATTAACAGAGGAACAAAAAGAGGAGTTAGAGAGGGATATAGAGGAAGAGGAAGTACGAGAAGCTATCTTTTCTCTGGGAAAGGGTAAGTCCCCAGGACCAGATGGCATACCACTGGAAATGTACCAGCGATATGCAGAAATTATGGTACCAGTTATGACCAAAATGTATGGAGAGGCGTTCCAAAGGGGAGAAATGCCTGTTTCCATGTATGATGCTACAGTCATATTGATACCAAAACCAGAGAAAGACAGAACTGAGTGTGGGTCGTATAGGCCAATATCGTTATTAAATATAGATTATAAAGTACTGGCAAAAGTGCTTGCCAATAGGCTTAACCAGGTAATCTTGTCTATAATAGCGGAGGATCAAACTGGCTTTATGCCAGGGAAATCCACATCAATTAATATTAGAAGGACGCAATATATGACACAAATGAGAGAGTTTATCCCGGAAACAAGTGCCTTGGCATCGCTGGATACAGCCAAGGCATTTGATTCCATAGAATGGGAATTTCTGCAGACAGTCCTGGAAAGGAATGGATTTGGGGAAAAATTTAGAAAATGGGTGAGAATAATCTATAAACAACCATGCTCCAATTTGCTAATAAACGGTATATTATCCCCTACAATAAAACTATATAGAGGAACAAGACAGGGCTGCCCAATGTCACCGCAATTATTCGCTCTGGCAATTGAGGCACTGGCAAATAGATTCAGACAATCAGATAAATACAAAGGGATTAAAGTAGGAGAAAAAACCGAACACATAGGCTTATATGCGGACGATATTATATTATATATGGGAGATGCGCAAGCATCTCTGACAGAAGCAATGAGAATAATAGAAACATACGGGAGGTTCTCAGGGTTAAAAATAAATTGGCAAAAATCCGCACTGATGCCTCTGGGAACAGGTAATGAAAGGAGAGCTCAGACCCCATTAAAAATAGTGGAAGTCTTTAAATATTTAGGAGTAAATATTACGTTGAAACATGAAGATGAGATGGAAGCTAATATACTCCCACTAGTAGAATATGTAAAGAGAAAATTGGAAATATGGATAAAGCTACCAATATCAATGGCAGGCAGAATTCACCTGATAAAATCTATCATATTACCCAAGTGTTTATATGTATTTGCACACTCCCCAGTAAAAATACCAAAACAGATATTTAAAAAATTAAACTCGCAGATGACTCGGTTCATTTGGGCATATGGAAGATGTAAATTAAAATTTAATAAACTACAAAGACCAAAGACAGAAGCTGGACTGGCCCTCCCGGATTTATATTTATACTATTTGGCAGGGCAATTGAAACATCTAAGATCATGGGTAGGACAGGAAAAAATAACAAGGATAGAGGAATATCTCCTTAGTAAAATGCAAATAGACGATTTAATGACGGGATTAGAATTAAAAGATTTGAGGAGAGTGGGAGTAAAAATTCCCCTCTTGAAAGTGGCAAGGACAGTATGGAGAGAGGCTAAGAAATTGACGGGATTTGTTGGAATCCCAACAGAAACGGTGCTCTGGAACAACCCAAAATTTGAACAACTGGAAGCCTTTGAGGATAGTAAATTCTGGAAGCAGAATAAGATAACAACTTTTGGTCAGCTATATGACAAAAATGTAATACTAACCTACGAAAACCTGTGTAAACAATATAATTTATTGAGTAAACAGTTCTATAGATACCTTCAGTTGAGACAGGTGCTACAGACACAGTTTAGAAGAGAGGAAGTAAAAATATCCAAATATCCCCTTATAGGTATCCTGAGATCACAGGGACCTAAGGGACTGATAGCAAAGATTTACACACACCTGTTACAGAAGAAAATAGAAGGCGAACCACTGAAAATAAGGGATAAATGGCAAAAGGCTATCCCAGACATGAGCGATCATGAATGGGACGAAGCCTGTAATTCCCACTGGAAGGTATCCCCTGCAATGAATAACAGGATAATACAGATGAATATAATACATCAGACATACTTGGCTCCAAATAGATTGTATAAAATGGGGAGGATGACAGAACCAAGATGTACTAGATGTGGGCAGGGGGGAGCAGACTTCCTTCATGTAATGTGGTACTGTGGTAAAATAGGAAAATACTGGCAACAAGTAGCTAGGAAAATAGGAAAAGTCCTGAATAAACCTTTTATAGCTACGATGGAATTATGTTTGTTGGGGATATTGAGGGAAGAGAGAGATAATAGAGATAATAATACCTTCTTAAGGGAGGTATTGTTTCTGGCAAGAAAACAAATAGAAAAATGGATTCAGCCATATCCCCCGACAGTAACCCAATGGGTGAGAGCAGTAAATCAGGTCCTACCCTATGAAAAAATAATGTACGAACAAAGGGGAAACGGGCGAAGGTATGAAAAAATATGGGCAAAATGGAATAGAACATGGCTAACAACGGATAGAGGAATATCTGAAAATATAGTATTAAGTGACCACAGAGAGTGAGAGAGGAAGGAATGAAAGGAAGGAGCAAATGTAATTATAATCTGTATTATATAAAGAAATGTAAAAGTATATAAAAAATGTATAATGTAAATTATTATGTAATGAAAAATTTGGAATAAAGAGAAAAACACAGTAAGAAATGATTTCCTGAAAAATATATGTAGCACCTTCTAGTTAAGGAGGTGCTAGAGTGAGGATTTTATGGCAGAGTAGGAAAATTTAGGTAGGCCTAGCTGGTGGCTATTTGTTTGTTTTCATTCTGGGCTGGGAGTGGCTCAGGGCAGCAGCTGGTGACTCACAGGCAGCATCACTGTCCCCTCCCTCTTCTTTCTAGAAGATCCTAGAAGGAAAGGAGGAGAGGAGAGGTGGTGCTGTCTGTGGTATTCTGGGGAGCCTTGACCAATCCCCAACTTGGATTGGCAGGGGGCAGGCCTCCTTAACCACTTCCCGCCCGGTCAATAGCATATTGACGTCCGGGAAGTGGTTCTGTTATCCTGACTGGGCGTCATATGACGTCCTTCAGGATAACATGCCGCCGCGCGCCCGTGGGGGCGCGCATCGCGGCGATCGGTAGAGCGGTGTGTCAGTCTGACACACCGCTACACTGATCTCGGTAAAGAGCCTCCGGCGGAGGCTCTTTACCACGTGATCAGCCGTGTCCAATCACGGCTGATCACGATGTCAACAGGAAAAGCCGGTGATCGGCTTTTCCTCACTCGCGTCTGACAGACGCGAGTAGAGGAGAGCCGATCGGCGGCTCTCCTGACAGGGGGGGTCTGCGCTGATTGTTTATCAGCGCAGCCCCCCCCTCAGATGCCCACACTGGACCACCAGGGACTCCACTAGGATCACCAGGGAAGTGGGCAACATGTGGATGGCCAGGTATGTACCCCCTGGCCATCCACATGTGCAAATGATGCCCAATCTGTGCCAGTCAGTGCCCACAAATGGGCACTGGCTGGCACCATCAAGTAGCAACCAGTGCCACCCATCACCCAGCAATGCCACCCAGTGTTGTCAGTGCCACCCATCAGTGTAATCAGTGCCACCCATCAGTGTCCAGCAGTGCCACCTATCAGCGTCCATCCGTGCCCATCAGTGCCCACCTATCATTGCCCATCAGTGCCCATCCATGCCACCTATCCGTGCCACCCATAAGTACCCATCAGTGCCGCCTATGAGTGCCCATCAGTGCCGCCTATGAGTGCCCATCAGTGCCGCCTATGAGTGCCCATCAGTGCCACCTATGAGTGCCCATCAGTGCCACATACCAGTGCCACCTATCAGTGCCCATCATCAGTGGCCGTCAGTGCCACCTCATCAGTACCACCTCATTGGTGCCACCTCATCGGTGCCCATCAGTGCCGCCTTATCAGTGCCCGTCAGTGCAGCCATATCAGTGCCCATCATTGAAGAAGAAAAATGTTCTTATTTACAAAAAAATTAACAGAAACAAAGAAAAACTTGTTATTTTTTCAAAATTTTTGGTCTTTTTTTATTTGTTGCGCAAAAAATAAAAATCGCAGAGGTGATCAAATACCACCAAAAGAAAGCTCTATTTGTGGGAACAAAATGATAAAAAATTTGTTTGGGTGCAGTGTTGTATGACCGCGCAATTGTCATTCAAAGTGCGACAGTGCTGAAAGCTGAAAATTGGTCTGGGCGGGAAGGTATCTAAGTGCCTGGTATTGAAGTGGTTAAATACCTTTGGTCAGCCCAGCTGTGGAGGAGTTGTCGGGTGGAAAAGCTGGAGTGAGAGAGTGTGGAGACTGTCGGGGCCCACGGGGAGCTCCCCAGTCTAGGGGGGGGGGGGTCGACCCTTGGCTGGGGCTCGGGTGCATCCAGGAGGAGTGAAAAGATCCTGGAAAGAGAGGCACATGAGAGAGAAATATGTGTACGTGTTGCAAGGGCGCTAATTGGTTAAGATTTAACAATCTCTCATTGCTGAGTTTAAGGTTTCTCAAGAGAAAAAAAAACTAAAAACTAATATTTGAAAACACAAACGTTTGTGAAATAGGGTATACAAAAAGAGGTTTTAGCGATACAATACTATGCTGCAGACAAATTATATTTTATAGCACTAGAAGGCTATTCATATAAAGTGCACAAATGAAAAAAACATGTGATAGTATATTTGTGAACACAAAGTGATAAAATCCAATCACCTGTTGCAGCACACAAGAGAAATCATCTAATCAATTGGTAATGCTGCAATTGCATTGTGAAAAAAACAACAACAATTTATATATATGTGAATACAAGCACATGTGTAAAGAAAGTTATATTCATAAATAAATATAGACGACCGGTCCCTCTCATCAAGTACCACTTGATACAAATCATCCAACAGTCCAATTTTTAGCATAGATGGCAAGATAATGTAACGCTGATTTTCCAGAAAAACATTGCACACCTCCACCACTTGATTATTGCATGCGACACCCAAGAGAAATGCTGATAAGTAATGTCTGCTTACCAGATTCCCTTGACCACCTTAATTAAAAAGTAGGTCAAAGGAGACTTGTACAGAATTGTGCCTGTTCACTTGAAGGTAATATGTATTTAGGTCGATCTCCACCACTCCAACTCACATAGGGTATATGAAAGGGCAAAAAGAATACTATATAGTGTGATATTGCTTTTATTAAAAATATGTTAAAAAACAAATCTGCCAAATGGCTCCTTACATTAGGTGGTGCCCGACCCGGCACTGGGGTTGCCCGCTTGGGATAGAAGCTATTATATTGAATTTCGCTGGCCATTGGAATTTCCAATGCAAAGACTTCGTATGCAGAGCCGCGGCTTCAGCGTGCGTTCCAGCATAGGGATCGGAAGGACCACGGCGCCCGGATATGGCGTCACAAGTAAAACAGGAAAGCGTGACCAGGTACCGCCTCGACGTACGTTTCGTATGTCTTACGTCATCAGGAAGCGTGCCTGGTCACTAGGTCACATCCTATTTGTATGTGAGTATGTGCAGTGTTGGCCAATCATGTACTAGGTGTGCAAGCAACCCCAATGCCGCTCCAGCTGATATACATCTCAATTTATTAGCATTAGCCCAACCTTTCACAACACAAACTGAAATAAAACAATAATAAAAATACTATTACATCACTTTGCTACCACAGACCTTTGTAGGTGATCGCATAAAAAACATAGAAAACAATACAAGAAATAAATAAAATGTATGATTGGTGAACCGATCTGATAGTATCTGTTTGACAAGATTTCTCAAGGTTTTGGCTGTTTATATAACTGAATTGTATTTTCACCCTAGTTGCATTGTCCACACAGCTCAAGTCTGTGCCATGTGTTCAAGCCCTGGGTCTATGAACTATAAGTAGGACGCAATAATTTGTATAGAGACATTTACTAACTAAATTCCAACAACTTTATTTTCATATCTATTTTAGAAAGACTATATGTATTCTAAATACTATATAATTTTTGACCACATTGGTCTGGATGAAATAACCCAAACTACTCCTACTGGAAGGAAAAAAAATATATAATAAATAAATAAATAAGATCTTTGTCCGCTCATATGAGAGCTCAGACAAGAAAAAGTGGACACGTGATGGTTGATAATATAGATTGTGTATATATATCATTTGAACCGCGATTTGGGGAAAAAATCATATATACAATAATTTTGGAGACTGGATCAGGGGAGAATATATGCTCTGGCTCCCAACATGCTTAATTATGAGGAAAAATTCCATCTTGGACCAATGGGGAGCAACTAATCACATCAGATCCGTGATTTTGGTGAAAAACATATATACAATATTTTTGGAGACTGGATCTTTCTTCACTCAAGGAGCAGCTTCAAAATATATTTTTGATATTTCTAAAAAATATTTATTTGTGTTGTCGCAGGGTTTTTCCAGTTGGCATCCAACTGTTTATCACATTTGTTTCAATATTTTTTTCGGTGCTCTTCACCTGATTAAGGCTGCTTTCACACTGGAGCGGTGGGGGCGCTGGCGGTAAAGCGGCGCTATATTTAGCGCCGCTTTACCGGCGTTTTAGCGGCGCATTGCGGCCGCTCGCGGGGTGTTTTTACCCCCCCCCCCCGCGAGCGGTAAATATACCGCTCCTATAGCGAGCCAAAGATGCGGCTTGCAGGACATTTTTGAGCGTCCTGCAAGCGCACCGCTTCAGTGTGAAAGCCTTCGGGCTTTCACACTGAAGGAACAGCAACAGCTGTTTCGGGTCGGTTTGCAGGCGCTATTCTTAGCGCAATAACGCCTGCAAACCGCCCCAGTGTGAAAGCAGCCTTATTGTTTTTACCCACGCAGACATGGATGGCTTTAATTTTAGGAAAGAACGGCATATAAATTTGGAAGAAATATTCCAACAAGGGGTTTGGGGGTCAGTCCAAACCTAGATCTAGAGAGAGGTTTCAAACAGCTCCAGTTTGATATGGAAAAACAAATTAGACTGTGGTGGGATGTAGCGTCTTTTGATATGTACATAGGTCAGAACCTCACACCCAGAGGACTCAGATGGGACATCAGTCCTAATGAAGGTACTGAAGATTTACAGGCGCTAGACGAGTGGTACCAATTTTTCAACGAATGTGAGCAAAAACTGATGCAATTAATGGTCAGAAAACGCAAAGCAAAAGCTGCCCTTTTGGAAGTCAAAATCGCAGACCTAAAAGAAAAAATGGTGCCCTTCAGCACTGATAATGAATATATAGAGAGAGTAAAAACACTTCAAACACATTTAGCTAAGTATGATGGTGAAATTAAGGATAAAAAAATACCAGAGGGATATTAAAGATTTTGAACAGAATAAAGTTTATAAGTGGCAGGAGATACTTCTAACTACCCAAGGTTCCACAACAATAGAAGATTTACCTCAAAAGGGAACAGCAGTACCTAAAACCCCTAAGGTGAAGCCCAACACTCCTAAAAAAGCAAATAAATCTGCAGGAATCCCACGTAATAACCATTATCCCCCACCCAATCCTTATTCCTATCCTCCCATATATCCAGGCCAGACCTATAATAGACATGGACCACCGGATAATAGATCCCAAGATTCGGGTTATTACGACATAGGTCGGAATCAATATCCAGCAAGACCACCAAGAGGGACCTTTAGAGGGAATTTTAGAGGACGCCCTGGACCATATCAAAATTACCAGCGGGGGGGGGGGGGGAATGGAGGGGATGGAAAGAGTCATACCGTATCCAACCCAGTTTCCCCCAGCCTATACCAGAACATTTAGAAAGAGGGGAAGGCGAGGAAGAGGGAGAAAGAAAAAGGAAAAGAGACAAATAAATCAGGGAATTTTTAATTTAACTAATATTACCTTCACAGATAAAGAAATGCAGGTTTTGAATCAAGGGCTAAAATTCGCACCTACAAAGGATGTAGACAAATTTGAGGTGTTTGTTGATGTTGAAAAGTTCGTTCGCAAGCTCAACATCAAGAAACACTTCGCTAATAAAGAAATGGTTTCTCATACACAGATTACCAACCATCCTTTCCTGTCGCATCTAAATGAGCTAAATGGAGGAACCCCACTCTGATGGTCTCAGGGGTATGTAAACAACATTTCTCACTTAAACAAGCCTTAAATAGGCTTAACAAGCAGCGGCCTCCAATCCTATCTTTCATGCACTGGTGTCTTAGGGCTGTAAATCAGCCCATCTATCTGTGTACTATGCAGGGATTGTTTCATATTAAAATGCCATATGGATTATTGTAGTATTATATCCTTAATAGGTCTATCTTCCCTGGTGTGTGTGGGGTAGTAGTTATTAACATCATACCTGTGAGTGGTCGCTGGATTAGCCTTTAGAGCAGGCATGCTGGGTTATTTAGTCCTCCTCTTTCCTATTCAGGACGGCCGAGCGGCTCAGAGCAACGGAGCATGCTCAGTGGACTTGATCCTCGCCCTCTAGCTGGTTTCCAGCTTCCAAAATGGCGACGAGCGGCGCGCGGCGCTACTGCGCATGCGCGAGCGTGACGTCATCGCTACGGCGACGCCGGCGCCAAATTTAAAAATCTGACAGTCTCTGTGTTTCTCTGTGGCTGCATATACAGAGAAACGCTGCTAGTTTGGAGAAAAAAACTTCACTGCATCTCTTCTACTGCTGAACCACTTACTACCAGCTGCATACTCTGCAGTATTACTCTTCAGATTAAGGTTAGTTAACCCATTGCCTGTATTTCCTATCTACAATCCTCTGCCTGCTTCTTTGCACTCCTCATTTCCCTGTACTACAGGACTCACTTTTTCATGGAGGCCGCTGCCCCAGCAGACCATCGCCAGCCTAAAAGGTAAGAGGGGAAGACGGGTAAGTAAGAAGAGGAAAAAGAGAGCATGGTACTAACGCTGTTTAAATGGAACAGCCCTACCAGGTCGCCCAGATCATCGCGCTCAAGACGATCAAAGAGCAGACGCTCAAGTCGCAGACACAGCCGCTCAGATCGTGGAAGAAGCCGGTCAAGGGACAGAGGCAGATCCAGTCGCAGAAGGAGCAGATCAAGATCTTACTCCAGACATGGGCATTCCTATCGCAGGAGAACTCCTACACGCAGACGCTCCCCGCATGCGCAGAGTCTCCGTCCATCAGCAAACTCCTGTTGGATTTGCGGCGCAATAGCGCCCCCAGACAAGCTGGCCTGTCGGACATGCTTCAACGAAGCAACTAAAGACAGAGAGATGGAGTTAAGCCAGCCAGTGAGAGAACCGACCCTACAAATCGCAGGGCCCGAGGCAAGCAGAGCAGTTCAAGACTCTCCCTCTGCCCCTTCCACTTCAAAGACGACAGAACTTCTGTCTGATACCGAAGACATAGAAACATCTACTGGCTTCGACTTCACTTTGGTTGAACCCTTTATAAAATCAATCAAGGAATCGATCGATTGGGTGGAAGAGAAAGAAACTCCTCATAAAGTGAGGAAGTACTTCCCAAATCTCAGGAAAGAGCCAGAGACCTTCCCATTCATTGAGGAGCTGGAAGACTTAATTAAGGAAGAGTGGCAAAAGCCGGAGAAAAAAGCTAGTCTGGCCAATCGACTAGCAAAACTCTATCCTCTTAAAGAGCCTAACGTGAACCCGCTGATATCCCCGCCGGTAGTAGACTCCTCACTGATGAGACTTGCCAGGCATGTGACGCTTCCAATTGAGGATGCAGTTACGTTCAAAGACGTATTGGACAGGAAAATCGATCTCGACCTCAAAAAAACCTATTTGTCAGCGGGAGGCGCATGCAGACCTGCAGTAGCGCTGGCAGCGGTAGGAAAAGCTATTTCCAATTGGTCTTCCAGTGCCGAGAAACTAGTGACGGAGGGAGGGGAGCAGGAGAGAGTAATATCTGCACTCCAGGAACTATCCCTCGCAGGCGATTTTGTCGCAGAAGCGTCTGTAGACATAATAAAATCTACATCTAGGGCAATGCTGAGCTCAGTAATGGCCAGAAGGGCACTTTGGCTAAAGCCCTGGTCGGCGGATCCATCTTCAAAGTCCAATTGGTGCAAGATTCCCTTTGATGGAACAAACCTCTTTGGTGAGAAACTAGACTCGGCTATCTCAAAAGTAACCGGGGGAAAATCTGGCCTTATCCCTTCGGATAGAAGGCCAAAACAACAAAGACCGCCCACCTTCAGAAAGAACCTACCTAACAAATATAGGGAGGCGAAGTCTTACAGACCCGGCAGAGAGTACAGGAGGAACTGGAAGAATCCCCAGTCTTCCTTTCTCAAATTTCAAAAATCCAAGAACCCTGTCTCAGGGGATCAGAAATCCTTTTGACGCCATGTCCGCTCAACCAGCTGTGGTAGGAGCCAGACTCATGAAATACAAGCAGGTATGGGCGGAAACAATAAAGGATACATGGACAGTAGCTACTATCCAATTCGGCCACAAATGGAGTTTTCGAAAACGGCCAAGGAGCAGGTTTTGTATAACAAAACTACCGACATCTCAGGACAAGAGACTACTATTGACCGAGTATATTCAAGGCTTAGACCAAAAGCAGGCGATAGTAAAAGTTCCACTATCCCAGAGGGGGAAAGGGGTCTACTCACCCCTGTTCCTGGTAAAGAAAAAGACGGGGGATCTTCGTCCAGTTCTGGACTTAAAAAAGCTAAACCGATCGATCCAGGTAGAAACATTCAGGATGGAAAGCCTGCAGTCGATTCTTCAGGCCATAAACATCGGAGACTGGATGCTCTCTATAGATTTACAGGACGCTTACTTACATATCCCCATTCACATGTCATTCCAAAAGTATCTCCGTTTTGCGGTAGGCAGGCAACACTTCCAATTCCAAAGCCTCCCGTTCGGGATTTCCACTGCTCCAAGGACGTTCACAAAGGTCCTACTTCCAGTGATAGCTCTTCTAAGGGAACAAGGTCTAAGAGTCCACCATTACCTGGACGATATCCTCCTACTCGCAAACAATCAAGAGTCCCTCCTTACACATCGATCGATGTTAATTTCCACCCTGCAGAAATTCGGGTGGCTGATCAATTGGAAAAAGAGCAATCTAAATCCCACACAGAGGATGATTTTTCTAGGAGCAGAACTGGATACACTCCTCAACACTATAGAGCTCCCGAGGGAAAAGATTCCTATACTGATCCAAAAGGCAAGAAGGCTGCTTTCGACCAGCTCAATCCCCACCAGGGAGTGTCTCAGCATTCTGGGTTCATTCTCAGCGACCATCCCGATGGTTCGATGGGCTCAGTGGCACACAAGACCTCTTCAAGTGTCATTTCTCAGGCAGTGGAACGGCGTATCAATGTCCCAACCAATTGTGCTCAGAGAGGAAGTGAAACAATCACTCTGGTGGTGGACCAGGCCACACAACCTAAAGAGATGCAAGAACATAGTCCTTCTCTCCCAGGAAGTAATCACCTCGGATGCCAGCGGGGAAGGTTGGGGAGCACACTACCAACACCTCGCAGTCCAAGGCCGCTGGCCGTTCAGTACACACAATATGGTATCCAACATATTGGAAATGAGGGCGGCATTCAAAGCTCTCCTAGCCTTCAGCCACTTCCTGAAGGGCAAAGAAGTCTTACTGAAGATGGACAATCGAGTAGCAGTTGCCTACATCAACAGGCAAGTAGGTACCAGAAGTCGATCAATGCTACAAGAAGTCCGACCAGTCTTCGAATGGGCACAGCAGAACCTTTCGGGTCTCCGGGCAGCATATGTGCCAGGGACCCAGAACCAAATAGCCGACACCCTGAGCAGGAGTTTCGTGTCCAACAGCGAATGGACACTGAGTCACCAAGCATTCTCCCTGATAACCAAGACCTGGGGAGTACCAGAGATAGACTTGGCAGCAACTCCATCCAACACGAAGTGTCGCAGGTTCTTGTCGAGAGTACCCTTCCCGACAGCAGAAGGTACGGACTGCTTACAGCACAGCTGGGACTTCAACCTGGGCTACGTGTTTCCACCGATTCCAATTATTCCGAGGCTACTACTCAGACTCAAGAATTCGGGATCCACAGTGATAGCGGTCCTTCCCTTCTGGCCGAGACGCCCATGGTTCACGACTCTCCTCCAGCTGAATACAGCGGATCCACTACCGCTGCCCATAGCAGCGGATCTACTATCCCAAGGTCAACTCCTCCACCCATGTCCAGGAAGACTACACCTGACAGCATGGAGATTGAGAGGTCTAGATTCGTAGCACAGGGCTGCTCACAGAAAGTGGTAGACACTCTCCTCCAAGCCAGGAAAGTCTCCACCAACAACACCTACAGGAGAATCTGGGAAAAATTCCTCGCGGTTGCACAAACACAAGCATGGGATCCAACGTCTCCAACAGTGGCACAGATTCTGGAATTCCTGCAGCGAGGTCTGGACAAGGGTCTTGGGTCAAATACCCTAAAGGTACATGTGTCAGCTTTATCTGCCATGACGGGCGTAAGATGGGCAAGGGACCCACTCATTGAGCAATTCCAGAAGGCCTGCCTGAAAATAAGGCCTCCCAAAAAACCTTCCTTCCCGACCTGGGACCTTGCAGTGGTACTGGATGCCCTGTGTCGCGAACCATTCTTTCCAGTTGAAGGAATATCGCTATGGAATTTAACATTAAAAACCACCTTCCTCATAGCAATCACATCAGCCAAAAGAGTTTCGGAAATCCACGCTTTGATGGCCACCGAACCATACTTGACAGTCTACCCAGACAAGATAGTCCTGAAACCATCGGACCGATTCATCCCAAAAGTGGTGTCTTCCTTCCATTTCAATCAGGAAATTTGTCTTCCCGTTCTAACCACGGAACAAGGGAATCCACATCCACTAGACCTAAAAACCAACATCCTGGCATACCTCTCAATGACCAGTGACCTAAGGAAAGCGGAGAACCTCCTAGTCATTCCATATGGCCCTAGGAAAGGTCAAGCAGCAACATCCCGCACTATCGCAGCGTGGCTGGTAAAAACCATCAGTAGAACCTACACTTCCAGTAAAACTCAAGTACCTGAGGGCATAAGGGCACACTCCACAAGGGCAATGGCGACCTCCTGGGCAGCTTTCTGCAAAGTCTCCTCGGAAACGATATGCAAAGCAGCCACATGGTCCTCTAAGAGTACCTTTATTACGCACTACAAAGTGGACTCGGCCAGATTGTCCACGGTGGAATTTGGGAGGGCAATTATCTGTTCAAATACCTCAATTCCTTGTAAATAAAAATATTTGTGTTCAGACCCACCCAGTTTGGCGAGTTAATCCCCATATGTGTATGCTGCCATGATGCGACAGGAAAACGGAAAATTGTATACTTACCCTTCCGTAATTTTCCTTTCCTGTTGCATCACATGGCAGCATACAATTACCCACCCGTCTGAGGTGAGGTATATAGATACTGAGAATACTGGGGCGGGGACCCTCTCAAGGTTTATTCATAGTGAACTTAAAAATAACTCTGTATTCAATCCCAAAAAAGGGACTCATCATCATATAGAGGTCTTTAAAAATATGGTACAGAGTGAAGTAAGAGATTTAGAAATGAAAAAATCTATCAATAACAAAGATATCTGGGAAGGTATAAAATTGATAGAAGAAAACAAACAAATAGTAGTGAGACCCGCTGACAAAGGGGGGGGGGGGGGTTTGGTGATTTTGTCCAAAGAGTATTATTATACAGAGATGGGGAAATTATTAAATGACACCAATACATATGAAAAATTAAAAGGAGACCCCACCTATAGATTAAAAAATGATCTAAACGTTTGGGTAGTAGAAGGCTTGTCAAAACAAATTTTAAATAAGAAAGAATCAGAATACATTGTCCCACATGCACCAAAAACTCCAGTAATGTATATATTACCTAAAGTTCATAAGAACAGAGATTTTTCCGCCAGGTCGTCCTATAATCAGTGGGTTAGAATCCCTGTTTTCAAGACTGGGAGAATACCTAGATGGGTTTTTTAAACCCCTGGTCTCCAAAAGTCCCTCTTATCTTAAAGACAGTCGAGACCTTATCACATTACTACAACTCATGGTGGCTACACCAGATTTATTAATGGTGACTGTGGACATCGAGTCCCTATACACCAATATAAAACACCATGACGCATTAACAGCACTAAAATGGGCATTGGTCAAAGATGGTAAAATCAAAAAAACTCAGATCAACTTTTTGATTAAAGGATTGGAGTTGGCCATGAAGAACAATTTTTTCTGGGCCAATAAGGAGTTTTATAAGCAAATAGGTGGTGTAGCAATGGGAGCACGCTATGCCCCCAAGTGTAGCTAATGTGGTTTTAAATAAATGGGAATCAGAAAGTATTTTCCATAACCAAAATAAGGCCCTAACCTTTTACAAAAGGTATATAGACGACGTTATCCTTTTTTGGCGGGGAGGTGAAGAGGGTTTGTCGCTCTTCCTGTTAAAAATGAATGAGAACGAATATGGCCTCAAATTTACAGCTGAACACAGTAAAGAGGAAATCCATTATCTAGACCTGACTATTACAAAAAAACAAAAGGTTTTTCAAACAAAAACGTATTTCAAGGCCACTGATAGAAACGGTTAGGTGCCTACACATAGCTGTCACCATCCTCAATGGATAGGGGCGGTGCCCAAGGAACAGTATATGAGAATTAAGAGAAATTGTGGGAATGAAAATGACTTTCAAGATCAAGCCAACCTTCTAACCAACAAATTTATTGAAAAAGGCTACCCTCTAAAACAATTAGAAAAAGCGCTAGAACACGTGGGTGCTATGGATAGACAATCCCTACTAACTACCAAACAAAAAACCCGTGTATGAAGGCGGAATAGCCTTCATAACCGGGTTTAATAGAAATTATAGACAAGTTGAAAATATTTTTTAAAAATATTGGTCGATACTACTCAGAGATAAAGATTTAGCAACAGCCATTCCGAGGAAACCGAGATTTATTTACAAGAGAGCCCCAGGCCTAAGAAACAAAATAGCTAAAAATGTACCAGATCCCCCCGAGAGGCTGTCTACCTTTTTGGATGGATCTGGTTTCCACTATTGTACCAGATGTAGGGCTTGTAATATTACTAGGAAAACCAGAGTGTCCAAGAAAATTGAACATTTCAAATCATTAGTTACAAATAGCGAATACAAAATAAAGCCCCTCATTACCTGTAATTCCGATCATGTAACCTATATTTTGGAATGTCCATGTCCAATGCAGTATGTGGGCCGGACAACAAGAAAGCTTAGAGTAAGAATAAACGAACATCTAACAAATATTGCCAAAGGTTTTCCGAATCATAGTGTGTCTAAACACTTTAAGGCCTATCATAATGGAGACCCGACCTTATGCAAATTTTACGGGATAGATAAAATCACCAGACATTGGAGAGGAACTCACATGACAAGAGAAATATCTCAAAACGAAACGAGGTGGATTTACAAATTAAAAAGCATGCAGCCATTGGGAATGAACATTGAGTTGGATCTAAATTGCTTTCTAGCAAATGATTAACATATTTATGTTCCGTTATGATATGAAAAGCTGCTCTTCTATGTCTAAGATGGAATTTTTTCTCCCAGTAAAACGATTTCCGAAGTCCAAAAATTTTTTTATATTCTCCCTTGATCCAGTCTCCAAAAATATTGTATATATGTTTTTCACCAAAATCACGGATCTGATGTGATTAGTTGCACCCCATTGGTCCAAGATGGAATTTTTCCTCATAATTAAGCATGTTGGGAGCCAGAGCATATATTCTCCCCTGATCCAGTCTCCAAAATTATTGTATATATGATTTTTTCCCCAAATCGCGGTTCAAATGATATATATACACAATCTATATTATCAACCATCATGTCTCCACTTTTTCTTGTCTGAGCTCTCATATGAGCGGACAAAGATCTGGAAGGAGCTAACAAAGTTTTTTTTTTTTTTTTTTTTTTTCCTTCCAGTAGGAGTAGTTTGGGTTATTTCATCCAGACCAATGTGGTCAAAAATTATATAGTATTTAGAATACATATAGTCTTTCTAAAATAGATATAAAAATAAAGTTGTTGGAATTTAGTTAGTAAATGTCTCTATACAAATAATTGAGTCCTACTTATAGTTCATAGACCCAGGGCTTGAACACATGGCACAGACTTGAGCTGTGTGGACAATGCAACTAGGGTGAAAATACAATTCAGTTATATAAACCGCCAAAACCTTGAGAAATCTTGTCAAACAGATACTATCAGATCGGTTCACCAATCATACACTTTATTTATTTCTTGTATTGTTTTCTATGTTTTTTATGCGATCACCTACAAAGGTCTGTGGTAGCAAAGTGATGTAATAGTATTTTTATTATTGTTTTATTTCAGTTTGTGTTGTGAAAGGTTGGACTAATGCTAATAAATTGAGATGTATATCAGCTGGAGCGGCATTGGGGTTGCTTGCACACCTAGTACATGATTGGCCAACACTGCACATACTCACATACAAATAGGATGTGACCTAGTGACCAGGCACGCTTCCTGATGACGTAACACATACGAAACGTACGTCGAGGCGGTACCTGGTCGCGCTTTCCTGTTTTACTTGTGAAGCCATATCCGGGCGCCGTGGTCCTTCCGATCCCTCTGCTGGAACGCACGCTGAAGCCGCGGCTTTGCATACGAAGTCTTTGCATTGGAAATTCCAACGGCAAGCGAAATTCAATATAATAGCTTCTATCCCAAGCGGGCAACCCCAGTGCCGGGTCGGGCACCACCTAATGTAAGGAGCCATTTGGCAGATTTGTTTTTTAACATATTTTTAATAAAAGCAATATCACACTATATAGTATTCTTTTTGCCCTTTCATATACCCTATGTGAGTTGGAGTGGTGGAGATCAACCTAAATACATATTACCTTCAAGTGAACAGGCACAATTCTGTACAAGTCTCCTTTGACCTACTTTTTAATTAAGGTGGTCAAGGGAATCTGGTAAGCAGACATTACTTATCAGCACTTCTCTTGGGTGTCGCATGCAATAATCAAGTGGTGGAGGTGTGCAATGTTTTTCTGGAAAATCAGCGTTACATTATCTTGCCATCTATGCTAAAAAATTGAACTGTTGGATGATTTGTATCAAGTGGTACTTGATGAGAGGGACCGGTCGTCTATATTTATTTATGAACTTTCACCGTATATAACTTTCTTTACACATGTGCTTGCATTCACATATATATAAATTGTTGTTTTTTTTTCACAATGCAATTGCAGCATTACCAATTGATTAGATGATTTCTCTTGTGTGCAGCAACAGATGATTGGATTTTATCACTTTGTGTTCACAAATATACTATCACATGTTTTTTCCATTTTGTGCACTTTATATGAATAGCCTTCTAGTGCTATAAAATATAATTTGTCTGCAGCATAGTATTGTATCGCTAAAACCTCTTTTTGTATACCCTATTTCACAAACGTTTGTGTTTTCAAATATTAGTTTTTAGTTTTTTTTCTCTTGAGAAACCTTAAACTCAGCGATGAGAGATTGTTAAATATTAACCAATTAGCGCCCTTGCAACACGTACACATATTTTGGGAGAATTTAACTAAATATCTTTCTTCACTCAAGGAGCAGCTTCAAAATATATTTTTGATATTTCTAAAAAATATTTATTTGTGTTATCGCGGGGTTTTTCCAGTTGGCATCCAACTGTTTATCACATGAGAGAGAAAGTAGAGGACAGCGGGAGAGAACACTTATAAGGGAGGACTACTGGTCACAGCCGGGAGGGCTGGTGAGTGAGCACAGTCGGGAGGACTGGGGAGGCACACCTGAGAGAACTGGGAGATTGCAGTTTGAGATGGGTGCTGAACCAGAAAAGAGGATTGTGGGAAGGGCAGTGGAAGAGGTCTCTGCAGCCAGGCTGGTTGGCAGGGCCTGACGAGTGATATCTAGGAGTTGTAGCTGAATAGAGGACAGCTAGCACCTGAACTATTTCTACACCACAGTGGCCCGAGGTCCCTGCCCGCAAAAGGCGGTTCATTGAGGCCTGGCTGAACCATGCGGTGCTAGCTAGTCTGGAGGAGTAACAGTCTGCATCAAGGGAAGTGCTGGTGGAGCAACAGTCTGCAGCAAGTGAAGTGCTTGAGGAGAAACGGTGTGCAGCAAGTGTTTGTGCTGGAGAGAAAAGATTGGAGTGTATATAGAAGTCCCAAGCAAGTTTGCACTGAATATTCCTGAGCATCCCATAATTCCCAATTTCACATCCAAGTTTAATCCCCTCAAATGAAAAAACAAATCAAAGCTATGGACTGGTCTATGTCTCTGAGTGACTGAGAGATGGATGTCTGGCTGGGCAGGGTGACAGGTGAACCACTACATTCAGCAACCCTATGGGGGCATAGCTACATATATTACAGGGCCATTAAGTAGTGGATGTGTATAGATTGTTTTTGGAGAATAAGGATTTTGCTTTGTGTTACTTTATTTTATATATATACGGTACATTTCTATGATTTACAAAAAATTTCTTTAAGCAAGCCTGTCAGTTGCATTAAAGGTCCCTATAATAGAAAAGCTCTTACACTCACCTCTCTGACTACCTGCATATCCTTCCTTCCCCTTATTCTAGCACTGAAGCCTTTCCCTGTCTCTTCAGCATTTGGAATTCCCAGATGTAGTAAATACCCCATGGGACGGGACTCAGGGGCAGCTCCAGACAATGTTTTTGGGGGTGCTGTGCTGGTGCTGTAAGTATAGATGGGGGTGTTAATGCGGCACTGGAAGAGCGACGCCTCCCGTGCACATGTGGGTGTGGCCAACAAGTGGGTGCGGTTAGAAAGTAGCTTTATCTTCATGGTCTATGTCTTGCAGTGTGACACTATTGTACTGTGGGAATAAAATCTTAAACTGTACTGAGGAATTTATTGACTAGATTTTTCCACCAATTTTCTGGAGATCCACATAAAAAGGCTCACTGAAATGCCCTGTGTGCTGCCTGCTAAAGTTGCCTTATAGAATGCTACCAAAAATGTACCTGTTGCTTTGCCAGAGTGGTCACCCCCACCCCCCAATGGGGGGTTCTTGTTAAAGGTCTGGAGCCTGGAGACCCTCATGGTCTTGTAGCTGCTAATCTTGGACTCTTTGCTACTTTCTTTGAATTATTTGCTTTAATGGACACTTTTAACCTGCCTAAGGTACAGTCACTTTATGGGGCACATAGAGAACTTGGCGAGTTGATGTAACTGCTAATTGCCTGGTCTGTAATCTCTAGCATGGGTGCATGCACAGCGAATCTCGGGAGGGGCACTGCCAGAAAATAAGGTGTACCTGTACGCCATTTTGTGCAATAGCCAGCAAAGGCACACGTGCTGATTGGCCAGAGGGGGAGCCAATTAGCAGGTCCAGCGGAAGTGATGTCCGCCGGCCACCTGCAATCGCTCCCCACAGAGATGGAACAGCGGTCTGCTGATGTAAACAAGGCAGATCGCCGTTCTGTCAGAGATGAACAGAGTGATCTTGTGTTTCTGCTAACTAGGAACATGGATCACCCTGTTCATCTAGTGAGTCCATCCCCACACAGTTAGCAAGCACCCCCTAGGGACACAGTTAACCCTTTGATCACCCCTGATGTTAACTCTTCCCAGCCATTGTGTCATTAGTACAGTGACAGTATATATTTTTAGCACTGATCACTGTATTAGTGTCTCTGGTCCCCAAAAAGTGTCCGATCTGTCCGCCACAATGTTGTAGTCCCTCTAAAAAATTACTGATTGCCACCATTACTAAAAAAAAAAAAAAAATGCCATAAATCTATTCCCTATTTTGTAGATGCAATAACTTTTGTTCAAAACAATCAATATACATTTATTGGGATTTTTTTACCAAAAATATGTAGCAGAATACATATTGGCCTAAATTGAGGAAGACATTTTTTTATAGCAAAAAGTTAAAAATAGTTTTTTTTTTTTTCAAAATTGTCGGTATGTTTATATTGCAAAAAATAAAATATCACCAAAAGAAAGTGCTATTAGTAGAAAAAAATGGACATCAATTTTACTTGGGTACAGCGTTGCACGACCGCGCAATTGTCAGTCAGTTACAGTAACGCAACGCAGTAACGCAAAAAATGGCTTGTTCATTGGGGGGGGGGGGGGGGGGGGGGGGGGGGGGGGGGGGTAAAACTTTCCAGAGCTGAAGGGGTTTAGATTGAACAAGACTAAAAGGGCAGCATTTGTTTTTCATAAATAATGGCAGTATGGCACACAAGATTTTGCGATTTTACATATTCATTAATTATTTTACTCACTTTTATATCAAATTTGGTGCTCTGGTGGGGGGGAGGGGCTCCCATGCAGGAGCAATGGAGATGAGCGGGATCCGTTAATTTCACTGTCTGCAGTCGCAGCCGGCAGCATCAGATGACAGTGACACACAGTCACTGCTTCTTCCTGTGTTCGCGCCGTGCTGTGGAGGGAGGAGGTGGGTGGGGCCAACACTCACTCAGGGGCGGAGAACGAAGAAGGCTCCGCTATGAATGCTGGGGATCTCCTCCTCAGCAGCAGCTCCAGCCTCCGACATGACTGACGTCACTGGTTGCTACACGCCAGGCGGCACAGGCGTTAGCAACCAATGCAGGGAACACTGGCCAGCGGCGCAGCTCCACACACCTCCTCCCTTCAGCTTCTGCAGGTCCAGCACAGCTGTAATAACAACACAGAGTCTCTCTCTCTCAGCGCCGCTGATCGGCTGATTATACTGATGTGAGAGAGAGAGACTCGGTCGGGACTCCAATCAGTCATATTCTCGGAGGGGGCAATTGCCTCGGTCGGGACTGCAATCAGTCATATTCTCGGAGGGGGCAATTGCCCCTGTTAAACACCCCCCCCCCCCCCCCTGGATCCGCCCCTGGTTGACGTCCTTTTTTTCCCACAAATATAGCTTTCTTTTGGTGGTATTTGATCGCCCCTGCGGTTTTTATTTTTTGCGCTATAAACAAAAGAAGAGCGACAATTTTGAAAAAAAACACAATATTTTTTACTTTTTGCTATAATAAATATCCCATTTTTTTAAAAAAAAAAAACAATTTTTTTCCTCAGTTTAGGCCGATACGTATTCTTCTACATATTTTTGGTAAAAAAAATCGCAATAAGCGTATATTGATCGGTTTGCGCAAAAGTTATAGCGTCTACAAAATAGGGGATAGATTTATTGAATTTTTTTTTTTTTTTTTTTTTACTAGTAATGGCGGCGATTTGCGATTTTTTTTTTTTTCGTGACTGCGACATTGCGGCGGACACTTCGGACACTTTTGACACATTTTTGGAACCATTCACATTTACACAGCGATCGTTGCTATAAAATTGCAATGATTACTGTGTAAATGTGACTGTCAGGGAAGGGGTTAACACTAGAGGGCGCTGGAGGGGTTAATGTGTGTCCCTAATAGGAGTGATTCTGTACTTAAGGGGAGGAGACCGATCATGTGATCCTCTGTACTGGGATCGCGGCCGCCGGGCACTCGCACCGGGTCCCGAGCGATGCCGCGGGCGCGCGCGCGCGCCCCCCAGGCGGCCGGGAATCCGAGGACGTCATATGACGCCCACCCAGGATGGTAGATCCACCTTGTGGGCGTCATATGACTATGGCCGGGTATTGAACTGGTTAAGGTAAAACGCCTTTTGACTTTAGAATCAAATTAAGGTCTATTATGTCCTTTTGCACGTTTTTATGAAATAATTTTGGGCCTGAAGATTACATAAAACCCCAAAATATTATATATTTTAGTAAAATATAAAAGATGAGATTGCGCCAAGTGAATAGATACCCAACATATCAATTGTTAAAATTGCGTGCAAACTGCAATACACTGTACGTTCCATAGACAATGCTTTATAAGCCACTGCAGGTCAACAGTGTAGAGCTTTAACCATGAATAATGGGCTGAGAATTATTGATCTCACTCTAGTGTGCACAGAGATATGTAATTGATGATTTTGTGCATAGGCACCCCCAATGTGTGCATTTACATTTATACTTGTGTGTATGTATGGGGTTTTTAAGTGCTTGGGTGTAACTTTAACATTTTATAATTTTTTTTAAATAAACTTTTTATGTGGGACAAAGTCCCCAATGTGATGTATTTTTTAGTGACAGCTTTTCTTTAACTAGTTACGGACCAGCCACCGCAGTTGTACTGTGGCAGGTTGGCTCCCTGTACGAATCACCGTCATTGTACGTCAGTCGGGTGTGCGGGGATCGGGGACGCGCGCACGCCTGCCATCCCCGCGACCATCGGATTCGATTCCAGAACCGATCAGTCTCCAGGTCCAGGCCAATGATTTATGGCCTGGACCTGGTGATCGGTTCTGGCGAATGAGAGATTGTCCTCTGCCTGTGTAATTTAAACACAGGCAGAGTAAATTATGTAATCTCCCCTAGTGGAGCCCTTTTCGGTTCCAGTGCGAGAGAAGAAGACATCTTACTGTGAGTACACCAACACTACACTAACACATAGGCACACTTTTCACCCCCGATCACCCCGGATCGCCCCCCCCAGTTAACCCTTTCACTCCCCGTCACAGTGCCACCAAGTGCAGTTTTCAGATTGTTCACTGATCACTGTACTGGAGTCACTTGTGACACTAATCAGCGTTAGGGTAGTTAGTAGTAGGCCCAGGTAGGTTTAGGGTACCCCCCATTAACCCCCTAATAAAGATTTAACTCTCTGATCGCCCCCCCCAGTTAACCCTTTCACCCCCAGTCACCAGTGTCACTAGTATAGTGTACAGATCTCTTTTCTGATCACTGTATTCAGCTCCCTTACTAGTATAGTGTTTAAACTGATCAATATCTTTGATCTGATCAGAACTATATTAGCGTCCCCAGTAGTATAGTGTTCCCAAAAAGGCAGCGTTAGCAGGATTAGCCCAGACACCTGCTACACCTGCATTTAGCCCCTCTGCCCAGCCCACCAAAGTGCAGTATCAATAGATCACTCTCATTTACAAAAAACAGCACACATAACTGCAGCATTAGAGTCACACCTGACCCTGTGAACGCGAACAGTTAATTTTTTTGATTCAAGCAGTCTCTGACAATCAGGTGCTCTTTTGTCTGAGTTGCACTAGTTGTACCTACACTAGTGAAGAGGCTTACCAGTTGCTGAGCATGACGGATGAGAGCGCAGGGGAAGCCTCACTATCAGATTCAGGCTCAGTATACGAACCAGCAGAGAGCAGCGGGATCCTGACAGATAGCTCTGACGATGAAGTAGTGGTCCCCGCTAAGGTCAGGTGTACCCGACCCTGTTCTTCTGATGCTGTGGTGCAACAAACAATGGGTTCTCATATGAAGTAGAGAGCCGGTACTAGTGCTGCTCAACCTTCTGGTGAACTGGCAAGCACCAACGGCCTAGTACATCCTGGTCATAGACAAACCAGCACTGCAGTAACACTTGGTGGCATGGCGAGTTCCCTGAGTGCAGTTCAAGCTGGTGCAGTGCCCCGCAGCCACCAAGAGTTCAAAGACAGGCCCGTATTGTCCTTCCCGCTGCGTTTGCCAATCCTTCCCACATTCACTGGCCAACCCGGAATTCAGGTGAAAACAGGGGATTTTACTTCCTTTGACTTTTAATTGCTGTTTTTCACAGAAGATCTCTACAGATCTATTGTGGACCAAAGTAATTTATACGCTGGTTAATTTATCGCTGCAAATCCCCATTTGACCCTTGCCAGAGAATTTGCCTGGAAACCTATTACGGGTCCCAAATTTAAGACCTTTCTGGACCTATCTCTCCTCATGGGCATAACTAAAAAAATTTGAGTTGCAGTCATATTGGTCCACTGACCCATTTCATCATATGCTCGTGTTCTCTGCTTCCATTGCCAGGACTAGATACAAGCAGATCTTGCGGTTAATGCATTTCAATGACAATGAACTCTGTTGTCCTCAGGGTGACCCTGAATACGATCAGCTCCATTTTATGCTTAAGGCTATTTTCACACTGGGGCGCTTTACCGCCGTTTTAGCGGTGCATTTCGGCCACTAGCGGGACGGTTTTACCCCCGCGAGCGGCCGAAAAAGGGTTAATACCGCCCGCAAAGCGCCGCTCCAGCGCCGGTTCGGTTCGGAGCACTGCCCCATTGTTTTCAATGGGAGGGGGTGCTTTAGGAGCGGTAAATACACCAAAGATGCGGCTTGCAGGACATTTTTCAGTGTCCTGCAAGCGCACCGCTCCAGTGTGAAAGCCCTCGGGCTTTCACACTGAAGACACAGCAACGGCTGTTTCGGGTCGGTTTGCAGGCGCTATTTTTAGCGCAATAGCGCCTGCAAACCGCCACAGTGTGAAAGGGGCCTAACTGTGAAGTTTTAGTGCTACTGTGTTTTATTGTGTTTGCTTCGCAGGTATGGTATGTCCTACTGTTAAACTGTAATGTTACTTTTTTTTATTGTTAACCATTATTTGCTTTGCAGTTACGCTATTCAGCTGCAGCAGTGGTTTATTTATTCTGACAGCAACAGGGTTTGCTCTCACGATAAGTAAAGCTGAAACTCCAGCGATGTAGGAGGAGATTTAACCACCACAGTTAAAAAAAAGAGCATATATGCCGAAGCATGGGGTGGACATTAGGGGTGGATTGCCCCTATGCTTTGGCATATATTTTTTACTCCTTTTTTGGCACAGATTGCAATAAAAAAAAAAGTTGTTTTATTGAGTTAAAGCTAGGTTCCACCTAGAAATGGAACTTCCGCTGTTCAGATTCCTCCCCCTCTCCGGTGTCACATTTGGCACCTTTCGGGGGGGGGGGGGAGCAGATACCTGTAAAATCAAGGTATTTGCTCCCACTTCCAGGGGAAAATCATTGCAATCTACGCAATGTCCTCCTTCCCCGACACACAGGTCCCAGAAGACAGCAGGGGCCAATCAGAAAATGCAGCGCGACTCGCGCATGCGCAATAGGGAACCAGGAGTGAAGCTGAAAGTCTTTACTGCCTGGTTCCCTTACCAGGAATGGCAGTGGCAGCACCCATGAGTCGATCTGAAGATCGTCTTTAGGTGCCGACATCGGGGGCTCCCTGCACAGATAAGTGTCCTTATATTAAAAATCAGCAGCTACAGTATTTGTAGCTGCTGACTTTGATTTTTTTTTCACCGGTGGAACTCTGATTTAATGTTTTATTGTTACCATTGTTTGCTTTTCAGGTACGTCACTCAGCTGCAGCACAGATTTATTTATTTTGACAGCAAAAGGGTTTGCTCTAACGATGTGTAAATCCATGACTCCAGCGCTGTAGGAGGTGATTTCACCACCACAGTTAAAAAAGAGCATATATGCCTTATGCCATTCAGCTGCCACACTGATTTATTTATTTTGACAGTAACATGGCTTGCTCTCACGATACACAAATCCGTGACTCCAGCACTATAGGAGGTGATTTCACCACCACAGTTAAAAAAAAAAGAGCATATATGCCAAAGCATAAGGGCAGGGGTGGACATAGGGGCGGATCGTCCCTATGCTTCAGCATATATTTTTATATTTATTGTATGCCCATCATTAGAAGTGGGTGCATGAAGGGCGGTATTCTAATGGTGGGCATACCACCAATCGATTTGAAGGGAGAAATGTAAGGTTTTCTTTTTTCGTTTAGCCTGTACAATGCTGTGTATTGTATTACAATACAATACACAGTACATACAATACAATAAACATTACAATACAATGCTGTGAAAAAGTATTTGCCCCTTTCTGATTTTTCTTTTTTTTTTTGCATATTTGTCACACTTATATGACACAAATTTTATTATTACACAAAGATAACCCTAATAAATACAAAACGCAGTTTCTAAAAGATGGTTTCATTTATTAAGGCAAAAAAGCTGTCCAAACCTGCCTGGCTTTATGTGAAAATTTAATTGCCCCCTAAACCTAATAACTGGTTGTGCCACCCTTGGTGGCAACAACTGCAATGAAGCATTTGCGATAACTAGCAATGAGTCTTTCACATTGCTGTGGAGCATATTTTGGCCCACACTTCTTTGCAGAATTGTTTTAATTCAGCCACATTAAAGAGTTTTCCAGCATTAACAGCCTGTGTAGGGACATGATGCAGCAGCTCAATTGGATTTAAGCCCGGGCTTCGACTAGGCATCGCCAAAACTAAAATGTTGCTTTGTTTTAACCATTTGGAGGTAGACTTGCTGTTGTGTTTTGGATCATTATCCTGCTGCATAACCCAAGTGCACTTGAGCTTGAGGTCAAAAACTGATGGCCGGACATTCTGCTTTAGGATTTTCTGGTAGAGCTCAGAATTCATGGTTCCATCAATTATGGTAAGTCATCCAGGTCCTGAAGCTGCAAAGCAGCCCCAGACCATCACGCTATTCACCACCATGTCTGACTTTTGGTATGATGTTCTTATTATGAAATGCTGTATTCGTTTTATGCCAGATGTAACGGGATGCACACCATCCAAAAGTTACATTTTGTCTCATCAGTCCACAGAATATTTGCCTAAAAGTCTTGGGCATAATCAAGATGTTCAGCAGTTGCTTTGGCCTTGGAACTCTCCCATGGATGCCATTTTTGCCCAGTCTCTTTATTATTGTTTAAATCATGAACACAGATCTTATCTGAGGCAAGTGAGGCATGCAGTTCTTTAGATGTTGTTCTGGGTTCTTTTATGATCTCCTGGATGAGTTGTCGTCATGCTCATGAAGTAATTTTTGTAGGCCCGCTACTCCTGGGAAGGTTCACTGCTGTTCCAAGTTATCTCCATTTGTGGATAATGGCTCTCCCCGTGGTTCACTGGAGTTCCAAAGCCTTAGAAATGGCTTTGAAAACCTTCCTAGACCGATACATGTACACTACTTTGTTTCTAATCTGTTCTTGAATTTTTTTAGATTGTGGCATGATGTGTGGCTTTTTGTGATCTGTTAGCATGTTTCACTTTGTCAGACAGCTTCTACAGTATTTATGTGATTTCCTGATTCAACAGGTCTGGCAGTAATCAGACCTGGGTGTGTCAAGTGAAATTTAACTCAGCTTTCCAAAAAATTGTGGTTAATCAAAGTTCATTCATGATTCAGCATGGGAGGGGGCAATTACTTTTTCACATAGGGACAGGCAGGTGAAGTAGAATAGTAAAGTATCGAACCAGGCATAACTTAAGCAATGCAGGTTTATTAACAGCTGATAACATACAGGTTTATGTTCAAAGTATTACAAGATACAGGTCTAATTTATACAGTTTCTTACAATGCAAGCATATTAGATATAGGCATTCTTATTCCCTAACCAAATTGAAACAATTGTGAATTGTTCTCACCTTGAACCAGAATGGGTCTTTTCTGCCAATTCTTGGGAACCCGTCACCTGATAGGGACCAGTCGATCGACCAGTGGTCTGGTCCCCTCACAGAGTTTTGGGTTCCTGCTTGATCAAGTTATTGAGGGAAATTCACCTGAGACCACACTCTGGAACAAGTTAAGAAGTCTTCTCTGACTCGTACGAGGAGACAAGTATCGGACAGATATTTGCCTATTGGTTCTGACCGTCTGCCACCCTTGCAATAGGGCTGCATAGACAAACAGTCAGCCTGATAGACGCCTATCTGACTTGTCTGAAAAACAATTGTAGAGCTTGCATTTATATACCCTTTTACAAGCCTATCTCAGCCATGTTTCCTACATGTGATTGGTCGCTAAGATCTACGTCAATGTAACCAACCATAAATCTGACACCTGTTCTATAACCAGACAAACTTATTACTCACAGAATTCCTATATGTTCATTAAAAAGATTTATAACTGTGTTTGTCCAATTAAAAACACCTGTGTAGAGACAGTCTGGCACCCAGCTGTGTTATCAAACTCTCCTTATCTTTAAAAGATTTAACTTAAATTCAAGGGTGACAGATTTACGATTTTTGGGAGAATGAACTTTCAATAACCCCACCAGATGTGTTATATGTCTCACTATATATATGTATTTTAATAGTTTTAATGAGGGCACAAACAGACCTTTCTTTGACCTTGTCAAACTTAATTTATGTTCTTTACATAACTTTCCCCGTATTCCACCTAATTATTTTAACCACCCGTATTCTTATCTTAAGTGTCTGATTTATATGTATTTCAAGGACTTGACAATATATAACTTGAAACTATTCTAATGAACTTTCACCCAGTAAACCATCTTATATGAGAAAGAAGAGAGGTCATCTAAAGTTCAACACTTAAAATTAAATCTTTCTAAATCTATGGAAAACACAGTATACATTATTTAAGATTAAGAATTGTTGCTTTACTTATTGAATAATAATATTGATAAGACCACTACTAAATAATAATAATAATATTAACAACAATAATAATAATTATATTATCAATAAAATATATGAAAATCAATATGAATAACACAGGTTAGAACAGCTTTTTTCCCTTAATAAATTAAATAATAATTTAAAAACTGTATCTTGGATTGACTCAGGTTATCTTTGTGTAATATTCAAATTAGTTTGATGATCTGAATCATTTAAGTGTGAGAAATATGCAAAAATGTTTTTCAAAAATCAGGAAAGGGGCACATACTTTTTCACAGCACTGTATATGGCCAACAAGGACCAGCGATGTACTGGTATGTTGTTGGACTTTGAGTGGTTATACCAGAATAATGTCTGCAGGTTTAGGTATCATCTTTATCATTTTTCAGCCGCAGTCGGCTTTTCATATAACAGCAATCTTAACGGCTAATTAGCCGCTAGACTGCTTTTATAAGCATTAGGAGGGAACATCCCCCCCTCCCGCTGTCATACATGGTTTTCTCAGGCTCTCCTGTCTCACCGGGTAACCCGAGAATGCAGCCGGTGGTTCCTCCAGCTGACCATAGAGCTGATCGGAGACCAGAATGGCTCCAATCATCTCTATGGACTAAGATACCGGGAGCTACGAGCATTACATTTCATGACTTTGGTTTCGCCGGATATAAACAGCGCCATTGGGAAATTGGGAAAGCATCTTATCTTATCGATCTTGGTGTGATCAGATGCTTTGAGGGCAGAAGAGAGATCTAGAGTCTAATAGACCCCAAATGTTTAAAAAAAAGGGTACCTGTCACTACCTATTGTTATCATAGGGGATATTTACATTCCCCGTGATAACAATTAAAAAAAAATAAAAAATGATAGAAACAGTGCAAAAATAAAAGAAAAAAGCAAAATAAATAATTAAAAAAATAAAGCACCCCTGCCCCCCCCATGCTTGCGCGCAAAGGTGAACGCAAGCGTCGGTCTCGTGTCGTATGTCAATAGCAATTGCACCATGCATGTGAGGTATCACCGCAAATGTCAGATCAAGGGCAGTAATTCTAGCATAGGCCTCCTCTGTAAATCTAAAGTGGTAACCTGTAAAGGCTTTTAACCGCTTCAGCCCCGGAAGATTTTATCCCCTTCCTGACCAGAGCACTTTTTGCAATTCAGCACTGCGGCGCTTTAACTGACAATTGCGCCGTGCGACGTTGTACCCAAACAAAATTGATGTCCTTTTTTTCCCACAAATAGAGCTTTCTTTTGGTGGTATTTGATCATCTCTGCAGTTTTTATTTTTTGCGCTATAAACAAAAAAAGATCGTCAATTTTGAAAAAAAAAAAAACACAATATTTTGTACTTTTTGCTATAATAAATATCCCCATTTTTTTTTAAAAAAAAGCAAATTTTTTTCTCAGTTTAGGCCGATGTATTCTTCTACATATTTTTGGTAAAAAAAAAATCGCAATAAGCGTATATTGATTGGTTTGCGCAAAAGTTATAGCGTCTACAAAATAGGGGATATTTTTATTATTATTATTTTTTTTACTAGTAATGGCGGCGATCATAATGGCGGAAACATCGGACAATTTTGACACATTATTGAGACCATTGGCATTAATACAGCGATCATTGCTATAAAAATGCATTGATTACTGTGAACATGTCACTAGCAGTGAAGGGATTAACACTAGGGGGCGATCAAGGGGTTAACTGTGTTCCCTAATATGTGTTCTAACTGAAGGGGGGAGGGGACTGACTAGGGGAGATGACAGATCGCTGTTTATACTCTGTATGAACAGACGATCTGTCACTTCTCCCCTCAGATAACTGGGTTCTCTGTGTTTACACACAGAGATCCCGGTTCTCGCCGTGTTATGAGAGATCGCGGGAGCCGGAAGTCATCGATAACGCCGGGCACTCGCAACCGCCCTGGGGGCGAGCAGCCGGCGCGCATGCCCCCAGTGGCCACCTTAGGAACCGATGTAACATAACGGCGATTCGCCTGCCTGTGCCATTCTGCCGCAGTACAACTGAGGCGTCTGGTCGGCAAGCCTTTAAAGTCTTTTAAAAATGTATGTAGTTTGTCCCTGCTGCACGGTTGTGCGCAATTTTAAAGCTTGTCGTATTTGGTCTCTATGTAGGCGGCATAAGATCATCTTTTATATTTTACCAAACATTTGGGCAATATACAGTCAGGTCCATAAATTTCGGGACATTGACACAATTCTAATCTTTTTGGCTCAAAATACCACCACAAACGAACAAGATGTGCTTTAACTGCAGACTTTCAGCTTTAATTTGAGGGTATTTACATCCAAATCAGGTGAACGGTGTAGGAATTACAACAGTTTGTATATGTGCCTCCCCCTTTTTAAGGGGCCAAAAGTAATGGGACAATTGGCTGTTCACAAGATGTAAACCATTGGTGAGCGTCAAAAACAAGAATGCCAGATTAGAGTTTGCCAAACAACATCTAAAAAAGCCTTCACAGTTCTGGAAAAACATCCCATTGACAGATGAGATCAAGATCAACTTGTACCAGAGTGATGGGAAGAAAAGAGTATGGAGAAGGAAAGGAACTGCTCATAATCCAAAGCATACCACCTCATCAGTGAAGCATGGTGGTGGTAGTGTCATGGCGTGGGCATGTATGGCTGTCAATGGAACTGGTTCTCTTGTATTTATTGATGATGTGACTGCTGACAAAAGCAGCAGGATGAATTCTGAAGTGTTTTGGGCAATATTATCTGCTCATAGTCAGCAAAATGCTTCAGAACTCATTGGACGGCGCTTCACAGTGCAGATGGACAATGACCCGAAGCATACTGCGAAAGCAACCAAAGAGTTTTTTAAGGGAAAGAAGTGGAATGTTATGCAATGGCCAAGTCAATCACCTGACCTGAATCCGAATGAGCATGCATTTCATTGGCTGAAGACAAAACTGAAGGGAAAATGCCCCAAGAACAAGCAGGGACTGAAGACAGTTGCAGTAGAGGCCTGGCAGAGCATCACCAGGGATGAAACCCAGCTTCTGGTGATGTCTATCCGTTCCAGACTTCAGGCTGTAATTGACTGCAAAGGATTTGCAACCAAGTATTAAAAAGTGAAAGTTTGATGGATGATTGTTAATCTGTCCCATTACTTTTGGTCCCTTAAAGTGGGAGGCACATATACAAACTGTTGTAATTCCTACACTGTTCACCTGATTTGGATGTAAATACCCTCAAATTAAAGCTGAAAGTCTACAGTTAAAGCACATCTTGTTCCTTTCATTTCAAATCCATTGTGGCGGTGTATAGAGCCAAAAAGATTAGAATTGTGTCGATGTCCCAATATTTATGGACCTGACTGTAGTGTGTTTTAGTGCATTAAAATAAAAAAAATAAAAAATGTTTCCATAAAAATTTTGTTTGCAAAATCGCTGTGCAAATACTGTGTGAAACAAAAATTGCAACACCCACCATTTTAATCTGTAGGGCCTTTGCTTTAAAAAAATATATAGTGTTTGGGGGTTCAAAGTAATTTTCTAGCAAAAAATAAAATAATTTTTTTTCATGTAAACAAAAAGTGTCAAAGGGGTTAGAGTGGGTGATATGTGGCATAAGCTTCTAATGTTGTGCATAAAATGCCAGGACAGTTCAACCCCCCCCCCCCCAAATGATCCCTTTTTGGAAAGAAGACACCCCAAACTATTTACTGATAGGCATGTCGAGTTCATGGAATATTTTATATTTTGCCACAAGTTTCGTGAAAATTACAATTTTCTTTTTTTTTTTTTTTTAAAGAAAGTTGATGATATATTGCTCAAACATGGCATGGGTATATGTGAAATTACACCCCAACATACATTCTGCTGCTTCTCCTGAGTACAGGAAAACCACATGTGTGAGACTTTTTGGGAGCCTAGCTGCGTACAGGGCCACGAAAACCAATCACCGCCTTCAGGCTTTCTAAAGGCGTAAAATGCTGATTTTACTATCACAGTTTCGGAGGCCCTGAAATGTCAAGATAGCACAAAACCCCCACAAATGACCCCATTTTGGAAAGTAGACACCCCAAGGTATTTGCTAAGAGGTATGGTGAGTATTTTGCAGCTCTCATTTGTTTTTTAAAATAAAGAAAGTAAAAGGACATTTTTTTTTTTTCTTTTTTCAAAACTTTGTGACAAAAAGCAAGATCTGCAAAATACTCAACGTGCTTCTCTGCAAATACCAAAAGGGGGTCATTTGGGGGGGGGGGGGGGGGTTTGTGCTATCTTGGAATTTCATACACTAATTGCTGCGTGAATTCCAGAAAATGTACCATAGTTTGTAGACACTAACTTTTGAGCAAACCAATAAATATACACTTATTGAATTTTTTTTACCCAAGGCATGTGGCTGAAAACATTTTGGCCTAAAAGTATGACTAAAATTGAGTTTATTAGATTTTTTTTGCGCTAATCAAAGGCAGTGAGAGATTTCTTGATCTCTGCAGCCACGGATCGGGTAAATGTCTCACTGCCTGTGATTAGCACTGTGCAGTGCCGACTTCTGAGTGAAGAGGTCAGCACTATATAATGTATAGAATGTGTGGGTCAGGACTATGTACAACATTAGTTTCTACTTTCTCAGTGTGCCTTATTATATTGGTAGTCAATGCTCAGCGCACCCCCTTACATTGGTGGTTAGTGTATCCTGTGCACAATGGTGATCTGTATGCCCTCTGTATACTCTGTGTACCTCATAGCCAGTGGCATTACATACTGGTGGTCAGTGTGCCCCTGTATACTGGTGGTACTGTATACTGGTGATCAGGGATTTTTTTTTTCTCAAAGAATAGGTACAGGAACTCCACTACACCCCCTCCACAATACAAACAAATCTCTCCCCCAAGGGGGAAAGCATGCTGCATCAAATGGGGATTTTGGCCAAATTGTACTACCAGTGGGGGGGGGGGGGGTGGGGTGGTCCTAAAGGGGCATAGTTAAATTCTAGGAGTGCATTACAGACAGGGTGCAGAATGCGATATGCATCACGTGACTGGTTCAGGAGTGCACTATGTACAGAGTGAAGGGTTGAGGAGTGTGCTGTGTGCTACATACAGAGTGCAGAGTTCAAGAGTGCGCCACTTACAGATTGAAATGTTGAAGAGCATGCTACATGCAGAGTGCAAGGTTCAGAAGTGCGCTATGAACAGAATGCAGTATTAAAGAAAAATATCCCTTTGTACAGAATGCAGGGTTCAGGAGTGCGCTACATACAGAGTGCAGAATTCAGAAGTGCACTACGTACAGATGGCAGAGTTCAGGAGTGTGCTATTTACAGAGTGCAGAGTTCAGGAGTGCTCTACATATAGAGCACAGGTTTCAGGAGTACACTATACACAGAGTGCAGTAAAAGGTTCAGAAGTGTGCAATGTGCAAAGTGCAGAATTCAGGAGTGCACTCCTGAGTATACATATATATATATATATATATATATATATATATATATATATATATATATATATACTGTATATACACAGTATCTCACAAGTGAGTACACCCCTCACATTTTTGTAAATATTTTATTATATCTTTTCATGTGACAACACTAAAGAAATTATACTTTGCTACAATGTAAAGTGAGTGTACAGCTTGTATAACAGTGTAAATTTGCTGTCCCCGCAAAATAGCTCAACACACAGCCATTAATGTCTAAACCGCTGGCAACAAAAGTGAGTACACCCCTAAGTGAAAATGTCCAAATTGGGCCCAAAGTGTCAATATTTTGTGTGGTCATCATTATTTACTAGCACTGCCTTAACCCTCTTGGGCATGGAGTTCACCAGAGCCTCACAGGTTGCTACTGGAGTCCTCTTCCACTCCTCCATGATGACATCACGGAGCTGGTGGATGTTAGAGACCTTGAGCTTCTCCATCTTCCGTTTGAGGATGCCCCACAGATGTTTAGATCTGGAGACATGCTTGGCTAGTCCATCATCTTTACTCTCAGCTTCTTTAGCAAAGCAGTGGTCGTCTTGGAGGTGTGTTTGCGGTCGTTATCATGTTGGAATACTGCCCTGCAGCCCAGTCTTCGAAGGGAGGGGATCATGCTCTGCTTCAGTATGTCACAGTACATGTTGGCATTCATGGTTCCTTCAATGAACTGTAGCTCCCCAGTGCCGAGGGCACTCATGCAACCCCAGACCATGACACTCCCACCACCATGCTGGATTGTAGGCAAGATACACTTGTCTTTGTACTCCTCATCTGGTTGCCACCACACACGCTTGACACCATCTGAACCAAATAAGTTTGTCTTGGTCTCATCAGACCACAGGACATGGTTCCAGTAATCCATGTCCTTAGCCTGCTTGTCTTCAGCAAACTGTTTGCAGGCTTTCTTATGCATCGTCTTTATAAGAGGCTACCTTCTGGGATGACAGCCATGCAGACCAATTTGATGCAGTGTGCAGTGTATAGTCTGAGCACTGACAGGCTGACTTCCCCACCCCTTCAACCTATGCAGCAATGCTGGCAGCACACATACTTCTATTTCCTAAAGACAACCTCTGGATATGACGCTCAGCACGTGCATGCAACTTCTTTGGTCGACCAAAAGGCCTGTTCTGAGTGGAACTTGTCCTTTTAAACTGCTGTATGGTCTTGGCCATCCTGCTGCAGCTCAGTTTCAGGGTCTTGGCATCTTGGCAAACTTCTTATAGCCTAAGCCATCTTTATGTAGAGCAAATTTTTTTTTTTTGCAGATCCTCAGAGAGTTCTTTGCCATGAGGTGCCATGTTGAACTTCGAGTGACCAGTATGAGAGAGTGATAACACCAAATGTAACACACCTGCTTCCCATTCACACCTGAGACCTTGTAACACTAATGAGTCACGTGACGGAAATTGGCTAATTGGGCCCAATATGGACATTTTCACTTAGGGGTGTACTCACTTTTGTTGCCAGCGGTTTAGACATTAATGGCTGTGTGTTGAGTTATTTTGAGGGGACAGCAAATTTACACTGTTATACAAGCTGTACACTCACTACTTTACATTGTAGCAAAGTGTCATTTATTCAGTGTTGTCACATGAGAAGGTAGAATAAAATATTTACAAAAATGCGAGGGGTGTGCTCACTTTTGTGAGATACTGTAGGTTGCTTGCAGCACTGGGATCATGGTCACACTACCCTGTCCTAAAGTCTGTGAAGAAAATTTTGCGCTGTGTGTTGTTCAATTTGGAGTTAATATAGGTGTGTGCTTGCAGCACTGGGATTTTGGTATATATATATATATATATATATATATATATATATATATGTAGGCCCTTTTTCCCACCATTTAGTAGAATGCACATACAGTAGTACGTAACTAATTTTATAGAACAGATAACTTTAAAATTTGCCAGGTATAATAAAATATTTACCTGTTGCCAAGGAGCATGGGACAAAGAAAAACAGCCCTGAAATAAGAAGATAAACGTTATAGAGTAGAACCAGCAAGGGCTGTAGGAGGAGAAAATGTACAAACAGTATAGACATGGAGCATACACTTAAAGCTATTGTCTGCAGAATTTTCTGCTTCCTAATTACTGAGTAAGGTTAATAAAATCAAAAACAGAGGCTCCTTCATTTAAACCATGACCCGAAGAAGCTACTGTTATGAAACATACTAATTTGATACAATAATATACAGTTATAAAACTCATGCACACAGGGCATCTGTAAAAAAAACTCTAAACGCCAGAACTGCTGGCAAGAAAAGGCTGCTCCACAAATGTGGCAAAAGCCGCGTATTACTCACTAGTTTAGCCCCTTTTAAGTGTGTCTAGTGTTTGAACATTAATTCATTCTATTGGCCAAAATGTTATGTTATTCTTGCTATTTAAATGCATTAATGCTCAAAAGCCAAACGCATCTAGTGTTTATGAAAATGTATGCGTGTTTAGATGCATTTTGCGCTTTTTCTGCTCTTAAGCTACTCTCAGGAACATGCCTTTAGTGTTATTTTTTTTTCAGCCTGTCAACGCTCCTCCTCTAAAATTTCCTGTAAAAGCCTATGTGTGCATAGACACATAGGCTTACATAGAGCTGGAAAAAAAAAAAGTACGCTCAATGCCTGTAAAAGCGACCTTCTTTTTTAGCTTTGTGTGCATCCAAATAGGCGTTCCCACGCAGAAATTGTATTTTATTTGGTGACCACCAGTGGGTTGAATCACCCAACGACTTTTGTTAGTATTTTTTGTAACTCATTGGTGATATCTCACTGCTTGAATTCCCTAACCCCTGCCTTGTCCATAATGATGCAATGTGGCAGGGTGTCACACACCATGCTTTTTGCTTCATGATCTAAAATTAATAAAAAATTAGAAAAAACATCATAATTGCAGCAGTGGGTGGCCAGAGCAAGGAACCATGCTGCTAAAGTAAAAGAATAAAGCCCCATACACACTATCAGATTTTCTGCTGATTTTTGTCTTCAGATTTACCAAAACCATATAATATGAGGTCAAACCTTAGGCGTTTAAATTCGTATGCAATCAGGCAGGCCCTTGCACTACATGGTTTTGGTAAATCTGAAGACAAAAATCAGCAGAAAATCGAATAGTGTGTATGGGGCTTAAGGCGTTGATAGAGATTCCCATTACCAGCATCCACAGAAAACCAAAATACGGAATTAACAATTAATCTAGCTCACCAAAAAACCTTTAACACACCAAACAATCCCCTTTTAAACATCATGGAGAAATGGCTTAACTAAAAATGTATAATTACTTACCAAATTGTATTACAATTATGCTTGTCATCATCCTCTTTTACCTAGATAATGATAGATCCAAAATAACAGCAAAATAACACACCATGAGAAAACAAAGAGCAGGGAAACAATGTGGAAGAACCAAAGGAAGACTGTGACAAAAGTCTGTGCATAGTTAGCTGTTGTTAGGTAGGTAAAAAAAAAATATCATAGAATAACACAGGAAACCCAGGGGTGTCAAGGAAATGTATGACTGGTCTTGTTAACTTGGTGTCTCTTTCATTATGACTCTAAAATGTTATTATTAAATGTTTAAGTTGGGTTAGGTCTAAAGAACTGGTGCCAACCTATATCTCAACAGAAATTACTATATATCTCACTGTCCCTGGCATTCAGAAATTACCAGAAAATATTTTGTGGGCATTCCAGGATCTTTCCAAACTTGCCATACTCTCAAAAACATCTAACTTCTTAGAGATAGGGGAAAACTGTTTCCAGTATACACAAGGGTCAAAACCACTCCTGATTTGCTCCAATTAGCTTAGGGGCTCATTACGAGTGATAGGCACTGACTGGATACATGCAGTACTGTTAAATCTGCTCTTTACTGTGCTGACTTTTTCAGGATGGAGGATAGTTCATTAGTGTAGAGAAGTGAACACACCAATATCTTCAGGCTATCCTGTTTACATAAAGATATAGTTGACACAGTCGGGTGTGAACACAACATACAAGAAATATCATGAAGCTAAATTACATGAAGTAGTTTCTCACCCCATAGCTACAATATTACCTCATCTGTATGTGCGAACAGGTGTGGGGTGTGTGTGGAGTGTATGAGAATTAAGAGGTAACTGAGGGGTGATGAGAAGGTTTTTGGGGCTTGAAGGATGAAGAAGCTATGTGATTGTGGGAAAAGGTTATCAAGATGCCAGTGTTTGTTGTGTTCAAAAATATAATATAATGAGGGGCATCTGAGGTGTTAGGATGGGTGTTGAAAAGATTCTCTCTGGTCCCACACCCATGCTAATCATGGAATCTGTGATAGTACTGTAGAACCCTCCTAGATAGTTTGTTAGCTAGGTAAGGTAAATTTAGTTTGTGTGGCTTTGCTGTGACCAGTTGAGCAGCTTGTGATTGCTTTGGGCTTTGCAGGCCGCAGATTTGATTGCTTCCCTCTGCTTTCTGGAGGCTTCAGGGTCAAATAGGCAGCCTGAATATTTTTGTGGTTCCAGCCAATCCCTGGAGAGGTGGCTGGGGGAGTGCATAAATAGTTTGGAGCCTGAGGCAGCCCTGCTCTTGTTCAGGAGGAGAAGTTCCCAGCCTGGAGGACTGCTTCTCTCAGGCAGCCCAGCTGACAATTACTGGGAAGTGGGAAGTCATTGAGGTCCCAGTTATGCTAAAGGGGTCTATTTGCTGAGAAACTCACCTAAGGACTTACAGGCCTGAGTGCAGGATCTGGATCTGAGCACTAATATTAAGGCTTGTCTGGCCTGGGTCATTGTTTATGGTGTCCCGTGCTGTCCATTACCTGAGCTATTGTTAAAGGAACTGTTCTAAGAAGTAGCTGCAGAGTGACTTATTATTACTGTTCAGTGTTCTGGAGTATTCTACAGCTCCCTATACCCTATCCAAGTTAATCATCAATGCATTTTAAAAAGGCAATTCCTAGACTATGAATTGAACCAGAAGAGAGGATGTTGTGGTGTGCCTGGCTGCTGTTACACACATGAGGGGTGAGTGCTACACTACCCCAAAGAGTGTGCATTGCATTCACATTGTGCTGGATAATGAAGTAGGTTTGCAGTGCATCCGATTTGTATTCTTCAAATAAGCAGGCATTACAAGTGTAGAAAGTATGCCTGTATGACCGCAGGGGTTTGGGCTCCTTGGGCCCTAAGAACCAAAACTGTAAGGACCTGAAGCCTATAGGAGCCGTTCAATTGAACAGTTTAATACTATTGTCATTCTGACAAATTTACATTACTGTTATGTGCAAGGTGAAATAATATGTATTTTATTTATAAGTAATTTGACCAAAACCTGAGATTAACCCAATACATGAAATCAGTGGCGGGTGGTGCTGAATTTTTTTTGGGGGGGGGGGGCGCAAACAGAGCCCCAACCAACAACACCCTCCCCGCCCCGTCACTCACCCTTGATAGGGCCTACAGACAGACAGATCGATAGGTACACAGACAGACAGATCAATAGGCAGATAGGTACACAGACAGACAGATCGATAGGTACACAGACAGACAGATCGATAGGCAGATAGGTACACAGACAGACAGACAGATGTGATGGATAGGTAATAGATAGATAGATAGATAGATAGATAGATAGATAGATAGATAGATAGATAGATAGATAGATAGATAGATAGATAATAGATAGATAATAAATAATAGTTTGATAGATAGACAGACAGATAAATAGATAGATAGATAAATAATAGATAGATAGATAGATAGATAGATAGATAGATAGATAGATAGATAGATAGATAGATAATAGATAGATAATAGATAGATAATAGATAGAGATAGATAGATAGATAGATAGATAGATAGATAGATAGATAGATAGATAGATAGATAGATAAATAATAGACAGATAATAGATAAATAATAGACAGATAGATCATAGATAAATAATAGACAGATAGATCATAGATAAATAATAGAAAGATAGATAATAGATAGATAGATAAATAATAGATAGGTAGATAATAGATAGATAGGTGGATAATAGATAGATAGATACTAGATAGATAATATATATATATATATAAATAGATAGATAGATAGAGAATGAGGGATAGATCCCTTGCCTGTATCTTCTACCTGGCTTCTTTATGGTACCGGGCTATGCCTATGTTCATTGACTAATGCAGGAGTTCAGTCATTACTCATTATGGCACAAAGGATCTGTCCTGCAATGTACACTGAGCTGTGCTTGTGTAGCTCAGTGTACATTCCAAAGAAGACTGTGAGCAGGCAGGTAGGTTTATTTTATTGCAGAAAAGACATTGCAATAAATAGCCTGGCTCTCAGTTTTTTTAAAATGAGATTTTAGTTCCACTTTAAGAGCCATTTCACACATGAATAAGTTGTGTGTTCCTGTCTACTGTGTTTGCGAACTGTGTTTGAGGTGTCATTAACTTAATTTTTACACCCGCTGCAGATCACAACAATGCGTTTTGAACTCGGTGTGGGAAACATGCAAGAAACGTGGGTTTCCTGCACCAAGTTATTGAAGAAGTTTGAAGAAATAGAGACAACTATCATGATATGTGTCCATATTTCTTAAGCCTATTGACAGTGCAGATACTACTATTATTTCAACATATATATCCAACTATGAATATGGTGGCCCCCTTTATTTTACTTTGAATATTAAATGTTTGTAAACATGTTATTACTAATGATTGCCAGGTTAGAAATTGGCACCATGTTATGGGTGCACTTCTTTGTACATGGAATGAATTGTATTTAAACATGCATTAATAAATTATTTATTTTCCACCATTTTACTAATTTTGTCATCCTGAGCTTCATTTAAAATCACACTTCCTTGCTTGCATCACTGCTGCCTGTTAGCAGTGGTGAGGCGCTTCAATTTTTTTTGTTACATTATACAACAAGCCAAGGAGACCGTGGAGATCTACTGGGTTGTAGAAGCCGCCTGCTTGGGAACCAGATCATTAACATCAATATGTTAAGATAAAATTATCAATAAGATAACACTATAGGACTGGTGCAATTGTTTCCACTTTCCAATAAAAAGTAAGAAAAATTAGCAAAATATAATAACACAAACGTAGCCTACCTTAAGGGCACATGTAGACTAGGAGCAGACAAAATGCCAGACACTCTGGCAGAAAAAGTGACAGAAAAACTGCTCATAGTGGCTCGTATTGCACAGGAGTGTAGGGCAGCTTATGGGCATTAGGCTAGGTTTACACTGTAGAGGGTGGTTGCGGGAATCAAAGGGAAATCCCAAAAAGCAGTTCTGTTTTTAAATAGGTTTTTGCCGTGCCCACGCAAGCGAAAGCCGCAAACCCGCTCAAGTGTGAACTTAGCCTTAGGATGTAGACCAGTGTACGGTGGGCAGTAAGATGTAGGGCAGTGGACAGGGGTCAGTAGTAGGTAGGGCAGTGTACACAGGGCCAGTGCAAGGATTTTTGTCTACTTAAGCGAAGGTGCATTTTGGTGCCCCCCCCACCAACCATTCTCATGGCCACAAAGAATGGTCAGAGACTGTGGGCATGGCACACAGAATGGTTAGAGACTGCGGGCATGGCACACAGCATGGTCAGAGGCTGTGGGCATGGCGGACAGAATGATCATATGCTGAGGGCATGGCGCACAGAATGGTTAAAGGCTGCGGGCATGGAGCACAGAATGGTCAGATGCTGCGGGCATGACGCACAGAATGGTCAGATGCTGCGGGCATGGCGCACAGAATGGTCAAAGGCTGCGGGCATGGCGCACAGAATGGTTAGAGGCTGCGGGCATGACACACAGAATGGTCAGAGGCTGCGGGCATGGCGCACAGAATGGTTAAAGGCTGCGGGCATGGAGCACAGAATGGTCAGATGCTGCGGGCATGACGCACAGAATGGTCAGATGCTGCGGGCATGGCGCACAGAATGGTCAAAGGCTGCGGGCATGGCGCACAGAATGGGCAGAGGCTGCGGGCATGACACACAGAATGGTCAGAGGCTGCGGGCATGGCGCACAGAATTGCCAGAGGCAGCGGGCATGGCACACAGCATGGTCAGAGGCTGCGGGCATGGCGCACAGAATGGTCAGAGGCTGCAGGCATGGCGCACAGAATGATCATATGCTGAGGGCATGGCGCACAGAATGGTTAAAGGCTGCGGGCATGGAGCACAGAATGGTCAGATGCTGCGGGCATGACGCACAGAATGGTCAGAGGCTGTGGGCATGGCGCCCAGAATGATCATATGCTGAGGGCATGGCGCACAGAATGGTTAAAGGCTGCGGGCATGGAGCACAGAATGGTCAGATGCTGCGGGCATGACGCACAGAATGGTCAGATGCTGCGGGCATGGCGCACAGAATGGTCATAGGCTGCGGGCATGGCGCACAGAATGGTTAGAGGCTGCGGGCATGACACACAGAATGGTCAGAGGCTGCGGGCATGGCGCACAGAATTGCCAGAGGCAGCGGGCATTGCACACAGCATGGTCAGAGGTTGTGGGCATGGCATACAGAATGGTCAGAGGCTGCAGGCATGGCACACAGCATGGTCAGAGGCTGCGGGCATGGCGCACAGAATGGTCAGAGGCTGCGGGCATGGCGCACAGAATGATCATATGCTGAGGGCATGGCGCACAGAATGGTTAAAGGCTGCGGGCATGGAGCACAGAATGGTCAGATGCTGCGGGCATGACGCACAGAATGGTCAGATGCTGCGGGCATGGCGCACAGAATGGTCAAAGGCTGCGGGCATGGCGCACAGAATGGTTAGAGGCTGCGGGCATGACACACAGAATGGTCAGAGGCTGCGGGCATGGCGCACAGAATTGCCAGAGGCAGCGGGCATGGCACACAGCATGGTCAGAGGTTGTGGGCATGGCATACAGAATGGTCAGAGGCTGCAGGCATGGCACACAGCATGGTCAGAGGCTGCGGGCATGGCGCACAGAATGGTCAGAGGCTGCGGGCATGGCGCACAGAATGATCATATGCTGAGGGCATGGCGCACAGAATGGTTAAAGGCTGCGGGCATGGAGCACAGAATGGTCAGATGCTGCGGGCATGACGCACAGAATGGTCAGATGCTGCGGGCATGGCGCACAGAATGGTCAAAGGCTGCGGGCATGGCGCACAGAATGGTTAGAGGCTGCAGGCATGGCGCACAGAATGGTCAGAGGCTGCGGGCATGGTGCACAGAATGGTCAGAGGCAGCGAGCATGGCACAAGGGCAGGGCTGATACAATAATGACAGCCAGCTAGACTCTGAATCCATCAGGCTAGAAGCAGCTTGCTTGCCCTACCTTCCAAAGAGATAGGAGAAAGAAATCTTCATCTGTGCTGTTACCAGCGCCACTTGCAATCCTCCTAGGCCCTCTGCTGGCATTGGCCCATCCCCCTGATCTCCTCAGCTCCAGGCTCCTCCCCAGGCTCCCTTCATCTCACATGTCCTCCAGTTCAGCGGCGATAGTCTCTGTGCTGCTGAACTGGAGGCATTTGTGACCCTCTCTCTACTACCGCCCATATGGGAGGAGGGAATTTTTTTCCAGGATCCAGCCTCAAAGGCAGAAGGGAGAGGGGGCGGTGTCTTCTAGGCGAGGGCTCTCTGCCCTGCATCTGGCAAAGGAGGAGTGACAGAGACAGAGCCGGGAAACGAGCGGGTGACATTAACAGCTTCCGGTTAGGGCTGTGGTGCGACACTTGCAGTGTGCTGGGTACAGGTGCGAGCAGGGCCGGGCGCTAGAATAATCATCTCTGGTAGTGTGCAGGGCAGTGTACAGAGTTATGTAGGATGCAGAGCAGTGCACAGAGTTCAGTAGGATGTAGAGCAGTATACAGAGGTCAGTAGTATGTTGGGCAGTGTACAGAGGTCAGTAGTATGTAGGGAAATGTACAGAGGTCAGTAGTACGTAGAGCAGTGTACAAGGGTCAGTAGTATGTAGGGCAGTGTACAGAGTTCCGTAGTAGGTAGGGCAGTGTACAGAGTTCCGTAGTAGGTAGGGCAGTGTACAGAGGTCAGTAGTATGTAGGGCAGTGTACAGGGTTTAGTAGTCTGTAGGGCCATGTACAGGGGTTAGTAGTGTGCAGGGCAGTGTACAGAGTTCAGTAGGATGCAGAGCAGTGTATAGAGTTCAGTAGGATGCAGAGCAGTGAGCAGAGGTCAGTAGAATGTAGCACAGTGTACATAGGTCAGTAGTTTGTAGGGCGATGTACAGAGGTCAGTAGGATGTAGGGCAGTGTACAAGGAACAATAGGGCAGAGAACAGGGGGTCGGCAGGGCAAAGGACAGGAGTTTAAAGGACAGATGATAGAGGTTCAGTAGGACAGAGGACAGGGGGCAACAAGACAGTGTATAGGGGTCAGTGGGATGAAGAGTAGTGTACAGAGGTCATTTGAATGTTGAACAGTGTAAAGGGATCAGTAGGGCTGGATGTCACCAGGGCAGAGTATGGGGGTCAGCATGGTACAGTAAAGGGGGTCAGAAGAGCACAGGGCATAGTGCAGGGAGTGAAGGCAAAGTACACACCAGGAGGTTGGGGGGTACAGTAAGGAGGTTGAGCGGGTACAGTATGGGGGTCAGGAGGGGACACACCAGGGAAGGGTCAGGACAGCACATGCCAGGGGGGTTGGGAGGGCATACACCAGGGGAGGGTTGGACAGGCACATACCAGAAGAGGGTTGGAAGGGTACAGTATGCGGGCTGGGAGGGCACACACCAGGGGGGTTGGAAGGGGCACACACCAAGGGAGGGCACACACTAGGGGGCTCAGGGGTACACTATTAGAGCTGGCAGGGCACACACCAGGGTGGTCAGGAGAGCACACACAGGGAGGTCGGGAGGATATAGTATGGGGGCTGGGAGGGCACACACCAAGGGTGTTGGAAGGACACACACCAAGGGAGGGTCAGGAGGGCACACACCAGGGAGGATCGAGAGGGCACACACCAGGGGAGGGTCAGGAGGGCACACACCAGGGGAGGGTCAGGAGGGCACACACCAGGCGAGGGTCGGGAGGGCACACAACAGGGGAGGGTCAGGAGGGCACACACCAGGCGAGGGTCGCGAGGGCACACAACAGGGTAGTTGGGAGGGTACAGTATTGGAGTCAGGAGTAAGCACTGAAATACAGTGCGAAACGGGTCAGCTCTGTACCCCCCTTTTTGCCGTGTTTGGATTGTGGTGTCTTTTTGCTTTTAAATAAACCCTTTGGATTTTATTTTCCTGGTGTGCGGCTGTCCGGAGTTCTTCCTTTTGATTTCTAATCATTGTACTATTAGCCAGCACCTGGGGCTCCCACACAGGAGCAGGAGCATTCGCTTGTAGGGAGAGTCTTGGACCGGTGGTCATTTGTTTTCATCTATTGGAGTCAGGAGGGCACACACCGGGGGGGGGGGGGGGGTCAGGAGTGCACAATACGGGGGATCGGAAGGGCACACACCAGGGGAAGGTCGGGAGGGCACACACCAGGGGAGGGTTGGGAGGGCACACACCAGGGGAGGGTCCGGAGAGTACAGTAGGGAGGCTGGGAGGGTACAGTATGGGGGCTGGGAGGGCACACACCAGGGCGGTCGGAAGGGGCACACACCAAGGGAGGGCACATACCAAGGGGCTCAGGAGGGTACAGTATGGGAGCTGGGAGGGCACACACCAGGGGGGTCAGGAGGGCACACAACAAGGGAGGGTCGGGAGGGCACACACCAGGGAGGTCGGGAGGGTACAGTATGGGTGCTGGGAGGGCACATACCAGGGGAGTGTCAGGAGGGCACACACCAGGGGGGATTGGGAGGGCACACACCAGGGGAGGGTCGGGAGGGCACACACCAGGGAGGTCGGGAGAGTACAGTATAGGGGTATGCAGGGCCCACACCGAGATGTGTCTGGGTGGGCAACAATAAGCTAATACTAATACTGAGCTATACAATCTATGATATACTGTCGGGAGGGTACAGTATGGGGGCAGGGAGGGCACACACCAGGGGGGTTAGGAGGGCACACACCAACGGAGGGTTGGGAGGGCACCAACCAGGGGGGGGTCAAGAGAGCACACACCAGGGGAGTCGCAGGGCACACACCAGGGGAGTCGCAGGGCACACACCAGGGGGGTTGGGAGAGTACAGTATGGGGGTATGGAGGGCCCACACCGAGATGTGTCTGGGTGGGCAACAATTGCTAATACTAATACTGAGCTATACAATCTATGATATACTGTCGGGAGGGTACAGTATGGTGGCAGGGAGGGCACACACCAGGGGGGTTAGGAGGGCACACACCAACGGAGGGTTGGGAGGGCACCAACCAGGGGGGGTCAAGAGAGCACACACCAAGAGCGGGTCTAAGAGGCAGTAATGGCATGCCAAGGCAGTCTGCTGCCGAGAGATCAGTCGGTTGCATGGCTGGACCTAGGTGCGTCCAGCATGGTACAGTATTTGGAACTCTTGGGTTAGGATCCCAGTCTAAGGAACATTCTCAGCCCAAGGAGACTCAATGTGTTCAATACAGTAAAGACTTAAGAGCACTTAAGCTGGGTCCTCAACTTAGAGAAATCGTCTTGCAGCCCCTTTGGAGGCTGGAGTTTTTTGAGTATAGTCATAGGCACAGCCCAAAGCAGGGTGTCTTTACCCGGGTCAAAGGCCAAGACCATAAAATAAAAAAAGATCCTCTTTTTTTTTTGGCCTAAGTAGGCAAGTAGGGGAAAGACCTTCCATTTGCCTTTGTATGAGGTTGTTGGGGAAGATGGTAGCCTGTTTCCTTCGCCTAGTTTCACTCAATGCCATTAAAGAACAGCATGATGGGGACACAGATGTAAGGAGGGACTCCGCTGATGGGGACACAGATGAAAGGAGGGACTCTGCTGATGGGGACACAGATGTAAGTAGGACTCTGCTGATGGGAACACAGATGTAAGGAGGGGCTCCACTGATGGGGACAGATGTGAATGCGGAGCAGGTGCGTTAAATTTGGTGTTATCGCTCTTTCATACTGGTCACTGGAAGTTCAACATGGCCTAGGCTATAAGAAGATTGCCAAGACTAGGGATGGGCCCGGTGCTCGATGCAAACCCATGTTCGCATCGAGCACCGGGTGTTCGCTCGCTCGGCGAGCCCAGAACTATTTTGGCCGCTCGCATCACGTTCGTGTGATGCGAGCGGCCCCGCAATGCATTGCGGCCGGCGCGGCCGGCGCAGTGCATTGCTGGCTGATGATTGGCCAAGCATGCACTGTGACCCCGCATGCTTGGCCAATCACAGCGCCGGAAACTCGAAGAGCCATAATTGGCTACAGGCAGGACGCCTGTAGCCAATTACAGCTCAGGGGCTTTAGTACACGCCCCCTCTTATAAAAGGCCGCCACGCCGTCGGCGCCGGTCACATGCGTTCCGGCGTTAGAGAGAGCAGGATCATTCTGTGTCACTCTGCTAGATTCAGTTAGAAAGATTTAGTTAGAGAGATTTAGTTAGAAAGATTCATTTAGAAAGATTCATTTAGAAAGAGGGGCTTGTAGTGTGTTCGTGGCAGGCAGGCACTGGCAGGCAGTGGCAGCAAACAGAGCTCCTATATTTTGTTCCCAGAAGCACCTATAGGACTTGTAGTGTGTTCGTGGCAGGCAGGCAGTGGCAGCAAACAGAGCTCCTATATTTTGTTCCCAGAAGCACCTATAGGACTTGTAGTGTGTTCGTGGCAGGCAGGCAGTGGCAGCAAACAGAGCTCCTATATTTTGTTCCCAGAAGCACCTATAGGACTTGAAGTGTGTTAGTCCCATCACACAGAGCTATATTTTCTTCCCAGAAGCACCTATAGGACTTGAAGTGTGTTAGTCCCATCACACAGAGCTATATTTTCTTCCCAGAAGCACCTATAGGACTTGAAGTGTGTTAGTCCCATCACACAGAGATCATATATTTTGTTCCCAGAAGCACCTATAGGACTTGAAGTGTGTTAGTCCCATCACACAGAGATCATATATTTTGTTCCCAGAAGCACCTATAGGACTTGTAGTGTGTTAGTCCCATCACACAGAGCTATATTTTGTTCCCAGAAGCACCTATAGGACTTGAAGTGTGTTAGTCCCATCACACAGAGCTATATTTTCTTCCCAGAAGCACCTATAGGACTTGAAGTGTGTTAGTCCCATCACACAGAGCTATATTTTCTTCCCAGAAGCACCTATAGGACTTGAAGTGTGTTAGTCCCATCACACAGAGATCATATATTTTGTTCCCAGAAGCACCTATAGGACTTGAAGTGTGTTAGTCCCATCACACAGAGATCATATATTTTGTTCCCAGAAGCACCTATAGGACTTGTAGTGTGTTAGTCCCATCACACAGAGCTATATTTTGTTCCCAGAAGCACCTATAGGACTTGAAGTGTGTTATTCCCATCACACAGAGCTATATTTCCTTCCCAGAAGCACCTATAGGACTTGTAGTGTGTTAGTCCCATCACACAGAGATCATATATTTTGTTCCCAGAAGCACCTATAGGACTTGAAGTGTGTTAGTCCCATCACACAGAGCTATATTTTCTTCCCAGAAGCACCTATAGGACTTGAAGTGTGTTAGTCCCATCACACAGACCTATATTTTCTTCCCAGAAGCACCCATAGGACTTGTAGTGTGTTAGTCCCATCACACAGAGATCCTATATTTTGTTCCCAGAAGCACCTATAGGACTTGAAGTGTGTTAGTCCCATCACACAGACCTATATTTTGTTCCCATAAGCACCTATAGGACTTGAAGTGTGTTAGTCCCATCACACAGAGATCCTATATTTTGTTCCCAGAAGCACCTATAGGACTTGAAGTGTGTTAGTCCCATCACACAGAGCTATATTTTGTTCCCAGAAGCACCTATAGGACTTGAAGTGTGTTAGTCCCATCACACAGAGATCCTATATTTTGTTCCCAGAAGCACCTATAGGACTTGAAGTGTGTTAGTCCCATCACACAGACCTATATTTTGTTCCCAGAAGCACCTATAGGACTTGAAGTGTGTTAGTCCCATCACACAGACCTATATTTTCTTCTCAGAAGCACCCATAGGACTTGTAGTGTGTTAGTCCCATCACACAGAGATCCTATATTTTGTTCCCAGAAGCACCTATAGGACTTGAAGTGTGTTAGTCCCATCACACAGACCTATATTTTCTTCCCAGAAGCACCCATAGGACTTGTAGTGTGTTAGTCCCATCACACAGAGATCCTATATTTTGTTCCCAGAAGCACCTATAGGACTTGAAGTGTGTTAGTCCCATCACACAGACCTATATTTTCTTCCCAGAAGCACCCATAGGACTTGTAGTGTGTTAGTCCCATCACACAGAGATCCTATATTTTGTTCCCAGAAGCACCTATAGGACTTGAAGTGTGTTAGTCCCATCACACAGAGATCCTATATTTTGTTCCCAGAAGCACCTATAGGACTTGAAGTGTGTTAGTCCCATCACACAGACCTATATTTTCTTCCCAGAAGCACCCATAGGAGTTGAAGTGTGTTAGTCCCATCACACAGAGATCCTATATTTTGTTCCCAGAAGCACCTATAGGACTTGAAGTGTGTTAGTCCCATCACACAGACCTATATTTTCTTCCCAGAAGCACCCATAGGACTTGTAGTGTGTTAGTCCCATCACACAGAGATCCTATATTTTGTTCCCAGAAGCACCTATAGGACTTAAAGTGTGTTAGTCCCATCACACAGAGATCCTATATTTTGTTCCCAGAAGCACCTATAGGACTTGAAGTGTGTTAGTCCCATCACACAGAGATCCTATATTTTGTTCCCAGAAGCACCTATAGGACTTGAAGTGTGTTAGTCCCATCACACAGAGATCCTATATTTTGTTCCCAGAAGCACCTATAGGACTTGAAGCGTGTTAGTCCCATCACACAGAGATCCTCTATTTTCTTTGCAGAAGCACCCATAGGACTTCTAGTGTGTTAGTGGCATCACACAGAGCTCCTATATTTTTTCTTCTCAGCAGCACCCACAGGACTTCTAGTGTGTTAGTGGCATCACACAGAGCTCCTATATTTTCTTTGCAGAAGCACCCATAGGACTTCTAGTGTGTTAGTGGCATCACACAGAGCTCCTATATATTCTTCTCAGCAGCACCCACAGGACTACCGACTACAATGGCTGGAAGACCGCCAAGGGGAGGCAGAGCGTGCAGAGCCAAGAACACAGGGCAGGCAGGCTCTGTTTCTAGTGGACGTGGCCGTGGCCGTGGACGTGGTCGTGCATCGTCATCAGCACGTGGCCATGGGACACGCGCGTCTTTGTTTTCCGCAGCTGGACATGTGGAGCCGCATCATGCTGAAGGCTTGGTAGAATGGATGACCAAGCCCTCCTCATCCTCTCTCACCCAGGCTCAGGGTACTGGCAGAGCAGCTGCCAACGCGTACTCAATGGCATCATCAGCCACCCCTTCCCTAGACCCACCATGTCCTCCTGAGGAGTCCCCCGAACTCTTTGAGCACAGTGTTGGGTACATGCTCCAGGAGGATGCCCAACGATTCGAAGGCTCGGATGATGATACCCAGCTTGAGGAATCTGGCAGTACTGTTCCACCAGCTGCAGCTTACTGCCAGGTTTGCTCTAGTGGTGAAGAGGGAGGGGATGATGAGGTCACTGACTCCACGTGGGTGCCTGAAGGGAGAGAGGATGAGGAGGAGGACGAGGAGGAGGAGGATGCGGCGTCACATGTCCAACGAGGCAGGATGCCCCCTGGAGGCCAGGTAGAGGCCAGCACAGCAACTGTACAACACCGCAGAGCTCCGCCTGTGCAGGGCGCTGCCTCTGCACGTTATCAGAAAAGTTCTTTGGTGTGGGCCTTTTTTGAGACGAGTGCATCAGATCGCACCACTGCTATTTGCAATATTTGTCTCAAGCGTATCTCGCGTGGCCAAAACATCAGCCGCTTGGGCACCACAAGCATGACCAGACATATGTCGACCTGCCATGCAGCTCGTTGGCAGGCACACATAAAAGACCCACACCAAAGAACTAAGCGGACCTCTCCTTGCTCCTCATCAGCTGGGATCTCCATCCCCACTACACCTTCAGTCCTCTCTGAAAGCTGCTCTGAGAGGACTGAAGGTGTAGAATTAGGTGTGTCACAACCAAGTACTTGCAGTACACCGACGTCCGATTGCAGCAGGCAAATTTCCCTGCCCCAGCTGCTGGACCGTAGAAAGAAGTACACTCCCAGCCATCCACATGCCCAGCGGTTGAATGCTAGCTTGGCTAAATTGCTAGCACTTCAACTGCTGCCTTTTCAGTTGGTAGACTCGGCCCCCTTCCGTGAGTTTGTTCAATGTGCGGTTCCTCAGTGGCAGGTTCCCAAACGCCACTTTTTCTCACGGAAGGCGATTCCGTCTCTCTACCGGCATGTGGAAGGCAATGTCCATGCCTCGCTGGACAGGGCGGTCAGCGGTAAGGTGCATATTACCGCTGACTCATGGTCCAGCAGGCATGGACAGGGACGGTACCTTTCTTTCACGGCCCATTGGGTCACTCTATTGGCAGCTGGGAGGGATGCAGGACAAGGTGCAGTAGTGTTGGAGGTTGTTCCGCCACCACGCCTCCAAAACGCTACTACTGCTACTGGTTGTGACACACCTCTCTCCTCCACCCCCTCCTCTTCTTCTTCCTCCAGTGCTCTGTCCTTGGAACCAGCGGTGCTCCGTAGGCGTACAAGGGGCTACGCAAGTACGCAGGCAAAAAGATGCCATGCCGTGCTTGCGCTGGTGTGTTTGGGGGACAGGAGCCACACTGGGCCAGAGGTTCTGGCAGCTCTGCAGGGGCAGGCCGAGAGGTGGTTGACGCCACGTCAGCTTAAGCCAGGAATGGTCGTTTCTGACAATGGCACCAACCTCCTCTCCGCCCTGCGACAGGGGCAGCTCACCCATGTGCCCTGCATGGCTCACGTCCTCAACCTGGTGGTGCAGCGGTTCTTGGGCATTCCTGCGCCCACCAAGAGTAACTGTGAGAGCTTACAGTCTTGTGGCAACACCGTCCACCACCACCACCACCCCCAATTTTTCTGCCCTGTTCAACAGGTGCATGCAATTACAAATCTTGATCTATTAACTCACAGCAGGGCCCATTCCTGTGCCCACCAGTCTTGTGGCTACACCAACATCTAATAGGGCAAATTTCTGCAGAGTATATACGCCAGGCCCCTACTTTCAAACATCCAACTTACAAACGACTCCTACTTGCAAATGGAAAGAGAAAACAGGAAGTGAGAGGAAATCTACCCCTAGGAAGGGAAATTCTATCCTGTTAGATTTAATTTGGGAAAAAGGTATCTCCTCTCTACTGATACTTTATCACCAATCCTTGTTTCAATTAAAACCCCACTTTTCCAAAAACATTTGTCATTGGGACGGAAAGTGAGGTGACATGTTCTGAACAGATGTGCAAAGACAGCAAATGTTACAGGGGTGATAACCCCTCCCTATGTTCTCCAAAAAGCTTAAAAATAGATTTTTTTGGGATGGAGCTACACTTCATAATGTACCTGTTCAGATTCTACTTAAGAACAAACCTAAAGCCGCAAGTGGTTTTAAATGGCTTCTTTTTTTCCTTTACAAATGTCATTTTGTGCAAGGACAGTTATAAACACAGGAAACACATGCCACTTCACAGGCATACTTTAGACACCCCCCAGGTACCATATTTAAAGGAAAATTTCACTTTTTTTTTTTCACTTTATGCATCATTATGACTGCTCCCGAAAAAACGTTAGTTTTTAAAAGTTCTTTTTGCATTGATATATGTCCCCTGGGGCAAACCTGTTTTATGACATTAACATGCATATTGGCCGTTGTCATTAGCACTTTTGATTTCGAACGTTCGCGTCCATTATAACGTATAGGGTTCGAAAATTCGCGCAAACTTTCGGTCCGTTCGAAGGTTCGAACCGAACCCGGGGGTGTTCGGCTCATCCCTAGCCAAGACCCTGAAACTGAGCTGCCGCATGGTAGCCAAGACCATACAGCGGTTTTACAGGACAGGTTCCACTCAGAACAGGCCTCGCCGTGGTTGACCAAAGAAGCTGAGTGCACGTGCTCAGCGTCATATCCAGAGGTTGTCTTTGGGAAATAGACATATTAGTGCTGCCAGCATTGCTGAAGAGGTTGAAGGGGTGGGGGTCAGCCTGTCAGTGCTCAGACCAGTGCTCAGCCGCACACTGCATCAAATTGGTCTGCATAGCTGTCATCCCAGAAGGAAGCCTCTTCTAAAGATGATGCACAAGAAAGCCCGCATACTGTTTTCTGAAGACAAGCATACTAAGGTCAGGGATTACTGGAACCATGTCCTGTGGTCTGATGAGACCAATATAACCTTATTTGGTTCAGATGATGTCAAGCGTGTGTCGCGGCAACCAGGTGAGGAGTACAAAGACAAGTGTGTCTTGCCTACAGTCAAACATGGTGGTGGAAGTGTCATGGTCTGGGGTTGCATGAGTGCTGCCGGCACTGGGGAGCTACAGTTCATTAAGGGAACCATGAGTGCCAACATGTACTGTGACATAGTGAAGCAGAGCATGATCCCCTCCCTTCGGAGACTGGGCTGCAGTGCAGTATTCCAACATTATAATGACCCCAAACATACCTCCAAGATGACCACTGCCTTGCTAAAGAATCTGAGGGTAAAGGTGATGGACTGGCAAAGCATGTCTCCAGACCTAAACCCTATTCTGTGGGGCATCCTCAAACAGAAGGTGGAGGATCGCAAGGTCTCTAACATCCACCAACTCCGTGATTTCATCATGGAGGAGTGGAAGAGGACTCCAGTGGCAACTTGTGAACCTCCATGCCCAAGAGGGTTAAGGCAGTGCTGGAAATTAATGGTGGCCACACAAAATATTGACACTTTGGGCCCAATTTGGACATTTTCACTTAGGGGTGTACTCACTTTTGTTGCCAGCGGTTTAGACATTAACAGCTGTGTATTGAGTTATTTTGAGGAGACAGCAAATTTACACTGTTATACAAGCTGTACAACCGCTACTTTACATTTTAGCAAAGTGTCATTTTTTCAGTGTTGTCACATGAAAAGATATAATAAAATAGGTTTTGTTAGCTACTGTGTGTGTGTGTGTGTATATATATATATATATATATATATATATATATATATATATATATATATATATATATATATATATATATATTTACAATACATTTTTATTTATTTTACATACTGTCACAAGAGTAGTGTAGTGTCACCATAATGATATTGTACTACTCTAGGAAGGTGACCAGGATTTTATTATTTTTTTTTACACTACAGTTGCTTTCATTCATGATTCATTGTTTACTGCTGTAATTGGCTACATCTATCACATAGTACAGGACCTCTGTGATTAGCCATAGGAGCCATACATAACAGATGTTTACTTGTGATCATTTGATGGCTGTGATTAGTCACAGCGATCACTTGGTACCTGGGCCATCTACAGACGCCTGGTACTGAGCACTGCGAACAGCAGGATGTACCATATGCCCTATTGAAATAACAGAACATCCATCCCACCGTTGTGAAGTGACATAGCTGTACAATGTATATAACCTGCTGCAGCAAAACTGACAAATGAAGAGCAAATTGCTAGTAAATGACAGCTCCTTCTATTTGTAAACACTGGGGATTCCCTTCACCTGTACCAGACCCTTATAGAGCAGATCAACAATGTAAAAGCAGATCAGAGGAAAGGCCTAGGCTCCTCTTCAGCTCTGATGTGTCATATGACAAATATAAGGTGAGACATGGAAGGTCGTCTTTTACCCTATCGGGCACCTTTATTTGAGATCTGTAAGTGCATTTCAGGAATGGACTACAACTACATTCTACTGATGTAAGCACTCCCTATGACTAACTCCTGACCTCTGAATTCTTTGTTACCTCTGCACTCTGCGCCAAGGACTCAGTCATGACCACTGCAATCTACATTAAATGCTAAACATACTCTAAACTGCATTACTTACTACTGTCCCCTAAGCGCTTCAAACCCTGCTAGGTTATTACCATTTTGTTCAGGTAGATCTCCACCTTCACCAGGTTGCCTGCCCCTGCTTTACTGTTTCAGAGCCTGAGCAGCTTGCAGTTTCTGATTCAACTATACATTTTTTTATCATTTCAAAGTGTTTGATGAGAATGTAATGCCATTTGTCTGAAAGTTGAAGTTGAACTTGAAATTAATTGTAGCGCCACCCCCGAAGGAGCTGTTTGAATATGTTTGGTTCTGTACTCTGCCTCTCAACTCCAAGAACAGTCCCAGTCCCTATGGCACACCTAATAAACAATGTTGATGCAAGTAATAAAGAGACGTAAACTGTGGCGAACCAGAAAATTTGTTTACTGGGAGATTTTCCACCAACAACAAACAGTAATAAGGTGACCCAGTAGTTGGAGATAGCAAGCCTCTGATTTATAACAGTATAACACAAAGCCACATGCAAATTTCAAATAGTACAATCAAACCAACTTAAATGGCTCTAATGTGGCCTATGTGCCCAGTGATGAAGGGAAACAGGACTGGCTTAAAGTGGGGTGCCCCCTAAAAAATGTTTTTAAAAGTCAGCAGCTACAAATACTGCAGCTGCTGACTTTTAATAATCGGACACTTACCTGTTTCAGGGTCCAGCAATGTGGGGGAACAAAGCCCCCCCTCATTCCCCGCTCCACTCGCGGTGCCGGCATTCTTACTGTTGGCAATGTTGGCACCCGGCACCCGGCTTCACAGCCGGGCACCCACTGCACATGCGCGAGCGGCGCCACGCACCGCAATACGCCGCCGCGCGCCGTAAAGCGCCGCACTGTCATCTGGGACCTGTCATGTGTCCCAGATGACTGACTGTGCCGAGGGGAAGTGATGTCAGTGCCCGGGCACTGAAGGAGGCAGACTACGAGGGATCCCCTAGCAACAGGCATTTAGAGGTGAGTTAAAAAAAAAAATATTCCAATTATTTTTTTTTTATATATATTTTAGGAATTTTAAGCAATTTTTTTTTTTTTGGGGAAACACCACTTTAATGACGGTCAGTTCGTTTCCCTAAAATCCTGAAATCACAGGCCCAGGCGGTAAACACATGATGCAACAGGCAATAATATGAATTATCAACTTTAGGGTTAACGTTAGAGTTCCTCCTTAGTGAGTATAACTGTGAACACTGAGTCCCCGCTAAATAAAAAAAGAAACACGAAAGTCCTCAAATGTCCGATATCTTCAGCTAGCTCTGCGTTTGTGCACTTGGTGTCCTGTTTGGCAGGATGAGCAAAGTGTTTTTATAGATATCCTGGCAGACAAAGTGATGTAAGTATGTTGGCAGTATCCTGGCAAACAAGATGGATACTATGACTGCTCAGCAGAGTGTAAGTGCTTCTACAGGTGTAGGCATAGGTAAGGAAACATTGTCTGCATGCAGTGTCTTTAAGGTGGGTAAGTGCCCGCTCACCAATCCTGTGACCAAGGGGTCAAGGGATATGTCCTGACTGGCCTGACTGGCTACCTTGGAACCAGAATGCCTCTCGTCCTTAGGAACGCCTGGAGATGCACCCAGAGTCTTCCCTCAGGTGGAATATCTGAACTGTCATGACACTTTGGCAGAAGGCATAACAACACCTGGAGCTGTGGCAGGATGGTCGCCCTGATAGTGGCAACCCCTCTGGTCACGTCCGTCTTCCCTTCTCTCCTCGTGGTGTCGCCTCTAGTACTCCCCTCTCCTGTGTGTAGGCTGGGGAGTGTAGTCTCTGCCCCCAGGGATTGCTATGGGGCTGCTGATGATAGGGACTACATGTCCCACAATGCTTGGCAGCTGCTGGAGACTTTTTGGTAATTGGCTCACTTACACCTGCCAATTGGGAAGCAGGGGAGGGAGCATGGCAGGCAGCTGCCTGTGCGAGCTCAGCTCGCACACTGTGCAGAGTCAGCGAGGAGATGGAGGGAGAGAAATCTCATGCAGCAGCTGACAGGCTCTCTCTCTCCCTGAGGAGGTGCAGGGCCTTGGGGTGACAGAGCGGCATCCGCTGCAGAATATTTCAAAATGATAGTGATTTGAAGCACACTTGCAAATCCACAGAGTAATGGCTGACAAAGAAGAAATACGGGGTATGGACTGGATGCAAACCCCTGATTTGAATCCTACTGAAATATTGTGGGAAATTTAAAATGTACATGCAAGGAAACCCACAAACATCTTGCAACTGATAGATGTTTGCATGGAGGTGTGGTCCAAAATTATCAGTTATGTAAATGCCTATGAAATGTCATTTTTGCTAAATAGGACAATACAACCTTTTGAGGCCAAGAGTATACCTTTTCCACGGTACATATAATATATTGATATTTTTGCTGAACAAATGATTGAAAATGCTAATTTTAATTGTGTTTTTGTTCAGGCATTCACCTTTAACTGTAGGTACTGTTTGAATGAAGGGCTAATGTATTCCTAGTCAAATATGTTGCAAAAGTTAAAAATTTCCAGGTGTGGATTGCTTTTTAACATAGGTAAATACTTCTGTGATTCAAGATATCTGTAAAAGCCTTTATCACCCATTAGGCAGCACATTTGAACAAATGTCAGACTGAGGATGTGGTACAGAAGACCTCCAAAGATTAAAAACATGCTACAGGAAACCACAGACATGCCACATAGGATTACAGACAGGAAACACAAGAATGCAGACATGTTCCTGGGGATTGCCAGATACCCTCTTTTGTGCAGTATTTTATACTGAGTTTAAATAGGCTCCTGTAAACTGAACAATAGAAAATTTCTTATTGGTTGGCTATAAGTATTACAGTATACACAAAGCAATACATTTCTCAGAGAAATCAAAAGGGCTAATTTATGTCATGAATGATAATGTCATTGATACACCAAGTAAAGAATATCATGTAAATTACAGTACGTACCTCTTATTTATTCACATGGGGAGGCAATATTTGGGTGCCCCCTTTATGTTAAAGGGTCCTTCCAGATTCCCATAAGCCCCTACTCGTAGACCCACACAGCTGCTAGGCCAGGGTTGTGGGAAAGAGGTCCTTGTCCTCATCAGCATAGTATCCCCCATGTTGAGGAAAAGTGGCCTGGTATACTTTAGGATGGGGCAAACGCTCATCCCCCACTTTTCTGGCCAGACAGGCTGCATGATCAAAAAACACTTATTTTTTCTTGATTTTTGTCTGTGGTCACCCCCTGACAGGTCCGGTAGGTATGTAATTTTTGGGGGACCCCACAGCATTTTTTTTTTTGGGTGGGGTCCCCCTTGACATCCGGGTCTGGTATGTGTTTTTAGGGGAACCCCATATCATTTTTTTTTGGTGTGGGTTCCACCATCACCATCTATACCAGACCCTCATCTAGGATAAGGGTCAGGTATAGATGAATGGAATTCCCAGTAATTTTCTTACGAACAGATTGAAGCGTCCAAAGCTGTCATTTTGATGACAAATTAAATAAACTTTTTTCTTTGTAAGTGTCAGTGTTACTGTAGTAGGCTGTATACAGTACATTGTACAGATTAGCCACCTCACAGGCAGGGTCAGGGCATCTCCCAAGCATTTTATTTATAGGAATCTTTGTATTCCTAATGTTGACCCTAAAGCATTACTAAAATAGCTGCTCCCCACAAAACAGTAATTTTAAAAAAGTTTTGCTAACACACATGCCTTTTTGTTTGACAAACCCTTGCCTAGTAGTCTACATAATGACTATTAATGTTTTTTACCATTCACCTCTCAGTGACATCAATGAAGTTTGGATTTGTCACCCGTATTTTACCTATGTAATGGTAAACCTAGGTATGTTCAGCTCAGGTTAAAAAAAAAAAACAGTCAGCATTTCCACTGTACTCACAGTCCTGCAGCACCTTAGATTTAATTGTAGTCTTTGCTGCATCCATAACATGGGTTCTACCTCACCACTTGTGCAATTGCGGTCTTCACTGCAACTACAGTCTGAGCTTCCGATGTGCCATTTCTGTACCTGCTACTTCCAGACTCCCCCCTGCTTAAAGCTACATGTTGCCCCTTGCTTCTTTCATGTTCCAGTACCTGACACCTACCCTCCTCCATGACTGTGAGTACCTGTTGCATAACCTGTGGATAGTTTGCAGCCAAATCTAAACTCCTGTGAGGGGATCCCTGGCAAACGCCAACTACATCTTAGATTAAAAGCATGAGGAGCAAGGTGTAGTAGGACTTTTAATTAACAGGGGTGCTTTCCACTGATTTCCAGTGCTCAGTTTTGTTATCTTTATGGTAGGGCCAAAGGCATGAATTTCTATTCCACATATGAAGTCCGACATGCTAAGATGGACAGATTGCTATGAAATACTTTTAGGACTCAGTCGATGTCTGTGGCAGCACCCCCTAGCTATGTTTAGAGGCTAAGTGGTTAATCACCAGGCCCATGCACTGTCATGTAGGGAAACAGGAATGTCCTAAACTATATGCAAATACCAATTTAAAGAAAATAAATTTGTACAGTATATATGAACTTCAGGGCTCATTTACATTAGCAATCTGAAGACTGCTCCTCTGTGGATAAGCGTTTGATAAGCAGGGAGGAGGCTCTATCTCGTCTACTCACCACCTGTTTAAACCCCCAAGAAGTCACACACAGCAACCACATGCACTGCACATGGTTGTGATGCGGCCCCATGCAGTTTAATTGGTTACATGCAGTGGGCCCTATGGCCACTGAACTTGATGGGTGGATAATTTTAGATGCACCGCGGCATGTTTACACTCCTGTCCTCTGTCTTTGCATAAATGGCTTGGGCTCAGCTGGATTTTTTTACTGATTTTCAACTGCAATTGAGGCCTTAGGGAGTTGCATCCCCAAATCACGTACAAAGATGGCTGCTATGCAGTTTGCGTGTCTTAATGACAGGTTTGCTTTAATGAGCTCAAAGCCTTAAATAACTTAACAACACCTTTTGAAGTCAAAAGAAATTATCTCTTTAATCTGTACAGTATTTGTTGCCTCTTTTTAGATTTTCATCTGTATTTTTTGTCTGCATGGCAAAACCAGGCAATTGATGACAAAATCATTTATTAAACATGAAATACATGATAACTCAGCTTTTGATACTATAACATAGATAGGTTGTTAGACCATAAAGATTGGACTAATGAAAGGTGAACACTCATCTACTGTATATCTTATACATTTATAACGTACATTCATATCAGACAAAATTCTACTAAGTCCGATTAAGAACTTCTGGTCTGTAAGGGAATAAGTACATGCATGGTGAATAGCATTGCAAGTTCTTGTAAAGGAAAGCAGCAGAATTTGTTCTTTTTTCAGTTGTATCACTGTGCCTGTGACACAGACTTATTAATTCTGAAATAAAACAAATAAAATAATTCATTAATTAAAAAAAAATGTCAAACAAACAAAAAGCATAAAAATACAGAGGGCAATGTTGTTTCCAAATAAAAAATATTTTCAATCATATCTCTATTTATTATATATCTTAAATCGAATTGTCACCGTCTATTAGCTATTTTTCTCCTGATAAGGCTGGTGTTTGGTCACTGCAAATACTTGTATGCTTTGTTGATATTGGCAAGCATGTCCATGATTGTTTTAAAAAAATGATTGATTGGCAATCAGGTCTATCTTTGGTCACGTTTAGATATGTACAGTTAATAGTACAGCATCTCTAACAAGTCACAGTGTCCTCATTCTTCTGAGTAGGAACGCCCTCCCAGTTAGGCCCTACTCTTCCCACCAATGCACTGTTCATTTCAATGGTAAGTTTGTATGCCCTCTGATGAAAGTAATGGCAGAAACGCGTCAGGGCGCAGCTACACAGCACCTTACCTGAGCCGATCGGAACTCGTCTCGTTTATGAGCCCAATATAGATGACAGAAACTTAGCAATTTGAGACCGTGCATCTGTGGATCTGATAAGTGTATGAACCAGCTGAGTCTGGTAAGTGGGATACCTTCAGGGGTCTGTCACTCAAGAATCATCATTTAAGCCTGCTTGTTGGTTCCCCTTTTGGCACAAGTCACCACTGTACTTTAAATTAACTGTTTACACGGGAAATCTTGCATTTTCACTGAATCTGATTATTCTGCATGCGCAGATAGTGGACTTTGATGTGTGAATTATCAAAGTGTATTATAATTAGATTTTTAATTATATGACAATTTTGAATTAGATTTTTTTTAGAGCGCTGCTAATGTTTTATAGAAAAATATTTTCCTTTTTTTCCGTGACACATTTTGACTATATAAGTTTGTACACCTCTTGTCCCTCTAGCATTAGTATATTAACTTGGAATGAATGGAGATCACAGCATGCATAGCCCTATCTGGGAGGAAGTTGTGAAGCACTGAGCAGGTCACACAGTAAAGATCTCAGAAGAGTGGGACACTTAGTTATGTGGTTTTCTGGAGGTTCTGAGGGAGGGCTGAAGGCAGAGGCGGACTGACAACTCATGGGGCCCCCGGGCAATCGGAGATTATGGGGCCCCCAGGCAATCAGAGATTATGGGGCCACACAGTATACACACACACAGTATACAATCACACAGTATACACATACATGTACACACTAGGGATGGGCCCGGTGTTTGGTTCGAACCCATGTTCGAATCGAACATCGGGCGTTCGCCCGTTTGGCGAGCCCAGAACTATTTGAGCCGCTCGCATCAAATTCGTGTGATGCAAACGGCCCGCAATGCATTGCGCCAGTCGCAGTGCAATGCTGCTGATGATTGGCCAAGCATGCACTGTGATCCCGCATGCTTGGCCAATCACAGCGCCGGCAGCGAGGAGAGCCATAATTGGCTACAGGCAGGATGCCTGTAGCCAATTATAGCTCAGGGGCTTTAGTACACGCCCCACGGTATAAGAGGCCGCCGCGGCGGCGGCCTCGCATATTATGTTTCAGTGTCAACGTGTCAGTGTGCTGCTGACCGCTGAGAAAGTGAGAATATGTGCTCTATTTCTGGGGATTTGTGTGTGCGTGCTGTTAGTACAGCATTGCAGTATCACATCTGTGGGGTTTCTATAGGTGGCCTGTGAAGGGGGGCAGGTTTCCTGTGCTTAGAACTGTCCCTGCAAAAAGTGTCATTTTTGCAGGAAAAAAGCTATTTAAAAGCACTCGCGGCTAATGAATTGATGGCTCCTGTAACACAGAGAACTGTCATTCATTGATAAAAAACAAAAAAAAAAGCGTGGGGGTCCCCCAAATTCAATAACCAGGCCCTTCAGGTCCGCCAAAAAAAAAAAAAATGGTAGGGTGTTGGGGTGTCTGGGGGGGGTCCAGATTAAGAACATCATGGGCCTGGTGCTGAGGATTTTGGTCGGGCCTTTAATAAATAAAAATGCAAACAATTTTTTGTTATAACAAATTAAATTAAAAAGAGAGAGAGGGAGGAGAGAGAGAGAGAGAGAGAAAGGGAATGAAAGAGGTGTGAGGGGTAAGGGAGGGAGGGAGGTTGAGAGAGAAAGGGGGGATGAGAGAAAGAGGATGCACATGAGCATGTGTGGGAATGACATCAACGCAGCCCGGCCAAGACAAGTGACCGAAGGCACAGAACCCGGAAGGAAGACCGGGTGAAGATGGAAGCGCCCGGGCCCTGCCGGATTGATCACAGCACTGGAGGGCTCAGTCTGACAATTTAAGTGTACCCTAATGTGCTAATATGCTGTGCATACTTGTACATTATGGCATAACCTACTTCAGGGCCTCTAACAAGTAGTAATGTTAGAAAAGTTTACTACCGCTTTGATATCACAGGAGCCTCTCAAAAATATTTTCAGAGACACTTTTTTTTACAAGTGGTATATTTAGAGCAGCTGACATCCCCTATGTTGCTATGTACATCACAATAGTAATTACAAAATTAAATAAGTACTAATAATGGGGCAGAACAAATATGAGGACTGAGATTTCCTTTAGTTGAACTAACAAAAGTGTGCCCATTCTAGAGCTGGTAACAATGAGGATATTCAGTATAATGTTAAAGAACTGTTTTGTTTTTGTGGGTAAGAGGCATAGGGGAGGAGTATGGATGGTATAAAAGTGGGAAGTATGTGCAGGTGAGGGAGAGGAATGTGGAGGGTCTAACAGTGGGCACTATGTACATGAGAGGAGTGCGGAGGGTATGGCAGAAGGCACTATGTACAGGAGAGGAGTGTGAAGGGTATGACAGTGGGCAGTATGCCCAGCAGAGGAGTGTGGAGGGTATGACAGTGGGCAGTATGTACAGGAGAGGAGTGTGGAGGGTATGACAGTGGGCAGTATGTACAGGAGAGGAGTGTGAAGGTATGACAGTGGGCAGTATGTACAGGAGAGGAGTGTGGGGGGTATGACAGAGGGTAGTATGTACCGGAGAGGAGTGTGGATGGTATGACAGTGGGCACTATGTACAGGAGAGGAGTGCGGAGGGTATGGCAGAAGGCACTATGCACAGCAGAGGAGTGTAGAGGGTATTACAGTGGGCACTATGTATAAGAGAAGAGTGTGGAGGGTATGACAGTGAGCAATATATACAGGAGAGGAGTGTGGAGGGTCTGACAGTGGGCACTATGTACAGGAGAGAAGTGTGAAGGGTAGGACAGTAAGCAGTAATTACAGGAGAGGAGTGTGGAGGGTATGACAGTGGGCACTATGTATAGGAGAGGAGTGTGGAGGGTATGACAGTGGGCAGTATGTACAGGAGAGGAGTGTGGAGGGTATGGCAGAAGGCACTATGTATAAGAGAAGAGTGTGGAGGGTATGACAGTGAGCAATATATACAGGAGAGGAGTGTGGAGGGTATGACAGTGGGCACTATGTACAGGAGAGAAGTGTGGAGAGTAGGACAGTAAGCAGTAATTACAGGAGAGGAGTGTGGAGGGTATGACTGTGGGCACTATGTATAGGAGAGGAGTATGGAGGGTATGACAGTGAGTAGTATGTACAGGAGAGGAGTATGGAGGGTATGACAGTGAGTAGTATGTACAGGAGAGGAGTGTGTAGGGTATGACAGTGGGCACTATGTATAGGAGAGGAGTATGGAGAGTAGGACAGTGAGCAGTAATTACAGGAGAGGAGTGTGGAGGGTATGACAGTGGGCACTATGTATAGGAGAGGAGTGTGGAGGGTATGACAGTGGGCACTATGTATAGGAGAGGAGTATGGAGGGTATGACAGTGAGTAGTATGTACAGGAGAGGAGTGTGGAGGGTATGACAGTGGGCACTATGTATAGGAGAGAATTGTTGGGGTATGACAGTGGGCACTATGTATAGGAGAGGAGTGTGGAGGGTATGACAGTGAGCAGTATGTACAGGAGAGGAGTGTGGAGGGTACGACAGTGGGCACTATGTACAGGAGAGAGTGTGGAGGGTATGACAGCGGGCACTATGTACAGGAGAGATGTGTATGACAGCGAGCACTATGTAAAGGAGAGGAGTGTGGAGGATATGACAGTGGGTGCTATGTATAGGAGAGAAGTGTGGAGGGTATGACAGTGGGCACTATGTATAGGAGAGGAGGATGAAGTAATCTGGGAAGGATATATGTAAAAAGGTTTGTGGAAGGATGTTTAGGGACTGCGTAGTGGTTAAGCGGGCCATACATGGATTGAAATTACACCAATTAAGCAGAGACCAGCCATAGTCGATCTATGTATGGGCTAGCAGGTTTTACACAAGTCAACCTATTAAACGACTTGAGTACAACCAGCCTGTCAGGTTTTCCCCAAAACAATCAGTGCTGCCAGCTATAGTTAGGAACACTGATCATTGTATTCACTGGCAGAACACAATAACACTGCGGGAGTGATTCCCCCATTCACAGGTCAGCAGGTGAGAGGGTGTGTGGGGACAGGCTGGGGAGAGATACTAGTCAGTGGCTGGGTAGGCACTGGTTAGTATCAGAGCCAGATACACACATGTGAGGTATCATCGCGATCGTTAGAGCGAGAGCAATAATTCTAGCACTAGACCTTCTCTGTAACTCTAAACAAGTAACCTTCAAAAAAATTTAAAGCATCGCTTGGTACACAAAAAAAAAAATCGTGCTAACTTTAGTGGTTTTTTATGATTGAAACAGTTTCTTTCCCCAAAAAACTTTTGAAAAATTGCTGTGCAAATATGGTGTAACATAAAAAGTTGCAAAGACCACCATTTTATTCCATAGGGTGTCTGCTAAAACAATATATATAATGCTTGAGGGTTCTGAGTAATTTTCTAGCAAAAAAAAAATGATGATTTTTACATGTAGGAGAGAAGTGTCAGAATTGGCCTGGGTGGCAAGGGGTTAATTACCATAAGTAATATACAAATAATTATTATAAGCACTGTGAGTTCATCCTCTCAGTCTGCTGCAGAGTGTTCCAGCTTGTATTTAAACTGGCCGCTCTGTATGTAGCTTCTGACCGACTGCGCAAGCAGCCCCATATCTCCGGAACCATAGATGATAGCAGCCCCATATTTTAACCAGTGTTGAAGTAGGTATTTAGCTACCTACCCACCAAATGGGGAGTCTCTATGACTCCTGGTCGCTGAGCTACGACCCTCGAAGTCGATTTTTTTTTTTTTTTTTGATTTTTTTTTTTTTTTTTTATTTTTTGGGCAAATGGGCCTATCTTGAGAAAGGGGCCTGGAGCTGCAGCTCCAATAGCCCCTATGTTAATCCGGCCCCCGCCCCCTCTGATGCACAGGGACGTCATGGGGAATTCCCTATGGCTTTCCCCATGACGTCAGAGGGGGCGGGGTCACCAGGTGCCCTCCGTTATAAAAGACCCGTCAGACGGAGCCAGGCCTCACACAGCGGGAGCCTCCCATTGCGAGGAGCGGCCCGACAGAAGAACAGATGCCGACGCCATGGAAGAAGATGCCGGACGAGAAGGACGAGAAGACCAGCGCAAGAAGAAGCGGATCGGAGGAAGAAGAAAATGGAAGAAGAAGAAGGAAGAAGAAGACGGAAGGAGAAGATGAAGAAACCGAAGGATGAAGAAAGAAGAAAGAAGATTTTAATAAAGGAATTGTCAAAGACCGTCTCCTGTCATTTCTACAATTTTTGACACTTTTTTGGTGAAATGGTAGGGGTACTTTTGTACCCCCTTACCATTTCACACGGGGGGGGGCAGGATCTGGGGGTCCCCTTGTTAAAGGGGGCTTTCAAATTCCGATAAGCCCCCCGCCCGCAGACCCCTACAACCACCGGGCACAGTTGTGGGGACGAGGCCCTTGTCCTCATCAACATGGGGACAAGGTGCTTTGGGGGTCTCAGACCCCCGAAGCATCCTCCCAATGTTGAGGGCATGTGGCCTGGTATGGTTCAGGCGGGGGGGGGCCGCTCTCGTCCCCCCTCTTTTCCTGCGGCCTGCCAGGTTGCGTGCTCGGATAAGGGTCTGGTATGGATTTTGAGGGGGACCCCACGCCATTTTTTTTGGCTAGGGTTCCCCTTAAAATCCATCCCAGACCTCAAGGGTCTGGTATGGATTTTGAGGGGGACCCTACGCCATTTTTTTTTTTGGCTGGGGTTCCCCTTAATATCCATCCCAGACCTGAAGGACCTGGTTATTGAATTTGGGGGGACCCCCACGCTTTTTTTTTTTTCATTTTTTTTATTTTTTATCAATGACTTTTTTTTTTTATGAATGACTTTCAATGAATGATTGTTCTCTGTATTACGGGAGCCGTCAATTCACATTAGCCGCGAGTGATTTTAAATAGCTTTTTTTCTTGTAAAAATTACACTTTTTGCAGGGACAGTTCTTAGCACAGCAAACATGCGCCCCTTTACATGCATACTATAGACACCCCCAGGTACGAAATTTAAAGGAATATTACACCTTTATTGTTTCAATTTAATCATTATTAAAATCACTGCTCCTGAAAAAACGGCCGTTTTTTTTTAAAAAAAAATTTGCATTGATACATGTCCCCTGGGCAGGACCCAGGTCCCCAAACACTTTTTATGACATTAACATGCATATTAGCCTTTAAAATTAGCACTTTTGATTTCGGACGTTCGCATCCATTATAACTAATAGGGTTCTAAAGCTCGCACGGACTTTAGGTCCGTTCGCGGGTTCTGGTGCGAGCCGAACGGGGGGGTGTTTGGCTCATCCCTAGTACACACAGTATACACAGACATGTTTCTATTGGCTGAGAAGGTACTGGAGAGGTGGGGCAGCTATAATCTCAGGATTTTTAGACCAAAAGGATGTCGGTAAGGGACATTTCAGAAACAGATGTAAAAAAAACACAGATTTTTACATACTGTCCCTTGAGGCTGGCAACACTGATGGGGCCCCCTAGTGGCCCGGGGCCCTCGGGAAGTGCCCGAGTGGCCGAATGGTCAGTCCACCCCTGGCTGAAGGTTCACTGCACTAAAAATTAATTAATTTAGTCAGTTAAGATTAATTACAGATTAATTTAGTCAGTTAAAAGATTAATTACATGTGTTTGCATGTAACTGGTCACCTTTCCTACAGCATATGTGCTAATTCAGTAAGCCAGCACAAAGTGAATGATTATGTGCACAATGCTGTAAACTATTAGCAATCAATCAAGATTATTGTGTTGGTCTATGGTAAACTAAGATCTAATTGATTCAGTGGGTTGCTCTACATTACATTACTGTACTCAACAATTATGTTTGTCATTCTTTGTACTCTCCCAATGGACAAGCCCAATCCACTGCCCTTTGGGCGCTGGAGCACATGGGCCCGTGCATCCAACACTGTCCACCATCTATTAGACACATAGAAAATCCCTGATACCCCCAGTTAAAGAATGGAACTTATTATTCATTATATTGATTATTCATACACTATGCCTGTTAGGATTGAGTTCACCTGTTGGTGGCACTGTGCTGCTCTGGGCTGTTTGCTGCAGTTCTAGTGTGCACCAGCAGGTGTCCCCCAGAAGCCAGCAGGCCGTAATAATCAGCCACACCTGCATTCAGCCATTGAATGGCTATTTAAGGCTGCTCCTGCCTTACTCTGATGCATCACTATTCTGATTGCCTCCTTGCTGTCAATCATGCCTGATACCTGTCCTGAAGCCCTCTGCCTTGCCTCCCTCTGCCTTGCTCCTGACTGTACCCAGTCGTGATCCCCCCCCTTTCTTGCATCCTTGCATTCCCTGTACTCTTGTCCATTATATTGTATTTTGTATATAGTCAGTTGTTTTCCAATTACTTTGTCTTTGGTGTTTTGCTCACTTTTTGCTGTGTATGTTTATTGGTGTCTGTTAATAAACCTCACTTTAACCACTTATTGACCAGCCACAGTATATATACTGAGGCAGGTCGGCTCTACTGCGCAAACCAACGGACCCGTACGTCGGTCCATGCATGTTAAACTGTGAGCACGCACGTCGCCGGGAGCGCACCCGTGGGTCCCGTTGACTTGATGTCCGCCGGTACACAGAGGCAGAACGGGGATCTAATGTAAATAAGGCGGATCCCCGTTCTGTCAGAAGACTTCATGGAGATCTCAGATCTGCTGTTCCCAGTGATTGGGAACAGCGATCTCTGTGGTGTTCCAGTAAGCCCATCCCCCATACAGTTACAACACACCCAGGGAACACAGTAAACCCCTTGATTGCCCCTAGTGTTAAGCCCTTCCCTGCCAGTGTCATTTATACATTGATCAGTGCATTTTTTTTACCACTGATCAATGTAATAATGTCACTGGTCTCCAAAGAGTGTCACTTGGGGTTAGATTTGTCCGCCACAATGTCCCAGTCCCGCTAAAAAAAAAAATAATAAAAAAAAAAAACGCAGATCGCCGCATTACAAGTAAAAACATAAAACAAATAAAATATAAATCTATTCCCTATTTTGTAGACGCTATAACTTTTGCGCAAACCAATCAATATATGCTTATTGTGATTTATTTTTATCAAAAATATGTAGCATAATACATATTGGCCTAAACTGATGAATAAATTCTTTTTTTTTTGTTTATTTTTTTGAATATGTATTATAGCAGAAAGTAAAAAATGTAGTTTTCTTCAAAATTTTGTTTTTTTTTGTTTATAGCGCAAAAAATTAAAACCGCAGAGGTGATCAAATACCACCAAGAGAAAGCTCAATTTGTGGTAAAAAATTTATATAAATTTTGTTTGGGTACAACGTCGCACGACCGCGCAATTGTCAGTTAAAGCGACGCAGTGCCGTATTACAAAAAATAACCTGGTAATTTAGGGGGTAGAACCTTTCGGGGCTGAAGTGGTTAAGGATATATACTTTGTTTGTTTGGTCTCAGTTTCCTCATGTAGCTATGTGACTGGTCTCCTTGCTGCAGAAACCTGACAATGCCTCATTTACCTGACAATGCCTCATTCACTTCATTAATTAGCATTTTCGGGAGTATTCTGACAATTTTACTGGTTGGATTTGTAGACTGTGTCATAAACATGCCTCCCAACTTTTGAACTTCAGAATGAGGGACACTTAAGGTAGGAAGGGACTGGCAAAGTTTAGGAGAGTGCTAGATACAGTTATAGAGTTATACAGAGTTTCGGGTTCTGGAGTCTGTTATGTACAGGAAGGTGGGTCCTGGAGTGTGTTATGCACAGGGTGCAGGGTTTTGTAGTGCATTATGTACAGAGTGCAGGAGAGTGGTAGGCAGGGTTCTGGAGTGTGTTACCTACAGAGTACATGGATCTGGAGTGTGTTACGTACAGAGTGCATGGATCTGGAGAGCATTACGTACAGAAAGGTGGGTTCTGGAGTAAGTTATGCACAGGGTTCAAGAGAGCGCTAGGTACAGAGTCCATTCATCTATCAACATCTCACTATTGCACCTCTCCTCAGCTATAACCTCCACACATACAACATACACACATATAAAACAAACACATACAAACCACACATACACACACACACACACACAACCTACACACACACACACACCTATACAAACCCCACACACACATCCAAACCCCACACACACATACAAAACACAACACCTCTCCTCTGCCCTCCCCTTCCGCAAAGCACTACCATCTTCCACATGGTTATCTTTGTAAAAGTACCTTTCTGTAGCTGGCTCTGTCACAGCCTTGTTTACGTTTTCTGTGCACTCTTCTCATTTCCAGCTCCCAATCTCTCCTCCCTGAGCAGGAAGGAGATAAGGATAACTATGCAGCTCACCCCCTTCCTCCCCTACTTCCCTCGATCACGCTGCACTCACAGACCAGCTCTTCTCTCCGCTCTCAGTGCAGAGCAGAGAGGCTGCTATAGGAGCCGTGGGGGAGAGCTCAGCTGTTACTTTTAACGGAAGAAGCCATGCTGTGAGTGCAGGGCTTCCACATGTCTGAAAAAAATTCCGGTCAGCAATGTATAAGCATGCTGTTTCCCTATACGCTGATTGCTTGACAAAGGGGCAGGTGTGAGAAGCAGCCCCGCCCACCCCCGACATCAAGGCTTTAATCTGACAGCTGCAGCTGCACAGAGCACATCCAGCGGGTTTTCTGGCCAATCCCTGGTTGTGCTTGATATTCACACTTGCGCTGTAAGTTACTACATAAATAACTGATGGAGTGATGCGGGACAAAGTCCTTGTACAGTTTGATAGCGGGACAGAGTTATAAATGCGGGAAAGTCCCGCCCAATCCGGGACTGTTGGGAGGTATGATAAAACAGTTGATCTGGATGTCTTACTGGGAGTTTAAAAAAGGAATATATATATATATATATATATATATATATATATATATATATAGTCTGATACTAACATTTTGGGTTATTTTGCAAATTGAGTTAATCTTAAATGCTGTAAATGCTGATTATACCTTTGTTGAATTACAAGTAAGTAGATGCCGAAGATAGCAAGTACAGATATCAAGACTATAATTTTTCCAGCAAGTAGGCTTCCATAGAACTTTAAACCTGTGAAACAAACAATAATATGTATTACAAAAAATGTATAATATTTTTATTCATTTTTTGATATCATGCCTCATAATCATAATTGCCATGTGGACCGATGTAAATATATGAAAATATCCATACCTGGAATAGTTCTTAACATGCCCAACAGCTACAGTATATGAATAAAAGCTTTTACTATTTTTTGCTTTTAAAGTTATTAGTGCTAATTATGGGCTGTATAACGTAGAAAATGCGTGGCCATGGCATAGTGAATACATCCAATTATGGCCAATTATATCACAGGAAGCATTCTTAAAAGCCTGATTTATAATATGACATGACCCTCTTTAACATTTCTGCTTGGTTTTACTTGTATGTGGTTGAAAACTGAAGCATACCTTGTTTAATAACTAGGGATGAGCCGAACACCCCCCCGTTCGGCTCGCACCAGAACCCGCGAACGGACCTAAAGTCCGTGCGAGCTTTAGAACCCTATTAGTTATAATGGATGCGAACGTTCGAAATTAAAAGTGCTCATTTTAAAGGCTAATATGCATGTTAATGTCATAAAAAGTGTTAGGGGACCTGGGTCCTGCCCCAGGGGACATGTATCAATGCAAATTTTTTTTTTTAAAAACGGCCGTTTTTTCAGGAGCAGTGATTTTAATAATGCTTAAATTGAAACAATAAAAGTGTAATATTCCTTTAAATTTCGTACCTGGGGGGTGTCTATAGTATGCCTGTGAAGGGGCGCATGTTTCCCGTGTTTAGAACTGTCTCTGCGCAAAGTGTCATTTTTGAAAGTAAAAAAGCTATTTAAAATCACTCGCGGCTAATGTTAATTCACGGCTCCCGTAACACAGAGAACAGTGATTCATTGAAACTCATTCATAATAAAAAGTCATTGATAAAAAATAAAAAAAATGAAAAAAAAAAGCGTAGGGGTCCCCCCAAATTCAATAACCAGGCCCTTCAGGTCTGGGATGGATATTAAGGGGAACCCCAGATCCCAGCCCCCCAAAAAAAAAAATGGCGTAGGGTCCCCCTCAAAATCCATACCAGACCCTTATCCGAGCACGCAACCTGGCAGGCCGCAGGAAAAGAGGGGGGGACGAGAGCGGCCCCCCCCTCTCGCCTGAACCGTACCAGGCCACATGCCCTCAACATTGGGAGGATGCTTTGGGGGTCTAAGACCCCTAAAGCACCTTGTCCCCATGTTGATGAGGACAAGGGCCTCTTCCCCACAACCGTGCCCGGTGGTTGTGGGGGTCTGCGGGCGGGGGGCTTATCGGAATCTGGAAGCCCCCTTTAACAAGGGGACCCCCAGATCCCGGCCCCCCCCCTGTGTGAAATGGTAAGGGGGTACAAAAGTACCCCTACCATTTCACCAAAAAAGTGGCAAAAATGGTAAAAATGACAGGAGACAGTCTTTGACAATTCTTTTATTAAAATCTTCTTTCTTCTTTCTTCATCCTTCGGTTTCTTCATCTTCTCCTTCCTTCATCTTCTTCCATCTTCTTCTTCCATTTTATTCTTCCTCCGATCCGCTTCTTCTTGCGCTGGTCTTCTCGTCCTTCTCGTCCGGCATCTTCTTCCGTCGGCGTCGGTGTCGGTGTCTTCTTGGGCCGCTCCGCGCAATGGGAGGCTCCCGCTGTGTGAGGCTCCGCTCCATCTGACAGGTCTTTTAAAACGGAGGGCACCTGGTGACCCCGCCCCCCTCTGACGTCATGGGGAAAGCCATCATGGAATTCCCCATGACGTCCCTGTGCGTCAGAGGGGGCGGGGTCACCAGGTGCCCTCCATTATAAAAGACCTGCCAGACGGAGCGGAGCCTCACACAGCGGGAGCCTCCCATTGCGCGGAGCGGCCCAAGAAAGACACCGACACCGACGCCGACGGAAGAAGATGCCGGACGAGAAGGACGAGAAGACCAGCGCAAGAAGAAGCGGATCGGAGGAAGAAGAAAATGGAAGAAGAAGATGGAAGAAGATGAAGGAAGGAGAAGATGAAAAAAACCGAAGGATGAAGAAAGAAGAAAGAAGATTTTAATAAAGGAATTGTCAAAGACTGTCTCCTGTCATTTTTACCATTTTTGCCACTTTTTTGGTGAAATGGTAGGGGTACTTTTGTACCCCCTTACCATTTCACACAGGGGGGGGGCGGGATCTGGGGGTCCCCTTGTTAAAGGGGGCTTCCAGATTCCGATAAGCCCCCCGCCCGCAGACCCCCACAACCACCGGGCACGGTTGTGGGGAAGAGGCCCTTGTCCTCATCAACATGGGGACAAGGTGCTTTAGGGGTCTTAGACCCCCAAAGCATCCTCCCAATGTTGAGGGCATTTGGCCTGGTACGGTTCAGGCGAGAGGGGGGGCCGCTCTCGTCCCCCCCTCTTTTCCTGCGGCCTGCCAGGTTGCGTGCTCGGATAAGGGTCTGGTATGGATTTTGAGGGGACCCCACGCATTTTTTTTGGCTAGGGTTCCCCTTAAAATCAATACCAGACCTCAAGGGTCTGGTATGGATTTTGAGGGGGACCCTACGCCATTTTTTTTTTGGCTGGGGTTCCCCTTAATATCCATCCCAGACCTGAAGGGCCTGGTTATTGAATTTGGGGGGACCCCTACGCTTTTTTTTTTGTTTTTTATTAATGAATGACAGTTCTCTGTGTTACAGGAGCCATCAATTCATTAGCCGCGAGTGCTTTTAAATAGCTTTTTTCCTGCAAAAATGACACTTTTTTGCAGGGAAAGTTCTAAGCACAGGAAACCTGCCCCCTTCACAGGCCACCTATAGACACCCCCCAGATGTGATACTGCAATGCTGTTCTAACAGCATGCACACACAAATCCCCAGAAATAGAGCACATATTGTTGTCAGCAGTCAGCAGCACACTGACACGCTGACACTGACTGAAACATAATATGCGAGGCCGCCGGCGCGGCGGCCTCTTATACCGTGGGGCGTGTACTAAAGCCCCTGAGCTATAATTGGCTACAGGCATCCTGCCTGTAGCCAATTATGGCTCTCCTCGCTGCCGGCGCTGTGATTGGCCAAGCATGCGGGGTCACAGTGCATGCTTGGCCAATCATCAGCCAGCATTGCACTGCGCGGGCCGCAATGCATTGCGGGGCCGCTCGCATCACACGAATTTGATGCGAGCGGCCCCAATAGTTCTGGGCTCGCGAGCGAACACCCGGTGCTCGATTCGAACATGGGTTTGAATCGAACACCGGGCTCATCCTTATTAATAACGTTTTCTTTTATAAAAGACAATAAAATAGAGGAGCTCTTAAACATATCTACTGGGATAAATGTCTGTGAAACTATACCTGGTTTTGACGGGATGCTGCCTTCGGAAGTATTCGCCTGGCATTGTCTTTGGTCTCTTCCTAAAACAAGGACATCATTATTCAATTAGAATAAAAAAAAAAAAGATTTGCTACATTATAGAAAAAATACATACTTTGGGCTTAAAGAGCAACTGCAGTCTGCTCACATAATTTGGAATAAAAACATCTTTGCTATTCTGAAGCTTCCCTCCAACCACTTTGCATATTATTTTATATATACTGTGATTCTGTACTTGCCAAATATGCTGCAGAAATCTCCCTCCACTAAGTCTGGCTAAGTCTGGTTGCAACCATTTTAACTGTGGGGCCTGTTCACTTCCTGGATTTATACAGACACACAGAGGCACAGCTCCAGCTCTGCAGCTCTCATTGGCCCTCTTATGACTTAACCCCCTCCCTTCCTGGCAAACTCTCACAAGAGTGAGAGAGAGAGAGTTGTGCATGATGTCATAAGCCTAGGCTTTTCACCAGACAAGAAACAGGAAGTGGGCTGTATTAAGGAAATTTTTTATCCATACTTACCATAATTTTTCTTTCCTGGATCCTCCCCATGTCAGCCTACTATGGGTCAGTTCCGCCCCCTCTGACCCCTCCAGGGTCACCTTTTTCTTAGCCCATAAAGTAAGGTGACCAGATTTTTAAAATAAAATCCAGGGGCATTTTTTTTTTATACTAGTAATGGGTAGCAACTTCTTGGCCATCTCTGCCGCCCCTGCCCGCCTCACAGCCTGTCAAGTCTTACTCTCCGGGCCCCAGGTACTTCTGGGTGGGGAGCAGAGGAAAATCACTCCACCAGGGAAGGCGGCTGGCCTGGACTTGAGCCAAGGCAGAAGAACATGCGAGCAGGGCTGAATGAGCATGCGCTCGAAACTGAAGAAATAGTCCCTCTGCTCCGACCAGAACATGATCATCAGAAAGGGGCACAAATAATGTAAAAAAATAAACCCCAATAAGCTAGTAGGAGCAGTAGAGGAGGGGGGGGGGGGGGAATGTGCAATTCTGATTTTTTTTTTATTCTGCACGGGCTGTCTTTGAAATTGCCCCAGCCCCTGTTCAAATTTCAATCCGGGGACAAGACCAGGGACAGACTTTGTCCGGGGACAGTGTCCTCAATCCGGGGACTGTCCCCGGAAACCGGGGATGTCTGGTCACCCTACCATAAAGGACGGCTGTTTGCCAACACCAGTGTTCCAAAAAAAAACCCTGCCTCGCGACGGATAAACTGGGTGGGAATCCCCGGCTGACATGGGGAGGATCCAGGAAAGGAAAATTACGGTAAGTATGGATAACACTTTTCCTTATTCCTGAACCTCCCCATGTCAGCCTACTATGGGATGTACCAAGCAATATTCAGAAGGGAGGGAAGACAAAAAAAAATAATTAAGCCAAACCCTCAATGCAATGCTACTGAAATTTTTAATGGGCAACAGCCGCCGTAATAACCGTAGAGCCAAATGTTTCCTCAGGCGGACAAGCCAAATTAAGCCTGTAATGGGTGTTGGGCGCACTCCAGCTTGCTGCTCTGCAAACTACCTCCGGGGCGACCTTTGCGTATGCTGCCCAGGATGCTGCCATACCCCTCATTGAATGTGCTTTGATCTCTGAAGGAGGAGGAAGGCCCAGCGTTCTGTATGCAATATGTATGGTCTTGACAAATCAGGAAGACACACCTCTGGATTTTGCTGGCATACACTTTTTATGCCCCATTGGGACAACCTACAGCTGATCTTGTTTTTAAAAGCTTTTAGTCCATTTCAGGTAGGTTGAAACCGCAGAGACCAGGTCTAACCTACTTCACTCATCATCAGCTGTATCCGCCAGAAAGGCTGGGAGAATGACCTCCCAGTTCATACAAAATTATGTGGCCACCTTAGGTAGAAAGCTTGGTATCGCCTAAGGACTATCTTGTCTGGGAGCACCAAACAATATAGTTCTTTAGATGAGAAGGCGCACAAATCAGAGACTCTTCTGGCCGAGGCAACAGCTAGTAAGAAACAAAAACAAAAAACTTAAAGAGGGATTCCACCCTAAAGTGGAACTTCCGCTCATCGGAACCCTCGCCCCCTCCGATGTCACATTTGGCACCTTTCATGGGGGAGGGGGGTGCAGATACCTGTCTAAGACAGGTATTTACACTCACTTCCGGGCATAAACTCCCACGGGAGTTTACGCCACTTCCTGTCCCGGCACGCTGTCTGCCGGGACACACACGGGTCCCAGCAGACAGCGCGGACGATTCTCATTGCGCTGGGCGACTTGCGCATGCGCAGTAGGGAATCGGGAAGTGAAGCCGCAATGCTTCACTTCCTGATTCCCTCACAGAGAATGGCGCTGGCAGCAGCAGAGAGCCGAGCGATTGATCAGCCTCTGCTGCCGACATCGCTGGAACCTGTGACAGGTAAGTGTCCATTTATTAAAAGTCAGCCGCTGCAGTATTTGTAGCTGCTGGCTTTTAAAAAAAAAATTTCAGGTACAGTCCCTCTTTAAGAAATATTGAACAAGAGAAAGCTTGAGCAAACGGAGGAACCAGCAATGTTCCCAAGACTAGTGTTAAGTCCTCTTTTGGTAGAAAATGATTTCAATGGAGGTCTGATTTCTATGGCTGCCCCTAAGAATCAGATCACCAACGGATGTAGAGCATATCTTGTACACAACATAGCCGACAAGGCGGGGATTTGACCCGTCAGGAATTGTAACCTAACCCTTAGAGACCACTCTGCAGAAACTCCAAAATGTTAGATACTGACGGAGATCCAAGGTCCCAACCCCTTTCTGTAGTATTCCAGATCCAGTGATAGGTTACATTCGTGGACCTCTTACGAGCCTGTAATAATGTCTCCACTACACCGCCCGAGAGACCCAAGCCAGTTAAAGTCCCCCTCTCACTTCCAAGTCATTTACTTCATCCTCTTGTGGTTCGGGTGTCAGGCCCCACTCTGCAGAAGGGGATTTTGACAAGGAGGCAGTGGGATTGGTGAGCCCAACTTTATCCTCCAAGCCAGAGGGAACCACGGCTCCCTGAGCCAGTAAAGGTAGGACTACTATTGCTGTGACCCTTTCTCGCTGAATCTTCAGGAGCATTTTGAGAGCCAATGGAAGCGGCGGGAACACATACACCAAGGGGAAGTTCCAAGACCTGGACAGAGCACCCTGACCCAACGCCTGTGGATGCCAGGTCTGGGAGAAGAAGCAAGGCAGTTGACAATTCTCCTCCAATGCCATAAAATCTATTGAAGGCGTCCCCCAGACCCTGAAGATCTTGCATAGGTACTTGGGGTTGAGGCCCCATTTGTTGCGATCCCCAAAGCCTTGACTCAAGCGATCTGCTAAAACATTCCCAGGCCCTGGGAGATAAGATTCTGTAAGAGAGCCGAGATTCTGATCTGCGCATAGGAAGATTGACATGCCACCTGAAGTAGAGGGCGACTTCTTGTGCCCCCTTGATGAGACACATAAGCCACCGTAGTTTTGTTGTCCAAAAGAATCTTGACAGCTTGACCTTGCAACATAGGTTGGAATGCTAAGAGAGCGCGTCTGACAGCATCCAATCCCAGGAAATTTTAACTCTTTGTCCCACAAAGGTTCCATTGGTCTTGAGATAAACTTAAAAACAAATTGAAAATTATTTTTTTTTGTTTATCCCATATTCTGTGTTATATCGCACTTGTTGTTGCTGCTAATTTTTAGTCTTATTTTTCGATTCACATTTTTAGACAATATGGTCCAGCGCAATTTTCTTTGAAATTATCCATTGGTCTTGAACCTGCTGTCCCAGGCAATGTGCCCCGCAGCCTGCCATTGGTTGTCACCACTATTGGTTCTGAGGCCTTCAACGGAACTCCGCGGGAAAGATTGCGAACTACTGACCAGCAAACGAGGGACCAGATTATCGGAATTGGCAGATAGATTTTCTGGAACAAGTAGTGACGATCCCACTGAAGTAGAGTCACCTGACCCACGGGACTACTGGAACTGTGGCTGATAGAACCCCCAGATACTGCATGCATTCCTTCACCATCATAGAAGGTCTGGCCATCACTGCTTTTGTCTGAGACTGGATCTCCTGGACCTTCCTCTGAAGAATAGAAACACGACCCCGATCCATGTCGAATTGTACTCCTAAACCCTCCAACATTTGGGTCAGATGCATCTGGCTCTTCCAAAAGTTGATCAACCAACCGAAACGAGCTAGGGTTTTGCAGGTGAAATTCAAATGAACTAGAAGGAGCTCATTTGACGGACCCAGAAGTAGCATGTCGTCTAGATAATGGAATATTTGCACTCCATTGACCCTGAGAGTCGCAACGGCAGCAGACAGTAGCTTTGAAAACATTCTCAGAGTCGTGCAGAGACCGAATGGGAGACATTAAAATTGAAAATTAGAGCCTTCTATGGAAAACCTGAGAAAGCGATGGGGAGATGCGTCTATGGAAACATGAAGATACGCATCCGCCAGATCGATGGAAACCATCCAGTCTCCTGACTCCACAACCGAAATAATCGTTTACAATGACTCCATTTTGAATGGTGGAACCTTCATGTAAGAATTCGGGACTTTGGAGTCCGAGACCCCCTGAAGCCTCTGGGACCAAAAACAGAGGGGAACATACTCTTTGACCCAATTCTTGCCTTGGAACCGGAAGAATGGCCCTTGCTGCCAACAGCTCCCCTATATATCCTTGCAAACATTGCCTCCTTTCCAAATCCTTAGGAAGTCCAGTTTCTACAAACAAGGTTTGAGGGGGCCTTGTTCTAAACTCGAGACGATAATGTGATCGAATGATGGCTACAATCCAGGCATGTAATTTGTCTGGCCAAACCCACCGAATTGGGCTAGTTTTGCTCCTACTTGAGAGGGTTAAGCTGAGAAACCTTCAGAAGGACTTATTTGAAGCCTTAGGAGCTTCGTTGGCAATGGGCTTGGAAGGTTGAACCGGCTCCCTTCCACTGTCTGAAAAACTGTAAGCACTGGCCTCTCTGAATCCTTCTTTGGATCTCTTGTTAAACCGAAGGGCTGCTGTTGTCTTTTTCTCTTCTGCAGGATTAGGCCAGATCTGTTGCCGGAAACCCGCTGAATTGCTGATCCTAAGTCTTCCCAAAGAGTAATTTCCCGTCGAATGGAACCGAACACACACTGTGCTTAGAAGCCTTATCAGCCGACCAATGCTTCAACCATAAGGCTCTGCCAGCTGTGACAGAATGAGCCATTATCTTTGCTGTCATCTTGACCTGGTCGACAGCCACTTCAACCACAAACTCTACAGCAGTCTTGAAAACTGCAAAGGAGAAGGACTGCCACTTCCCAGACTTTCATCTGAACTTCCATCCACCAGCTCCGCTACCCACACTCTAAGGCTGGATTCACACCCATGCACTCCCAGCGCTCCCTGCATTCTGCAGACCTGCACCACAGAACGTATTCCAAAGGAGACCGTGGTAAATGGACGGTAGTGCAAATCCGCAAAAAGCACCAAAAATGCATAGGTGCGAATCCAGCCCAAGTGCTGCTGCCACAGAAGTGAGTGCTACTGCCGGTCTGCAGGCTGCTCCGGCTAAACTATACAACCTTTTAAAGTCTGCGTTTATTCTGCGATCCATAGGATCCCTAAAAGAGACCGAATCCTGCAGCGGAAGCGTAATGTGGCGGGCGAATCTACGTAATGAAGCATCCACCTTAGGCGTAGTGTCCCAAGGGGTACAGCTTCGATACTCTATTATGCACATTGAGCTTCTTCTCAGGCCCTGCCCACTCATCGTCAATTACTTCTTTAATTTCAGAAATGAATGGGAAGGAAGGTAACGATTTCTTTAAATACGGGCAGTATCTTTGCTGTTTCTTTTGAAGCGACGATTCTTCCTGCCACTTCATTGCATCCTTAACAGCCTCCACCAAGAGGGGAACCAGTGCAAAAATCAAACGTATGCGATTCCGAGACCATCTCAGCCTCAGATGGATCCAAATCGCTATCGACTTAGAGTTAAAACGCACTGAAAACACATGATCTGAATCTGCAGATGGTGAAGATACAGCAGGATGAGCAGGATTCCTTGAAACACTCTTTAACCAGGGCCGGTGCTACCACTAGGCGGACTAGGCAGCCGCCTAGGGCGCACTGCCGCCTAGGGCGCCCGGCCGCTGGTGACCGTCTTACCTCTCTGCAGTCAGTCTCAACACAACAGGCAGCTGCTCCTGTGTCCCTCTGTACAGTGTCAGAGGCGCAGCAGCGGCAAAGTGTGTCCCGACTGAACCGAATGGAGGAAGGAAAGGAAACATCTGCTGCGCCTCTGATGATCACAGTGCCAGACTGCTAGTGACCTGTTTTACCGTCACCACCAGTCTCTAATCATGTACCACTACAGCCAGCTCTGCCTCTCTCTCTGCCCAGTTCCCATATGCCGCATGGTCCCTTCTCCCCCCACAACTCCGCCTCTTCCCCTCCCTCAGCCTTTCCAGCGATGTCCAGGGCTCGGTGCTTTTAGCCTCCACTGTGCGGGCACTCTGCAGGATCAGAGCGCTCTCCTACCAGCACAACACTGCCAACATCCCCTCTGCTGGTAAGCGACTTCATCCCCAGCCCAGCCTGCCTTTTGTATGTGTCTTCAAACAATTATTGTACAGCCCCTGCGGTAGTGAGAACAGGAAAGGAGAGAGAGCCGAGACAAAACCCCTCCTCCTTCCCCCCGGGTAATCTAAGAGCTCTGCTGCTGTTTCTCCTCAGTGAGACTGATCACCTGTAGTGGAGCATGAAGAACAGGCGCATGTCCCGCATGATGCTGCAGCCCAGTCAGAAGAAGGTAGCTGAAAAACATGTCACCAGGCAAACCATGTGTACTGTACAGGGTCTGAGCCAGGAAACAGGACACCAGGGGTGGCTGGGGATCCGCACATACAGAAATCCTGACAGTCTGTGTAGTGGGATTGAGCAGCCAGACTATAGCTGTCCTGTCACTGCTTCAGAGCCCTGGCAGGCATGCAGATGCACACAGGTTGGGTGAGACACAACCAGACTGATGGTAGTATTGCTCATAGTATCATGTAATACTGACTGAACTGCACCCCACACATGTGTCAAATATAGTATGTCCTATAGTATGCAATGGTTGACAGACCTATGCTGCTTGCTGCCTCCTTTTCTAATATGGAAGGATTTATATATTGAAGGATTTATGTGTGCTTTACACTGCTTGCAACTTTCCATTGTCCACTTTGCTGCCAAACACAGACAGATCACGGATCCACTGCATCCACTTAACATCCCTTCCAGAAAGTATAAATAAAATTGGACATCTCAGTGATTGTAGGGTTAGGTGAGTAGTTTATACAGATGTGACTTCCCCAGCCTACATACAATAAGTGTGTTTTTTAGTGGCTCATTGCGTGTTAAGACAACATTGTCTTGAGTGGCAGTGTAGAATATTTGATATTTAATATTTATTCTTCTCAGCCATTGTGACACATTTGTTTTTTTAGATGGATTTTAATAAATGTATTATATTTTTATATTGTGGTCCATTCATGCTACATCTCACAAGGTAACTTATTTTATTAGCAGCAGCAATTCTTTATCGCTGCTACATTTTTTTGTATTTTGGAGGGGGAAATCCTCCATAATTGTACAAATCACTGTTCAGCCATCTCTGATCTGATCTACCATCCCTGATCACTGGCCAGGCCTGGAGTACACAGAGAGGGGTCCAAGGATCTGTCCTGTCCATCCTGCCTGGTGATTGCTGGCATATACATTTTGGTCCTCACACACCAGACTCTTAGCCCCAGTTCACCCTAGAACGTGGTGCAGGAAAACCACCATCCATGTGCATTTCCCACACCGCATTCAAATTGCATTGCTCTTGCAATTTGCAGTGGGTGTCAGTGCATTGTTAATGAGACCCCACATGCAGGTCACAAACGCAGTGCATTTGCCTGCACCTGATCACATGGTACAAATGGACCATGCAATCCGGCTGCAGTGCAGTTCCAAAATAGGTGCTGCACAACTTTTTTGCAATGTGGCACAATTTGAGCCCATTCAAAATGAATGGGCTCGAATCACACCACACAGAATCTCATGTGAATTACATGCAATTTATAGTGTGAATTGAGGCTAAGTATACCTGTCACATCTGTGTAGTGATGGGTGTCATGGATCTGGAAGTGTCAGCGATGATAGGAGACTGCACTGCACAATCAGAAATCTGAACTCAGGGGGGGCAGCAAAATGAGGTTTCGCCTAGGATGTCAAATATCCTTGCACCAGCCCTGTCTTTAACCCTTCCTTGACTGCATGGTTAATGTAGGATTTAACCTGGCGTGCTTTCGCAGCATTGTCCTGAGCCGCCTCCTTGAAGCAAGATGCACATACCCACTTTCCTGGGAGGGCCTCAGTTGAGCAGCCCCAACAGGATCTTTCTTCTGCCTGGGCTGGCGATGAAGACCTATCCGAAGAAGAGGATCTTCTTCTGTGTCTGTGCCCAGATTTGCTCTTTCAAGAGGCTTTCTGATGTCTTGACCTCTCTTGGCTCGGGTCTGAGCGACTAAAGTGAGGTAAGGGCGAGGGAGATCTGGAATGCTGTGACAACAGGCGTCTATCCAGCTGCATGCGACTCTGAGATTTGTCACGTCTATTCCCTTTTTTACTCCTTTGAGACTGGAATGCTGATTTGGAACCTCTTTGCAGGTGTTTATCCCGCACTGGGCCCTTCTCTCTGTAAAACACAGAGGCTGTGCTCTCTTTTTAATAAATAATAAATAAAAAAACGTAAATACTTAAATAAATACAATTACACAGCTTTCACACTAAGCCGCCTATAGCGTCGGCGGAAAAAACGCCGGATTTGGGGTGCATTTCGGCCGCTAGCGGTGCGCTTTTTACCCCCGCTAGCGGCCGGGAAAGGGTTAAAACCGCCTGCAATACGCCGCAATAGCAGTGTTTTGCCAGCGGTATTACAGCGCTGCCCCATTGATTTCAATGGGGAGCAGCGGTGGGTGGAGGAGCGGTAAACACACCGCTCCTTCACCGCTCCAAAGAAGCTGCTGGCAGGACTTTTCCTGACGTCCTGCCAGCGCACCGCTCCAGTGTGAAAGCCCTCGGGCTTTCACACTGCAGACAATGGAGCAGCAGTTTGAGGGCGGATTGCAGGCGCTATTTATAATGCTATAGCGCTTGCAAAAGCCCTCTGTGTGAAAGGGGTCTTAAAATAAACTTCTCCATCCAAATCTTCAGTGCTAGGGCAGCTAGGCAGGCAGGCAAAATTCCCCAGACCTATGAGGTACAGCATAGTAAAAACACTCTGACAGAAAAGTATAACAGCAGTAAGTAATGAGAGTCCTGGAAGGAGGCTTACCAGAGCAGAGCAGCAGATTGATCAGCTGGAGGCTGAGATTAGCCTAGAGGACAGAGCCTGCTGCAAATCAGCAGTGAGCATTCTGGTGTTTGCTAGGCAACCCAAAGAGGAAGCTGCCTTTGACCTCACCTGCTCAACTCTGAGCTTCCTGAAAGGAATACACATGGAGGCGGTGAACTACAAGACCCAGCGAACCAAACTACTGCCTGAACACACAAAAACATGGAAGGAGAGAGTGCCAGCACCTGCCTAACGAAGGTATATACATTCATTTATACTGCCAGTGACCTTTGCCAGTAATACACGGCAATTTATACTGTACCATACAATCTCAGCCCCACGAGAACCCACCTCCTCAGGAGATTTACAGCCTATATGGGGGGGGGGGGGTCTTCTGAACCGGGAGAGGCTGAACCCAAACTGGATGGATGGTTGATGGAGAAAAAAAATTAAAATAAATTAATAAAAATAAACTTTAAAAGGCGTCCGGAGCGAGGACGAAAAAAGAACACTGGTGTGGGCAGACAGCCGCCCTTTATGGGCTAAGAAAAAGGTGGTCCTGGAGGGGTCAGAGGGGGTGGAGCTGACCCATAGTAGGCTGACATGAAGTTGAAAAAATGACTGAAGTTCTGTTAAGTTTGGTTTACTTTGCAAACAGCAGGCCTCCCCAATGTGAGATAAGGCCTTGTATATACAATATAGGTGTATACAGTGCTCCCGGGGGCGCGCAGTGGCTCAAAATCCTGAGGACGCCACATGACGTCCGGTCAGGATTTTAAAACCACTTTGCCGACATCTTTTGACAATAGGGCGGGCGACAAGTGGTTAAGATCGAGTTCAACATTCAAACCTGCAGGTTGGAGAGTGTGACAGACCTAGCCAGGACAGAGGCTTTTGGAGAGGACTGAATGCTAGCCTAATGCCTTGCGATTATGGGCCCTGGCATTTGGGGGAATGGTGCTCTTTGTGAGCTGTATGCCTGGGTACTCTTGAGATACTTTAGATTCAGGTCCATGTCCCCCAAGACACACAGACTCTATAATGTATATGCCCAAAGACTATTCTTGGTTGTTGATTCTGAACTCAACATGTTAATTGAGAGAGCTGATCACATTGTCCTCTGTACAATGTAGGAGACAGGCCGACTCCTAGTGGAGCTCTTGCTATTGTAAGAAAATGTCCTGTGGTTGTACTGATAATGTATTATCTACTGTGTGAAGCTCAGTGACAACAAGTCTGACCTGTAGTGAAATCCTGATGGGCACAGAGTCACATCGGCTGCTTAAAAGGATTAGTTAATTAGCTCAGTTAATTTGTTACAGGTGTATTGTTGGAGTAATATGAGCAGGAGGGGGGACCTCCTCTTCTACTGTATTATAAATACTTGTCATTTTGGTTCTAATAAAACAGTGAATAAGGAAAAGAAAAGGAGCTGCGCTAAGAAAATTGACCACACCTGTTATACAATATAAATATAAAATGTGCTACAGTGGTGTGAAAAAGTGTTTGCCCCCTTCCTCATTTCCTGTTCCTTTGCATGTTTGTCACACTTAAGTGTTTCGGAACATCAAACCAATTTAAACAATAGTCAAGGACAACACAAGTAAACATAAAATGCAATTTGTAAATGAAGGTGTTTATTATTAAAGGTGAAAAAAAATCCAAACCATCATGGCCCTGTGTGAAAAAGTGATTGCCCCCTAAACCTAATAACTGGTTGGGCCACAGTTAGCAGCAACAACTGCAACCAAGCGTTTGCGATAACGTGCAATGAGGCTTTTACAGCGTCCTGGAGGAATTTTGGCCCACTCATCTTTGCAGAATTGTCCTAATTCAGTTACATTAGAGGGTTTTCGAGCATGAACGGCCTTTTTAAGGTCATACCACAACATCTCAATAGGATTCAGGTCAGGACTTTGGCTAGGCCACTCCAAAGTCTTCATTTTGTTTTTCTTCAGCCATTCGGTGGTGGACTTGCTGGTGTGTATAGGATCATTGTCCTGCTGCAGAACCCAAGTTCGTTTCAGCTTGAGTACACGAACAGATGGTCGGACATTCTCCTTCAGGATCTCTTGGTAGACAGCAGAATTCATAGTTCCTTTTATCACGGCAAGTCTTCCAGGTCCTGAAGCAGCAAAACAGCCCCAGACCATCACACTACCACCACCATATTTTACTGTTGGTATAATGTTCTTTTTCTGAAATGCAGTGTTCCTTCTACGCCAGATATACTTGGACACACACCTTCCAAAGAGTTCCACTTTTGTCTCATCGGTCCACAGAATGTTGTCCCAAAAGTCTTGGGATCATCAAGATGTGTTGTGGAGAAATTGAGACGAGCTTTGATGTTCTTTTTTGCTCAGCAGTGGTTTTCTCCTTGGAACTCTGCCATGCAGGCCATTTTTGCCCAGTCTTTTCCTGATGGTGGAGGCATGAACGCTGACCTTAACTGAGGCAAGTGAGGCCTGCAGTTCCTTGGACGTTGTTGTGGGGTCTTTTGTGACCTCTTGGATGAGTCGTCGCTGCGCTCTTGGGGTAATTTTGGGCGGCCGGCCACTCCTGGGAAGGTTCACCACTGTTCCATGTCTTCGCCATTTGTGGATAATGGCTCTCACTGTGGTTCGCTGGATTCCCAAAGCTTTGGAAATGGCTTTATAACCCTTTCCAGACTGATAGATCTCAATTACTTTCTTTCTCAATTGTTCCTGAATTTCTTTGGGTCTCGGCATGATGTGTAGCTTTTAAGGATCTTCTGGTGGACCTTACTGTGTCAAGCAGCTCCTATTTAAGTGATGCCTTGATTGTGAACAGGTGTGGCAATAATCAGGCCTGGGTGTGGCTAGAGAAATTGAACTCAGGTGTGGACAACCACAGTTATAGTATGTTTTAACAAGGGGGGCAATCACTTTTTCACACAGGGCCATGATGGTTTGGATTTTTTTTCACCTTTAATAATAAACACCTTCATTTACAAATTGCATTTTGTGTTTACTTGTGTTGTCCTTGACTATTGTTTAAATTGGTTTGATGTTCCGAAACACTTAAGTGTGACAAACATGCAAAGGAACAGGAAATGAGGAAGGGGGCAAACACTTTTTCACACCACTGTATATGTATTTATATGTGATTATTAATATTGAATTAATATTCCTAACCAAGGATTATTACTGTGCTTATGTGCAAAAAATAAAATAATTATTTTATGCCAAATAATCCTGTTGAAATCAAACTATAAAAATGATAACTGTATATAATAATATAGAGTTCCCACAGTGGTGAATCGGAAAATTAGAAACAAAGTCCTAATAAATTGTGTCAGATATAAAATTCACAAAGTGATAAATCAAATAACTGAAAATAAAGTCTAAATCTCCATCATATAATGTCCCAAACAAAAGAAGTGAAGGGTTATGAAAAAATTCTGGATCTCCACAATCTTCTAATGTTGTCACAAGGAGTGAATTCACAGCACACAAATGGGTGAACAGAAACCTCCACCAAAGGGACACGCTGCCTGCTTACCAGAGATTGGTGGTCCCTTGTTATAGGGGACCCCAATTAGCAGATGGCTCTAACCCCAGCCTAGGATGTAACTTGGCACGAATCAGAACTCCTTAGACCCAATGCAATATTCTCCAACAGCTGCTACAGACCCGGAAGTGTCACCAACTCAGGACCAACGCAATGGCAGATATATAGCCGGTACCAAAAGGGATAAAGACACTCACATAGTGTAAAATCCTTAGTACATTTATTAAAAGTAAAGGAAATGACAAGTGAACACTTACAAAGCATCAATTGTAAAACGGCAAGTAAAGCGAGCCGGCCGGTCTCGCAAAGCAGCCCGTGGTTCCGGGACCTTGGTGTATCGCGGTGACGTCAGGGCGTCGCTCCTCATCCCTACGCGTTTCGTCACTAGTAGGACATCGTAACGGTGGACCAAATAATAAAACAGTCCATGTCAGCAGCTAAACAAGTCTCATCTTGTTTTGTGCTTGGGAGCGGTTGGAATATCTGATATCTATATTCAGACTGGGAGGAAGTGGTATATGACGAAAGCACTCAAGCGGAGTGTGCAACATAGCGTCACAGAGAGTATTAGTGAGATATATCCATTTAGTCTCACACTTGGATATCTCTTACCATATTTGAAACCCTCCATGTAGGGCTTAGTTTCTCTATTCCCCAGAACAAAAGACCTGAAGGGTCTCTATTGTGTTTGCGTCTGAAATGGAGTGACAGACTATGATCCTTGAATCTAATCAGGATGTTATAAATGTGTTCTGAGACTCGTTTGGGCAGAGTTCTTTTTGTGCGGCCTATATACATAAGGCCGCACGGGCGTTGTAACGCATAAATCACGTGTGTAGAGTTGCATGATATAAATTAATTAATATTCACTGATGAATTTGGATAAATGGGGGAGAGATCTAGATAAAAAAATTTCACTAGAACAAGGGCAGAAAATAATACACCTGGCATTAAGATCGTCAAGGTGTACTAAAATGCAGGAGATAAATTTTAAGCTATTAACAAGATGGTATTATACCCCCTCAAGGCTGAATAAAATATTTCCAGACGCTCCAGGGAGTTGCTGGAGGGGCTGTCAGGGAAGAGGTACATTGCTCCATATCTTCTGGACATGTCCAGTAATTAAAACATTTTGGCAAAAGGTACAAAGAGTCACTCAACTACTCACGGAATTTCACATCCCACAGGACCCGGCCTTCTTTTTATTACACCTCTCACAAATCCCTATTAAGAATTATAAAAACTCAATTGTGTGCTACCTGGTGAATGCAGCTAAAAGCTGCATCCCCAGATGTTGGAAGGAACCACAGGCCCCTAGTATTTCTATGTGGCTCAACATAGTTCGAAGAATAGGGATAATGGAAAGTTTGATACCTAGGTCCCTAGAAGGAAGGGAACGCGTTAGACAGATATGGGCCCCATGGGAGGAATACCTACAAACAGAGGAAGGAAGAGGCTAATGGGTGAGGAGATAGCAGAATAGAATAAGAAAAGGTAGTAAATAGATAGAGGAAGGCGAAGGGAACCTGTGGACTCCGGTGCAGGGACCGGCTAGGGGGACAGGGAGGGCGGGGAAGGAGAGAGAGAAAGAGGAAGGATAAATATATATATATTTTTTTGGGTTGGGGGAGGCCTCTAGGGACCCTTAGGAATTAGGGCCCACAGATTAACAAGAGGCATCGGGAAACGGGTTAGGTTTTGTATGTATATAAAATAAAAAGAGAAAAGGGATAAAAAACTTGAACGAGAAATTGGAATGAAGTTAATTTAATGAAGTTAAAGTTCAGTAAATTTAAACGACTGAAGCAATGTATACTTTGTTTGTAATGTATCCCTATGAAGAAATAAATAAAGAATTAAAAAAATAAATAAATTAATAAATTAATTAATATTGAACTCCCTGCCATTCGCCGTGGAAATAAAAGACGCTAATCCTCTAATATGAGTGTTGGTCTGTTGGCACACCTTACATCTTCTGCAGGCATAGAAGCCATTCCTATCCCAAAACATTCTCGGTTTTTGGGGTTGATCTAACACTTTTTTTAACGACTCTATCCCGAAAGAAGGGGTCTATCTATAAATAAACATTGGTTCCTTAGGTAATGCTTTCTTGAGGATTTTGTCCATACTTAGAATCTCCCAGTGTTTTTTTGAATATCTCCTCTACCTCTCTAAATTGAAAATGGAAGTTACTGATGAATCCCCACTCTTGTCTCTCATCTTTAACTGTCTCTTTGTCTTCCAAACACAGGGTTTGTGAAAATTGTCCCACTTGTTGAATTGTTGAATCCAAAACATGCTTGATATCCAAACGCCACTAATCTGTTGTTTAAGATTTCTGATTGGGTCTGATAGTCAGAGTCATGGGTACAGTTCCTCCTGATCCGCGTTAAGCTGACCCTTTGCTATATTTCGTAGTCAGGTTTGGTGGTGACCACTATGTATCGACAAATAACTATTTTGATCTGAAAATTTGAAATATACCTTATAGTAATTAGTTGTTTCGAAACAGTAACATCCAAATAATTCACCTGATCTCTACTGTAATGGTAATCTAATTGGATGTTATTAGGATTAGAGTTTAAAAAGCTCATAAAATCCTTTAATGACTGTTCCATGCCTGCCCAGACCAGGAACAGGTCATCAATATACCTCTTAAAAAACAGAAATTCGGTCCTCCTTTGGGCATAAATAAATTTGTCCTCCCACTCACTCATAAAGAGGTTGGCTAGACTGGGCGCAAATTTTGCACCCATCGCAACCCCCCTCTTCTGAGTGTAGAAATGACCACCATACCAGAAGTAGTTTGGTGTCAGGCAGTACTCAAGTACCAGCCTTAAAAACTTCTTTTGAATATAAGGAATATCTTCCCTCTGGCTAAACGCCCAGTTGAGGGCTAGCAGTGCATCGTTGTGCTGTATGATAGTATACAACGACGATACATCTACCGTTACCATATAAATCTCAGCTTCCCCTGGGAGTTTGATTTTACTAAGACACAAAAGAAAATCCTTGGTGTCCTTAAGATAAGCTTTGGTGATAGTCACTCTAGGCTGCAAAAAACAATCTAGGTACTGTCCCAATCTAACCGAGACCGAACCTATATTGTTCACAATAGTTCCGGCCGGGGTGTTAGACATATTTTTATGAACCTTCGAGAGGGTGTATATTTTTGGTAATTGACTAAAACTCGGTACCAGGTATCTTTTTTCTTTTTTGGTAATACCTGGTTATTAGACCAGGCTAGATTCATTAAGTCCTTCCTATACTCTCTGGTAGGCTCTCCCTTTAAATGAGTATATTTATTCTCATCTGTTAACATCTCTGTTAATTGGGAGTGATGCCGGGCGGACAATGATGTCCTTCCATTCTTCCAAGGCACTGATCCCCTCTTGGATTCGTGTTCTATTAGGGAACAGTTTTGTCCAAGTCTTTCAAAACTAGTTGTTTGAATACCTCTATATGGTGGTTGGATTTAGAGGGAGGAGTAAATAATGATTTATTCCTCAAGCCACTATCCACTCCTACCGTGACATTTTTCAAAAGCCTTTTTATACTAGGTTGGTTACTGAAAAAATACATTTTTATATTCATTTTGCGTACGTATTTATGAATATCAATGTAGACATTAAATTTATTTATGGTTCTTTTTGTGGAACATTTCAAACCTGTGTTTAGAATATTCATCTCTTTATCTGTTAAAGAAATGTTGGTAAGATTGTAAATCCCTGTTATTCTGTTTCCCGTCTCCTTTTTCTCTTGGACTCTTCACCCTGCCCTAAAACCTCTCATTGGTGTAGGTTCCTTTGTTCCCCTACCTGTGATGGGTAAGATCTTTCCATCTCCGGGGGGCGGAGATGGAAAGGATATATGTTAATGGATAGAGTTTTTGATTACACAATTGCCCTCTAATATACCAAGTTTTTATTATTATTATTGTTGTTGCTTAAGGTCTACGAAATACATTATATTAACTAATTAGGAATTGATATGTGAAGCTCTTCATATGTTTAGACACGTATTTCATTTTGGTAACTTTGGGGGAGAGTGGTGACAACAGCTTTCTTTTGAACAGGCATGTTGATCTGCTTGTTTTGGTGGCCACCATTCCCACAGTTTACGAAAATGCCTGTTTGACCCTTGGTAGATATCACTAATAGGGTTGTATAGTGTGAGTTTGATCGTTTCGTGATGGGAACCACTGAGGATCGTGCACTGATATGCAGAAGGGGTTAATGTACAATACTGGTAGGCTATAAAGTTGCAAGTCTGTGCCGTGTGGGCCACTCCTATTGACAAAGACGGAATGACGAAACGCGTCTATGCGTGACCACATGGCTTGCTGCATCTGCCACTGGCTTCGATCACCTCCCGGGAACCACCACGGACGATCATATCTCCACGAGAGGTGGTGAGAGTATCGGAACTGAACACACAGTGCAATATTTTATACTGAACGATTTTTATATTATGTTGGTAAGTGCATTGGCATAAGGGAAGGGCTTTATTTTGAATAAAAGTTTTACAGTTTCCCACTATGAGGATTATTTTCCTTCCTTGTGCCCGAGCTGCCTAAAAGGTTTCTGGCTTGCTTAATCTGAGTGAATCATAGGACCAGAACGTTTGATATCCTTTGGTTGATCGTTATTGGAGATCCGGGCTGAAGTTCTTTTGGCAGCGATCGTAAAGGCTTAATATACAGTACATGCAAAGGCGATTGTTAATTTGGAATTCGGTGAGTGCAACTCCTAAGGGAGCAGAATCACTTGGTGTGGTGATGGTCGAACGTCCAAACAGCTGATGTTTTTTATATGAACTGTCACACAGATATTTCGAACTATCCCTCACCTGTATTTACATACTATCAATTGATTTATTGTGTTTTAAATGTTTTAGCGCTGCTTAAGCTTGAAGGACTATTTATTTATTTATTAGAGCCAATCCCCAGACGACGTCCTATCGTGACGAAACGCGTAAGGTGGAGCCTGTAACACTGACGTTATCACGCTTTCCTCTTCGGAGGTCGATGGTTACAGCAAGCAGTAAGCAGAGGAAGCTTGAGGAAATGCAGCTATTTTGGCACACTGCACATTTAGACATTTTATCCTGTAAATGCAATTTATTTAAGCGTATTCAACTTTTACTTAAATACTACACTATGGGAGCCCTTTTTGTTTATCTTTGAGTGACACAGTTCTAGCAGCTGCAATCTCCCAAAAATCCATGTTGGTTTTTGGGAGACCGAATTCCCTGTGCTTGGTGAGACCTCTCAGGTGGTCATTTAAGTCGGTAAGGAGACTACATGCTCACCTTGGGTGTAAAACTATCTGGAGGAGAGATCTTCCTTTGACTTTTGGTCTCTACATCTGTTTGATAATCTACTGGCTCACCTTCTTCACTTGGATATTTTATATTTTGGGACTGTGTTTCAGTTTTTTCAGTTCACTCTTTGGACTTCGCTTTAGTCTTTTTTTCTCAGATTTTTTTCACTATATGTATTTGAGAATTTTTATCATTATTATTTTTATTATTTGTTTATGGTGTTAGGTTATTGTCTATACACTTATGAACACTTTTTGTAAGGTTTTATTATCCATTATATGTATATTTAATTTTTTATTTGTTTGAGCATAGTATGCATTACTTTTTGATATCTTATCAAAGCATGCCTATAGGAGATTGGATTATAAATACTCTGATTTCTTTTGTTGTCAGTTTCCCAATTTCTCGTATTGGAACTCTACCTTAGTTTTTATTAAGTTTTGTTTCACCACTTCTGAATTTTTGGAAAAAAAAATCTAATTTTTTCTTTTTCCTTATTCATTAATTTGGAGATTTAACTCACACCAGCGCTGGACATCGTTTTCTATTTCTTTTTCGATTGTTAATTGGGAATTCGGTGAGTGCAACTCCTAAGGGAGCGGAATCAATTGGTGTGGTGATGGTCGAACGTCCAAACATCTGATGTTTTTTATATGAACTGTCACACAGATATTCTGAACTATCCCTTACCTGGATTCACAAACTATCAATTGATTTATTGTGTTTTAAATGTTTTAGCGCTGCTTAAGCTTGAAGGACTATTTATTAGCTCTTTTTGCTTACCCTTTATAATATCTTTATAGTTAGTGTAATTTAATCTTGGTATAAATACAGCTGTTCTGTAAAGCCCTTTAGAGGTTTGTTAGAGAACCTTAGTGAACAAACAGCATCATGAAGGCCAAGGAACACACCAGACAGGTCAGGGATAAAGTTGTGGAGAAGTTTAAAGCAGGTTTAGGTTATAAAAAAATATCCCAAGCTTTGAACATCTCACAGAGCTCTGTTCAATCCATCATCCGAAAATGGAAAAAGTATGGCACAACTGCAAACCTACCAAGACATGGCCGTCCACCTAAACTGACAGGCCCGGCAAGGAGAGCATTAATCAGAGAAGCAGCCAAGATGCCCATGGTAACTCTGGAGGAGCTGCAGAGATCCACAGCTCAGGTGGGAGAATCTGTCCACAGGACAACTATTAGTTGAGCACTCCACAAATCTGTCCTTTATGAAAGAGTGGCAAAAAGAAAGCCATTGTTGAAAGAAAGTCATAAAAAGTCCCGTTTGAAGTTTGCGAGAAGCCATGAGGGGGACACAGCAAACATGTGGAAGAAGGTGCTCTGGTCAGATGAGATCAAAATTTAACTTTTTGGCCTAAAAGCAAAATGCTATGTGTGGCCCGAAAACTAACACTGCACATCACCCTGAACACACCATCCCCAACGTGAAACATGGTGGTGGCAGCATCATGTTGTGGGGATGCTTTTCTTCAGCAGGGACAGATTAGCTGGTAAGAGTTGATGGGAAGGTGGATGGAGCCAAATACAGGGCAATCTTAGAAGAAAACCTGTTAGAGTCTGCAAAAGACTGGGGCGGAGGTTCACCTTCCAGCAGGCCAACGACCCTAAACATACAGCCAGAGCTACAGTGGAATGGTTTAGATCAAAGCATAGTCATGTGTTAGAATGTCCCAGTCAAAGTAGAGACCTAAATTCAATTGAGAATCTGGGGCAAGACTTGAAAATTGCTGTTCACAGATGCTCTCCATCCAATCTGACAGAACTTGAGCTATTTTGCAAAGAAGAATGGGCAAAAATGTCACTCTCTAGATGTGCAAAGCTGGTAGAGACATCCCCAAAAAGACTTCAGCTGTAATTGCAGTGAAAGGTGGTTCTACAAAGTATTGACTCAGGGGGGCTGATTACAAATGCACACCGCACTTTTCACATATTTATTTGTAAAAAATGTTGAAAACCATTTATCATTTTCCTTCCACTTCACAATTATGTGCCACTTTGTGTTGGTCTATCACATAAAATCCCAATTAGATACATTTACGCTTTTGGTTGTGACATGACAAAATGTGGAAAATTTCAAGGGGTATGAATAAGTTTTCAAGGCACTGTATATACAGTGTGTGTGTGTATATACAAAAGTGAGAATTTTTTTTTTTATATCTTTTCATGTGACACACACACTGAAGAAATTACACTTTGCTACAATGTAAAGTAGTGAGTGTACAGCTTGTATAACAGTGTAAATTTGCTGCCCCCTCAAAATAAATCAACACACGGCCATTAATGTCTAAACCGCTGGCAGCAAAAGTGAGTACACCCCTGAGTGAAAATTTCCAAATTGGGCCCAAAGTGTCAATATTTTTTGTGGCCAGCACTGCCTTAACCCTCTTGGGCATGGAGTTCACCAGAGCTTCACAGGTTGCAACTGGAGTCCTCTTCCACTTCTCCATGATAACATCATGGAGCTCTTGAATGTTAGAGACCTTGCGCTCCTCCACCTTCCAATTGAGGATGCCCCACAGATGCTCAATAGGGTTTAGGTCTGGAGACATGCTTGGTCAGTCCATCACCTTTACCCTCAGCTTCTTTAGCAAGGCAGTGGTCATCTTGGAGGTGTGTTTGGGGTCTTTATCATGTTGGCATACTGCCCTGTGGCCCAGTACCACAATGCATGACTGTAAGCAAGATACTCCTCACCTGGTTGTTGCACACACGCTTGGCACCATCTGAACCCAAAAAGTTTATCTTGGTTTCATCAGATAACAGGACATGGTTCCAGTAATCCATGTCCTTAGTCTGCTTGTTTTCAGAAAACTGTTTGCGGGGTTTCTTGTGTATCATCTTTAGAAGAGGCTTCCTTCTGGGACGACAGCCATGCAGACCAATTTGATGCAGTGTGCGGCGTATGGTCTGAGCACTGACAGGCTGACTCCCCCTCCACTTTAACATCTGCAGCAATGCTGGCAGCACTCATATGTCTATTTCCCAAAGACAACCTCTGAATATGATGCTGAGCACGTGCACTGAACTTCTTTGGTCTTCTTAGGCCTGTTCTGAGTGGAACCTGTCCTGTCAAACCACTGTATGGTCTTGGCCACCATGCTGCAGCTCAGTTTCAGGGTCTTGGCAATCTTCTTATAGCCTAGGCCATCTATGTAGAGAAACAATTCTTTTTTTCAGATCCTCAGAGAGTTCTTTGCCATGAGGTGTCATGTTGAACTTCCATTCACACCTGAGACCTTGTAATACTAACGAGTCACATGACACCGAGGAGGGAAAATGGCTAATTGGGCTCAATTTGGACATTTTCACTTAGGGGTGTACTCACTTTTGTTGCCAGTGGTTTAGACATTAATGGCTGTGTGTTGAGTTATTTTGAGGGGACAGCAAATTGACACTGTCATACAAGCTGTACACTCACTACTATACATTGTAGCAAAGTGTAATTTCTTCAGTGTTGTCACATGAAAAGATATAATAAAATATTTACAAAAATGTGAGGGGTGTACTCACTTTTGTGAGATACTATGTGTATGTATATGTATATATATATAAATATATATATATATATATATATATATATATATATATATATATATATATATACACACATATACACACAGTATATACTGAAAAAACGCAATCACTTATTCCTAAAAAAGCAAGCGCTTCCCCAGCTGGTCAGTGTCAAACTGAGGGATATTTGCTGTTACAGATAAGTACTGATATTTCAGAATGAATGAATTTGGCAGAATTCGTTAACCACCTCACTACAGTGCATTTTCACCCCCTTCCTGACCAAGCCATTTTTCAGCTTTCAGCGCTGACGCACTTTGAATGACAATTGCGCGGTCATACGACACTGTACCCAAATGAAATTGTTATCATTTTTTCCCCACAAATAGAGCTTTCTTTTGGTGGTATTTGATCACCTCTGCGTTTTTTATTTTTTGCGCAATAAACAAAAGAAGAGCGACAAATTTAAAAAAAAAACAATATTTTTTACTTTTTGCTATACTAAATATCCCCAAAAAATATATAAAAAAACATTTTTTTTCCTCAGTTTCGGCCGATACGTATTCTTCTACATATTTTTGGTAAAAAAAAATCGCAATTAGCGATCATTGATTAGTTTGCGCAAAAGTTATAGCGTTTACAAAATAGGGGATAGTTTTATAGCATTTTTATTAATATTTTTTTTTTTATTAGTAATGGCGGTGATCAGCGATTTTTATTGTGACTGCGACATTATGGCGGACACATCGGACATTTTTGACACATTTTTGGCACCATTGTCATTTATACAGCAATCAATGCTATTTAAATGCATTGATTCATGTATAAATGACACTGGCAGTGAAGGGGTTAACCACTAGGGGCGGGGAGGGGGTAATTATGTTCCCTAAGAGTGTTTCTTACTGTGGGGGGAGGGGCCTCACAAGGGGAGGAGACCGATCGGTGTGTCTCTGTACAGAGAACACACCATCGGCTCCTCTCCTCTGACAGGACCGTTGATCTGTGTGTTTACACACACAGATCAACGGTCCCGCTGTGTTACCGGGCAATCGCGGGTGCCCAGCGGACATTGCGGCCGCTGGGCACGCGCATCGGGTGCCCAGTGACACGGCGAGAGCGCGCGCGCTCCCGGTGGCGCGCGCGCGCTCCCTGCAGTGCACAGAAGGGGAGGACGTCATATGACGCCCTCCCGGAACGAGAGATGCGCCGCCTGGCCGTCATTTGACGGCCGGCGGTCGCAAAGTGGTTAAACAAATTCGGAACTAAACAAATTGCACATGTCTAGTTCACAACCACTTTAATATACTGATGTGCTAATAATTGTATTAGAATTACACATCTGTAATGGGGTTGTATTTAAAGTGAATCGATGTCTAGGCTATGTACATTAACCGCTTCCCGACCGCCTCATGTAGATATACGTGTACAGAATGACACGGGCAGGCAAAACCACGTACCTGTACGTGGCCCTTTAAATGCCTGCCCGTGGGTCGCGCACGCGCCGCCGGCGGCGCGCTCGCGACCCGGTCGGGAGCTCCGTGACCCCGGCCGCGGGACCAGCGGACCCGATCGCCGCTGGTGTCCCCCGATCGGGTTACGGAGCTGAAGAACGGGGAGAGGTTTGTGTAAACAAACCTCTCCCCGTGCTTCCTACTCTGCCTGTCATTGATTGGCTGTTCCCGGTCATTGGGAAAGCCGATCAATGACGTCAGACGTCAGCCCCGCCCCCTAATGTAAAAAAACACACACACGTCAGAGCCCATAACCCCTCCCCCTAGTGGTTAACTATTTCACTACAACTGTCATTTATACAGGAATCAATGCATTTAAATAGCATTAATTGCTGTATAAATGACAATGGTCCCAAAAATGTGTCAAAAATGTCCGATGTGTCCGCCATAATGAAGCAGTCACAATAAAAATCGCTGATCGCCGCCATTACTAGTAAAAAAAAAAATATTAATAAAAATGCTATAAAACTATCCCCTATTTTGTAAACGCTATAACTTTTGCGCAAACCAATCAATAATCGCTAATTGCGATTTTTTTTTACCAAAAATATGTAGAAGAATACGTATCGGCCTAAACTGAGGAAAAAAAAAGTTTTTTTATATATTTTTTGGGGATATTTATTATAGCATAAAGCAAAAAATATTGCATTTTTTTCAAAATTGTCGCTCTATTTTTGTTTATAGCACAAAAAATAAAAACCGCAAAAAGAAAGCTCTATTTGTGGGAAAAAAAGACGCCAATTTTGTTTTGGAGCCACGTCGCACGACCGTGCAATTGTCAGTTAAAGCGACGCAGTGCCGAATCGCAAAAAGGGGCCTGGTCCTTTGGCTGCCAATTGGTCCGGGGCTGAAGTGGTTAAAGTATTTATATATTCTGAACAAGCAGTAAAAGCACCCAAAACAAGCACCTATTCAACTCTGTATAGACATCGTAGGGAAATGAAAGAGTAATTCCACTTTTATTGAGAAAAAACTTTCCCCTCTGGGTGATCTATGTACATTACAAGGATTTTAACAAACTTTGTTGCAGATTCCTACCTTTTGTTATTCTGAAGAAATCATTGTGTGTTTGTCTGTGTTCATGTGGTAAGTGTATCTAATGGGAGTGGTTTCATAATTATATGGGCTCGAAAGAGGAAAATTGCAGGGCCTGCATCCCTTTAGATGTGAATTCCTATCAGGAGTATCGCACAAAAAAATTACATTTTGTTCCAAGGGATTCCAGAAATCATACTTTTTTTAATGCAGACTTCTGGGAAAATCAGTGAGTCAATCACACAAGGAGGAAATAACATACCTGGGGGTGTTCTGTACAAATTCTGTGTACAGAACACCTCCAGGTAGCCATGTTGCATTGCATTTAACAGAATATTATAGAGTTGCGGATTGAAAAGGAAAGGTCATTTTTAATAACATTCAATTACAATATGAACGGGTTGCAATTATGATGCAGTGCGGAATCTGCAGCAAATTCGCTGTAAATTTGCACCGCATCTAGTGTGAATCGAGGCTATATCTTCAAATTTCACAAGAGAAGCACTAAAATGTTTTTTCCTGCTTACTTTCTATTGCAGCAGAATCGTGGCAGCTTGCCAGTCCTCTGCCAATAAATACACAGCAGGTGTTTCTATGCTGTTAGAAATCAACTGAAACTTGACTTTAACCACAACTGGGCACTTAAACCCCCCTTCTGCCCAGACCAATTTTCAGCTTTCAGTGCTCTCACACTTTGAATGACAATTGCTCAGTCATGTAATACTGTACCCAAATGATTTTTTTGTCCTTTTTTTCATACAAATAGAGCTTTCTTTTGGTGGTATGTGATCACCTCTGGGTTTTTTATTTTTTGCGCTATAAATGAAAAAAGACCGAAAATTTGGAAAAAAAAAAAAAATTTTTTCTTTGTTTCATAATTTTGCAAATTATGAATTTTTCTTCCAAAAATTTTGGCCACAATTTATACTGCTACATATCTTTGTTAAACATAACCCAAATTAGTGGATATTATTTGCTCTTTCTGAAAGTTAGAAAGTCTACAAGCTGTGGTGCAAATCATAAAAAAATGATCACACCTGATGTACTGGTGGCCTCTCATTTCTTGCGACCCGAACAAGCCAGGAAAGTACAGATACCCCCCAAATCACCCCTTTTTTGAAAGTAGACATTCCTAGGTATTTAGTAAGATGCATGGTGAGGTTTTTGATGTTGTGTTTTTTCCCACAATTCTTTGCAAAATTAAGTTTTTTTTCCCACAACAAAATTGTCATTGTAATAGGTTATTTCTCTCACATGGCATGTGTATACCACAAATGACACCCCAAAATACATTCTCCTCCTGAGTATTACGATACCACATGTGTGGGACTTTTCCACAGCCTGGCCACATAGAGAGGGCCAACATGCAGGGAGCACCATCACGTGTTCTAGGAGCATAAATTACACATCTAACTTGTTGACTACCTATTACACTTTTAAAGGCCCTGTAGCACCAGTACAATGACATTGATGTGGCACTGATGACAGATGGCACTAATATGTGGCACTGATGACACGTGACACTGATAACAGATGGCACTAATATGTGGCACTGATGACACGTGGCACTTATGACAGATGGCACTAATACATGGCACTGATGACAGATGGCACTAATACATGGCACTGATGACATGTGACATTGATGAAAGATGGCACTAATATGTGGCACTGATGACACGTGGCACTGATGACAGATGGCATTAAATGTGGCACTGATGACAGATGGCACTGATACGTGGCACTGATAACACGTGACACTGATAACGGATGGCACGTGACACTGACAGGTGGCACTGATGACAGATGGCACTGATACGTGGCACTGATGACACGTGACACTGACAGGTGCCACTGGGGGCAGGTGGCACTGGAGGCAGGTGGCACTGATAGGTTGCACTGGGGACAGATGGCACTGACAGGTGACACTGGGGACAGATGGCGATGGGGACATATGGCACTGATAGGTGGCACTGGGGACAGGTGTTGTAATAGTGTAACTTACTATATTCACTGCCGTTGCAGCACGGAAGCTTTCCCTCCTCACAAGCTGTCTCTGTGTGAGGAGGGAGAGCCGGCGATGAGAGAGGATCTCATATGTTTACATATGAGATCATCTCTCATTGGACACTCCGATCGAGTGCTAAATGGCCGCTGTGATTGCCCATTTAGCACGATCTGTGATTGGCTGTGTCCAAGGGACATGGCCAACATAGATTTCCCCTGCCTTTTTCATTAAGTTTACACCACATGCAGTCCAGTGCTTTTTTTTTTCTGCATCAAAAACGCATTGGAAAGTAGGTTATATGGTTTCCAATGGCATAGTTCACACCAATACTTGCAGTTCCAGTGCGTTCCAGTTACAGAAAAAAGTTAAAAAAGTAAAAGTAATACTGGACTGTATTGTAACGCTGTAAAATGCATCAAAAACGCACTGGAATGCACCTAAATGCACCAAAAACGCACTGCAACATACTTAAGGGGGGAAAAAAGAGGGGGAAAAAAAGCACTGGACTACATCAAAAATTCACCAAAAACGCATCAAAAACTCACTGGAACACATCAAAAACGGGCATGCAGAAAAGCACCTGGAACGCATCTGGACTGCGTTTCTATGGTGTGAACTGACCCTAAAGCCCCATACACACGGTAGGATTTTCCGATGGATTCTGTCCTATCGGACAATGTTGTCGGAAAATCAGACCGTGTGTAGGCACCATCGGACAGTTTCCATCAGATTGTCTGACGGACAAAGTCCTATCTCCTGCTGGATAGATTTTTTGACAACAAAGTCCGATCACACCAAATCCGATCGTGTGTAGCGAATTCCGCATGCTCAGATCACATTACAAGACCAAAGCTATTGGCTACTAGCCTCTACGTAGTCCCGTCGTAGGCAACAAACGTCACCACGTTCAGAATGATCGGATTTTCCGACAACTTTGTCCGACCGTGTGTACGCAAAACCAACATCAGACAAAGTATGACGGACATGGTCTGACGGACCTGGTCCTCGGATAATCCGCGCGTGTGTATGGGGCTTAAGACTCATATCTGTTACAGCAGAGGGTGTAATTTCATCTGTGCCTAGTCTTGCCACGAAGAGTTAATCCAGCTCTGAGCAATCCTCTTATCTTTCTTAAAAAAGTAAGATAAAAACAGACACACAGAGAAATAGGTGTCTGTTCTCCCCCTTGCTGTGACTGACAGATGATTTCCTTAGTGGGAGAGAGGCATTCTGTGTACTTCACATCCCCCCATCTTTCTTCTCCAGCTCTCCCAGGATTGGCTGCTCCACATCTCAGCATGATTGGGCATGCTGAAGTCATGTGGTGACTTTCATGGATTTTGACTGGATGTTAATGATCATGGGGCATAATCCACGAGACCAGCAGAAGTTCAGTATAAGAAATATCGATGCCTGGCCAAGGGGAATGTAGAGGTGAGCGTTGAATCTACTGACATCACGACTCCACCCACAGAGCCCAGGACAACAGACCTGCCTACAGAATCCAGAGTTTTGCAGGGCTACAAACAGCTAAAAGGGAGATATTTGACAGGTAGGGATACATGCAGGAGGCATGTATATCCTTATGGATAAGCGCTATGGAAGTAATTTAGAAATTATGAGAGTGGGTTTGCATCCACTTTAACCACTTGATCTCCAGAAAATTTACCCCCTTCATAACCAGACCATTTTTTGCAATATGGCACTGCTTTATTTGAACTGACTATTTCACAGTAATGCAACACTGTACTGTGTAAATAAAATGTATGTATTTTTTTCCCCACAAATAGAGCTTTCTTTTGGTGGTATTTGGTCACCACTGCGTTTTTCTATTTTTAGCGCTATAAACAAAAAACAACCGAAAAAAATTAAAAAAATCAGTTCTTCATCAATTTAGGCCAATATGTATTCTGCTACATATGTTTGGTAAAAAATACCAATAAGCATATACTAATTGGTTTGCGCAAAAGTTATAGCATCTACAAACTATGGTGTATATATACTGGAATTTTTTTTTATTGATTTTTTTTTATACTAGCAATGGCAGGTATCAGCGACTTATAGCGGGACTGCGATATTGCGGTGGACAATCTGACACTAACTTACACTTTTGACAGTTTGTGGGAACCAGTGACACCACTACAATGATCAGTGCTAAAAATATACACTGTTACTGTACTAATGACACTGGCTGGGAAGGAGTTAAACTTCTAGTGCGATCAAAGGATTAAATGTGTGCCTAACCAGTGTTTTTATGTTTGCTATGTGGTGCTTTCACTGAGGGATGTGCTGGTTTTTATTCCCTGCTTTACAGGGAAAAAAATCCAGCACATTCCCACTGACAGGACAGAGCTCTGCATTGTTTACATAAGCAGAACTCTGTTCTGTCTTCCTCCTCGCCGATCAGCGGATGCCAGTGGTCATCCATTGGCCGGCGCCTGCTGATCGGCTAGTGCTGTGACTAATCACAGCACTAACAGTGCTTGCGGCATGCTTGAAGCCCCCCTACCTGGAAGAGCAGAATAAAGTATATATACGCATATTTCTACGCAGCTGGCCCGCACTGAAGCAGTACAGCTACAGTACATGGTCGACAACTGGTTATAGTCTTTGTGGCAACATTTAAAAATGAATTACCTCTCAGTACAAGCAGCTAGAGAGGTCAGGGATGGGTTGTTTTAAAGTAGAGTGAATCCCTTCAGGGTCACCAAAATGAGTGTCCCCTTTGGAAGATTTCACCTCTATGCCTATTGTGCTAACAAACTGAATGCATGAATCTTGCTAATGGGGCACAGACAGCAATAAAAAAATTGGCAAGTGTTCTATTTCCTCTCCACTTCATCCAAAACAAAAAAAAAAAAAGTTTTGCCTTCAGCTAGATTTTAATGTGCTTTCACTGCTTGATGCGAATATGTAAATACTTCAATGCACATAGTATGGGCTCAGGTGCACTTTAAAATAGTGTTTAGATACGTATGTACTACATTGATTTTTTTGCTTTGTCAAGGCATTTGTCTGATATATTCAACATTTAATTGTCTCTTAGCTAAAAACAAAACTTACCTTCTACTGACAAGAATTGCTCAAAACTCCTTTGAGATAGGATCTCTTCTCCTAATAGTGTTACAAATGCCCGACAGGAGTAGCATCCATCAAAAATCAGCGTGTAATCCAAGGTAAAAGGATTAACCTGATGACTTGATTCAATTTCTATTCCATTTCGATAAAAACGATATCCATGGATTTGGGAAAGGGAAGCATTCAGTACATCACATACCAGTTCTACTTGCTGAGTTTGGCTTTGTTGGCTGTAGGCGTAACGCAACCTTGGCATCGGTGGCTGCTCTGAAAAACAGTTTATTGCATGATATAGTGACAATTACACATATGAACCAAATAACCTTATATCAGGGGCGTACCTAGAGCATTTGGCACCCAAGGCGGATCCTATATCTGGCACCCCCCCTTAAAATGTAAAAACACCCCACTGTGTCCCCTGCATACATTTGCATCCTTCAATATCTTTGTCAATACTGTGTACCACCTCTCTCTACAACTTCAACTCTGGACCCCTTTAAATTACACAGCACCCTGCACCTCTGGACCCCTTTACATTGCACAGCACCATGCACCTCTGGACCCCTTTACATTACACAGCACCATGCACCTCTGGACCCCTTTACATTACACAGCACCATGCACCTCTGGACCCCTTTACATTACACAGCACCCTGCACCTCTGGACCCCTTTACATTACACAGCACCATGCACCTCTGGACCCCTTTACATTATACAGCACCCTGCACCTCTGGACCCCTTTACATTACACAGCACCATGCACCTATGGACCCCTTTATAATACACAGCACCATGCACCTCTGGACCCCTTTACATTACACAGCACCCCGGACCTCTGGACCCCTTTACATTACACAGCACCCTGCACCTCTGGACCCCTTTACATTACACAGCACCCTGCACCTCTGGACCCCTTTACATTACACAGCACCATGCACCTCTGGACCCCTTTACATTACACAGCACTCTGCACCCCTTTACATTATACAGCATCCTGCACCTCTGGACCCCTTTACATTACACAGCACCCTGCATCTCTGGACCCCTTTACATTACACAGCACCCTGCACCACTTTACATTACACAGCACCCTGCACCTCTGGACCCCTTTCCATTACACAGCACCCTGCACCTCTGGACCCCTTTACATTACGCAGCACCGCACTTCTGGACCCCTTTACATTACACAGCCCCCCGCAGCTCTGGACCCCTTTACATTACACATACACCCCCTAACAGTTCTGGACCCCCTGCATGCTACACAGACCCCCTCTACAGTGCAGACCCCCACTACAGTGCAGACCCCCACCTTCAGACCCCCCCTACAGTGCAGACCCTCCCTACAGTGCAGACCCCACTACAGTGCAGACCCCCACCTTCAGACCCCCCCCTACAGTGCAGACCCCCACCTTCAGACCCCCCCCCCCCCACAGTGCAGACGCCCCTACAGTGCAGACCCCCACCTTCAGACCCCACCCCCCTACAGTGCAGACCCCCACCTTCAGACCCCCCTTCAGTGCAGACCCATAATTTTACCTCAGATAATCGCGGGACCTGCACAGCACTGGTCGGGTCCCCTCCCCCTGTGTAGACATAAAGGAGGGGGAGGCGGCTTCACTCTGCTCGGCTGTGCCGAGACTGATCAGAGCAGCCGCAGCGGCCACAAGAGTAGGGGATTGTTGCGAGTCCCGTCCCGAGTGTGCCGACGGGTGTCACTCGGCCCCCTTCCGTTGCAAAGCAGTTACCTGCCTGTCGCCGTGACCGCGGTGATGCAGTTACCGCGGCTGCTTAAACCCGTCCGATGTCTCCGCTTGGGGGGGGGCGCGCCGCCCTGACACCCCCCAAGTGTGTGGCCCCCGGGGCGGCCCGCCCCCCACTTAGTACGCCCCTGCCTTATATCCTTATTAAAATGCAGGCTTTATGACAGGGATTGGTTACATGTAAATTGAATAAGTACAGTTGAGATGAGCTGGGGAAAGAATGCTTAGAATGAAAAAAAGTCTAGAAAAGCTAGGAGTGAATGTTAATGATTTTTTAAAGCTAATGATAAGGTTAAAGAAGAACATGTTAAACCTTGCATGGGAACAGAAAAATGTGTTTCTTTTCCTTTTTTAGATAGATTCGTTATGTTACTAATTTAGTTTTGTTTATATGTCTCGAAATTTGTTGTGTTTAATTTAGTTTCGGAACTATTCAAAATCGGATCGGTTGAATTATGTTCGTGTGTATATAAATGCAGCGCTAAGAACAAACTAGTACTTTTGAAGAAAAGATACTGTTATGGTGAGATTAAGCTTGATATCTTATGTAAGGGATATGCAGAAAAAAAAAAGGGGGGGGGGAGGGAGAAGAGGAAGGATATTATGACGTGATACCAACCTCTAATACCTTAAAATGCATATAAATATAAAGCATAAAACCTTATATATAAAAAAAAACATAAAATTAGCATAGATAAATTATTATACAATAAAATATTGATCGTGAAAACTAAAGGAAAAAGGTAAGAAAACACATGTGATTAAAATTGGTGGATAAAAATCAAGTGATTTGATACCGTGGTGGAAGTATTGTGACAGATAAAATTATATAAAAAATGAATTAATTATTATTAGTGACAATATGAACTCAACGGCAGTTGAGATAATAAGTGCTAGGTGAGAGGACTATACATATAGGTGTATAGTGGTGAAGTCCATAACATTGGTTGGTGATCAGGTGGATGACACTGTTGCAACAGATGGCTCTGTTCAGTGTGCTAGTGGAGTGATGGTTGTCTGATGGCCCTCGAGCCTAATGGAATAAGGCTTACTGGATGGATTGGACTTGAAAAGGCATATGCCTCACAAGTCGCAAAAGCTTTAACGTTTAGGGACTGGCAGATCTCAGCTCTGCATGGTGACTCCAAAACTCTTTCAGGTACCACATAGGTCAGTGGTCAGCAGGAAGGTGGGTATCAGGTGGAGAAATGAGCATCAAAGGTCCGTGTTGTCAAGCGTATTGTGTGGTCATATTAAAAGAAAAAGCTTGCATAGCGTAATACCGTTTGGAAACGTTTTTAATGTTGTGAAAACAGATTAAAAACACTCACATTTAGATGGTTAAAAACAGGCCTGTTTTAAAATTGGAGTTGGCGTGGTGCTGTCCTTGTAGTCCACCCGACGCGTTTCGTCCGCATAGACGTCGTCTGGGGTGTGCATTTATATACACACCAATTTCTCACCACCGATAATCTTTCGGCAATGCCAGCAGCTTTTTTAATCTAAATATATACAGCGCAGTATTCACCCCCCTTTTTCTACGGTTGAATTATGTTCGACCAATTCGATTTTTGTGTGAAGAATAGCTGGAAGTTAACAAGTGGGCCTGGAAGCCTGCCGTTGTATCCTTGTCAGCATGGGGTCCCCCCTCAACCCCCAACCCAAAGCAC